>CAUDMG010000799.1:2007500-2160000 GCA_958450375.1 Homarus gammarus | reverse complement strand
GACCACCACCACCACCATCAGAGCAGCTCACCCCAACACTCCTTAATGGACTGTGGTAATGGATGGTGCCGAGGTGAAAGATGAAGCCATCGAATCTTTTGGCCCGCAGGAGGAAGGATTAAGAAAACAGGAGGCATCCCTAAGGAGATTAAACACACAAAGCAGGAAGAGGGAGCAGGATGATTATATTCAGTGTAGGAGCAAGGATGATTAAACACAACGTCAAAGAACATCATCAACGATATCAACAACAACAACAACAACAAGAGGTGGAAGCAAAAAAATCACCAAACAGGCAAAATGAGCAAACACATTTACCCTCTCTCTCTCTCTCTCTCTCTCTTTCTCACCTCTCTCCACCACCTGGGTAAAGTCCACATCCTCCTGGTGAAAGCAAGGAGACCTGACTCACCTCCTCCCATGTTAGTTCTCGTCAGCTGATCCTAATGTCAACAAAAAACAGCTGGGAGAAATAACAGGAATAGGAGGTAGTATGATGTGTATATTGTATGCACACACTCACACATACACACTCTTACACACTTGCACACAAACATACACACACATACACATATTAATACAAACACTATTTTACATTCATTTACACACACACGAACACACATAGACATACAAACAATTTCTTACGCGCGCGCGCGCGCACACACACACACACACACACACACACACACACACCAGGTAAAACTTATATTTAAAGGCGTTACAGTCAAGGGTTAGGTTGAGAGAGTTTACGAGGCTGACATCTCGAGTTTTACGAATGAAGTTTACGACTCGAGGGTGTTAGAGGAGTCTGGGGGAAGATAGTGCTATAAGCGGGCGTGGGAGAGCCTGGAGTGTGTAGGTGTGGGGGAACCTGGCGTGTGGGGGCGTGGGGGAGTTTGGTGTGTGTGAGCGTGAGGGAGTTTGGCGTGTGTGAGCTTGAGGTATCCTGGCGTGTATTGGTGTGTACTTAACGGAGGTGTGGGAAGGTAAATGGAGGTGTTCGTATGGCTATAGACTGATTGATAATAATAATGCTGATGATGATGGTGATAATACTAGGTAATATCAAAATATACTCAACAGTTTAGACTATAATAATAATAAATATAAAAACGGCAACAACAACAAAAACAACAATAATAACAATTTTTAAGAATAAAGCTGAATAAACAAAGTCAAAACACAGATAAAAAGTAACTAAACATTTTAAGACAGACAGACACACCAGGTGATTTGGAGACATCCTTCCAACAGGTGTGCAGGGCTAACAAGGTGATATTGTTGACTAATGACCAATTATTTCTGGAAAATGAATTCTCGGGCAGCTCCTGGAAGACGTTTACCAAGAGAGAGAGAGAGAGAGAGAGAGAGAGAGAGAGAGAGAGAGAGAGAGAGAGAATATATTGTGTGCATACGAATGAGAATGTGTGTGTGTGTGTGTGTGTACTTCTTTTATCACGACCTTGTTATAAATAAGTCGTCTGCCTCTCTCACACACACACACAATCCCACAGCACTCCCATTAATATCATCATAATAAAATCCATTCCATTATAAAATGCTTAAGTAAACATTACCTCACATCACCAAAGTAAACCAAGGTATTTGTCCTCACTAACACAAACTAATCACAGCTTGATACCTTTATACACCGGTAAATATATCCATTGTTACCTGTGTTAATAATCTTTGTTATCTTTGTGATTTAATGTGAAATATTGTAGGTAATTTATGGAATGGTTGATTGGTCGATTGAGTGATTGATTGGTTGGTTGATTGGTCGATTGATTGATTGGTTGGTTGGTTGGTTGATTGGTTGGTTGATTGATTGGTCGATTGAGTGATTGATTGGTTGGTTGATTGGTTGGTTGATTGATTGGTTGGTTGGTTGATTGGTTGGTTGGTTGATTGGTCGATTGATTGATTGGTTGGTTGGTTGATTGGTTGGTTGGTTGATTGGTCGATTGATGATTGGTTGGTTGGTTGATTGGTTGGTTGGTTGATTGGTCGATTGAGTGATTGGTTGGTTGGTTGATTGGTTGGTTGGTTGATTGGTCGATTGATTGATTGGTTGATTGGTCGATTGATTGATTGGTTGGTTGGTTGATTGGTTGGTTGGTTGATTGGTCGATTGAGTGATTGGTTGGTTGGTTGATTGGTTGGTTGGTTGATTGGTTGGTTGGTTGATTGGTTGGTCGATTGATTGATTGACGACTAACTGACTGACTAACGTATCTACATCACCAATTTACCTCACCCAATTTTCTAACACAATTTTCCTCACCCAATTTCCTTCACCCAATTTCCCTCACCCAATTTTACCTCACCCAATTTTGCCCCTTCATTAACTCACCTTGATCACACGGGCCTCTGAACCTGACAGAAATAGGCTCTTGTGGAGCGTCTTAGTGTAAGTTGGAGGTCGTTTGTGTGTGATCTCCCACCATTATGTTGGGGTTATGTGGAGGTGGGGTCATGATGTGGCTCAATAGTGGCTCTTATTAGTCAGATCGTGAGGGTGGGTGCTTCTAGACTCTCTCAAATGACTGTGAATTCGTTTTTTCTTTGAATTTTCTTTTTGGGGGGGGGGAGGGGGAGGGGAGGGTTGGGTATCTGTAAATTTTTGTATTTTGTTGTATTTTGGGGAGATTTTGAATTGTTATTGAATGTTGGGTTTCTTTTTTTTAATTTTTGTGTATTTATCTGTCTTTTTGTCTGTCTGTCTGTCTGTCTGTCTGTCTGTCTGTCTGTCTCTCTCTAAAAGTGTCCTCAACAACACAGAAAATATAAAGAAGATTTAAGTTAAAAAGTTTTCATAATGACAGTAGGTCCCGAGGTGCTGTGTGTGTGTGTGTGTGTGTGTGTGTGTGTGTGTGCTTCAAAACCCTTTCATTTTATACGTCCAAAATTCCTTAAAACACAAACCATAACTGAATTCTAAATACAACACAAGAACTTAGAAAAGCAGACCAATTTCCTTCAGTAATTGACTTTATCCACAACTAATACATCAAAGAGAGAGAATAATTACCTTCACAGGCTCACAAAGTCGCCTAATTTAGTTTAATAATATTTTTTCCTTTTTCCTGGATAAGTTGATAGAATATTTTACCCCGTCAAACTCTCCGAGGTTTATTGTGTTATGAACGACGCAGTAAACAGAATTTTCTCTCGATATAGAATACACGGAAACTATTGTGGAGCTCTATACGTATACATAGACTATAATATACTTATACGTGCGCTGTATACTGACACAATATACGTAGACTGCATCACCCTTTACACTTACCACTAGGGGCAGCACCACCAGCAGACGGGGTATGTACAGGATCACTTTCGTTTAGTTTATCCTCTTCGCCACTGATTGGTCTGTTAGCTGCTTGGTCACGTTACTGTTCCGCACTATTGGCAAGTACTGGGCATGTACCGGCTCCTGAATGTATCTGTACCTTCACCAATGTTGGTTAAGTCTGGTCTTGGTACAGTTCACACTTAGTACCATCACAACGCTCTCTGGCAGTGTGTTCCAACAGTTCACAACACTCTCTCAAAACACGCTCACCTTGACAACAACACACGCAGTAAATCATAACATCACCTCGGAAACATACAGAGAGGAAAGTTAAGGGACTCATAACTAACGTCTGTAACCTGGAGATATAGTTTGTGAGCTGGACCACAGATGGCGGTATGATGCCACAGCGTTAGTTTATAGGAAGACATGGGAAGGTAACCTGACTTGTGTGACTGACTGTACATAAACTAGTCAACAAACACCAACATACAGACGAGCAATAAACACGTAACAAAAGATATTATTAAATTCTTGAGATAAAACAAATATTAACCTCTTGTCTGTTACTTTGGGGACAGTGTTTACTAATTCTTCCCAGCAAGTTGTACTAAGTGGTAATTCCTGGCCTAGTGTCTGACGTGTTCTTAAAGAGAGGAGGAACAGGAAATTGGTTATGATAAGAGTATAGAGATAGTGTTGATTAGAGACTGATTGGAAGATGAGATTATTTTGTTCTTTCTTTCCTTCCTTCTCTCTTTCGTCTTTCTCTTCCCTTTTCTCTCTTTTCCCTTTCTCTCTCTCTCTTGCTTATCTTCTCCTCTCTCACATCCCTCAACCAATCCCTTTTAATCCGCTATGTTCATTGCACTCATTCACTTTAACCCTCTCTCTCTCTCTCTCTCTCTCTCTCTCTCTCTCTCTCTCTCTCTCTCTCTCTCATATCTAACTTTATCAACTCTCCTCCCTTCCCTCTCCTTACTTTTTATGTTCACTCTCACTCAATCTTCCTCCTCTCCCAGCCCATCTTACTTCCTTACGTTCACTGCCTTCTCACAAATACTCCTCCTCCTCCCAGCCTCCTCCTCCTCCTCCTCCTCCCAGCCTCCTCCTCCCAGCCTCCTCCTCCCAGCCTCCTCCCAGCCTCCTCCTCCCAGCCTCCTAGATTGAGTGCAGATTCCAAAGATATTTACGTCTTGAAATGCAGATTTGATCACGGTAGTAGAGTAGCTTTTAAACTTATGGAGATTGCACACACACACACACACACACACACACACACACACACACAGGTAAGTGCTTCCAGGTAATGTGACGCTAATTTCTTATTAAGCCTTCACCTGTCTATCACCTAATGTGTTTTATTGACGTCATTCTGTCTTTATTTCTTTCTTTCTTTCCCACTTGACTTTTGTTTCTCGTTTTGTGTTTGTGTTTTTCTCTGCCTTTTGTTCGTTGTGTCTGTCTGTCTGTCTGTCTGTCTGTCTGTCTCTCAGTTGTAGTGACAGAGAGATTAGATAAATGGAAAGGGAGATAAAAAAGAGATAGTGAGGAAGAGAGAGACTGAGAGACAGAGATATAAGAAAGTGAGAAAGAGAGAGAAAGAGTGGGCGAGAGGCAGATTGAAAGTAAATGGTACTGTACTTGACCAGGTTTATTTCCTTAACTGTAACTTAGGTACCTAATTTGTTGACAGTTGGATGAGATGTCTACCCTGGGTATCGAACCACCGACCCGTAGGATAAGAAAAGAGTGCTGTATCCGCTCAGCCACGGCATCTCTTTGTCTAGGAGGTTAACATAGAGGAAAAAAAAAATATTATTCTTTTGAACTGTGAGTCTTGTTTACAAAGTGAACTGGTTGGTAGACGTTGTTATTCCCCGCAACAGTGTAAAAAATCCTTAAGTCGACCATGTTTGTTTTTGGTGTTTTGTTCGTGTTTAAAGATGCGTTTTATATCATTGTTTGTGAAGTACTAAAGAGGCCGGAGAGAGAGAGAGAGTCCCTAGTTCCCTCTGGTCTACCTGCACAACACCAGTAATTAGGATATATTATAATGTAGGCTGAGAATATTTGTGTGTTGTTATTGTTCATATTATTATTATTATTATTATTATTATTATTATTATTATTATTATTAACTCAATTATAACCATTAATTTGTATCGTAAGTTAAGAGAAAAAGATAATGCGTTCCCACATTTTCAGTCAGGGTAAAATACAATTAAATTAACATTCAAAATCCACCTTTATGTCGTAACTATTTGGGTCAATAAGATATGTTCCCACACATGCAATTAAGGTGAAAAAAAATCGTAAATATGTTCATAAATCCAGAATTACGTATGTTAAGTTAAATCACCTGTATAATCAGCTTCAGGTAAGGCTGTAAATCCCCTCGGTAATCTTCATGGGGACGCGGGGATTACCGGAGATTATTCATGTTATCTAAAAGGGATTAATAGAATGAAGGGATTTGGATATTATAATATTTCTCAAAGTGGAGGGATTATAATCTTCACACACCGAGTGAGAGAGAGAGAGAGAGAGGGGGAGAGAGAGAGAGAGAGAGAGAGAGAGAGAGAGAGAGAGAGAGAGAGAGAGAGAGAGAGAGAGAGAGGGAGGGAGAGAGAGAGAGGGAGGGAGAGAGAGAGAGGGAGGGAGAGAGAGAGAAAGGGGAGAGAGAGAGAGAGAGAGAGAGAGAGAGAGAGAGAGAGAGAGAGAGAGAGAGAGAGAGAGAGAGAAATTACTGTATTTGATAGGTGATTGGTCTGAACTCTCTCTCTCTCCTATTATTACACTGATATAGAAGACATATCCTCTTGTCACGTTATCAAATTCAAGGGTAATATGTAAACCTAATGATAATATGTCAAGCTGAGATTCCTTCCCCCCCTCCCTCTCTCTCTCTCTCTCTCACTCTCTCTCTCTCTCCCCCCCTCTCTCTCTCTCTCCCTCCCTCTCTCTCTCTCTCTCTCTCTCTCCCCCCTTTCTCTCTTTCTCTCTCTCACACAATACCCGCTGATTCCCCCCATCAATAGATTCCACTTGCACGCCTGAGTCAGCACTTTCTGCCTCTCACACATTTTCCCCCGTTATCACTGTCCCTCTTTTTATGTATAGAAGAAGAGGAAGGGGAGGAGGGACAAGACGAGAGAGAGAGAGAGAGAGAGAGAGAGAGAGAGAGAGAGAGAGAAAGAGAAAAGAAAGATAGCGGGGACGAGAGAGTGAGAGGTGGAGATAAGAAAGTGAGAGAGAGATTCCTGGTTCCATTAATCTTTATTGTCATCATTTACCGATTCATTCTGTTGTCTCTTTTTCCTCTTTAAGTTTATCCTTTTTCTGTCTCTCTTTTCATTTATCCCCTGTCCCATGTTCTCTCCTTCTCCCCCTCCCATGTTCTCTCCTTCTCCCCCTCCCATGTTTTCTCCCCTTCACCTCCCATGCTCTCTCACACAGTTTGTTTACCTCTCAGGGATAACTACATCATTAATACAACTTTTGGTGTTTATTAATAAAGATATACATAGACAGATGGAGCAGCACATTTAAGGGTTTTTGGTATACAGTGATAATGATAAGTACTTTAATGTAAACATTCAGTCGTTCTGGTGATAAGATTTTCCCACTAGTCGCTGCATTCACCAATCGCTGCATTGGCTAGTCGCTGCATTGGCTAGTCGCTGCCTTTACTGGTTGGTGCCTTCACCAGTCGCTGCGTTCACCAATCGCTGCTTTGGCTAGTTGCTGCGTTCACTAGTCGCTGCGGTCTCCAGTCGCTGCGTTGGGTAGTCGCCGCATTCACTGGTTGCTGTGTTCACTAGTCACTGCATTCATTAGTCTCTCCTTTCACCAGTTACTCCGTTCACCATGTCCTTAAGTTCACCAAGACAAGACACACGTCTCCCTTCACAAGCCCACAAGTTTTCCAAGGCTACCGTTCACCTTTCACAAGCCCGCAAGTTGAAGACAACCTTTTCCTTTCAACAAAACACTTCAACTTTTCTTTTCATTCAAGTTCTCATTAGTCGGCAAAACACATCGTATTCAAAACTGTCCGCCGTCGTGTTGGGGTGAAAAGGAAAATTTGTCTTCAGTAATATAATGGACAGAAACCAAGTTGGACAGATATATATACTGTATATATAAAGACTCACCTTCTGTTTCATATCGTTCTGTCTCATAATGTCTTATTTTTTGACGGATTTTCGGAGTTGTATGATTAAATTAACACATTAAGTCGGTCTTTTATCTCCAGTTAAAAATTAATCAGATATATAATGGAATATGATCTTGTCTTTCACTAACTGGGAGGACTTAGGATCTGTCACTCACTCACGGGTATTAACTGGGTGACTGGACTTATCGGCCATTGGAGACAGTTTAGAGTGGACATTAAGGTACTCCTGGCCTCCTACTCCCCTTCAGGAACCTCAAAATGTGTGGGTAGAGTCGGGGTCAAGAGTCTCCTGGGGCCGGAGCTCACCTGATGCTAAGCTACCGTAGTGAGGCAAGACTCATCCATCACCATCTCTTCCTTAGCGGCCACCAGATGGAGCTGAAGAGACGGCCCTGCTGCCTGCTGACGGTGAGGCTCTGAAGGAGGGCTCATGACTCTCTCCCTCTGCTGCCTCTCTCTTCTCCTTCTGGTGCTGCGTCGTGCGATGGAGGAGACCACCCGGGAGAAGCAGAAGGAGAGAGCGGAGACTGCCGTGTGTCGCTCGGTCCGCCCTGATCTCCTGATGATAATCACTAGACCCAGGAGATAGAGGGTAAGGACCACGCCCACGTACCAGAGGGCGTGTTGTTGGGCATCCGAATGCATCTTTGTCATCTGTTCGTGGATAAGGACCTGGTGGGGCGTGGCACTGGCATTCCCCTGACACTGGCACCATAACACCTCGAATGGCACACCGACGCCTTCCATCTGTAATAATAAGACAACTATTACCATTCACAGCCGATCTTACAACAACTTCCCTGCGATAAAATTTCCCCACAAGTAGATATATAAATAAACACACCTGAGGTAATTAACTTCAACCTACAACATAAAATAGAAACATCTTCATCACAACACGGAATTATTATAAGGTGATCCGAGAGAGAGAACAATAGAAGCCATTACTGAGTTCTAGACTAATGAGATTTACTTAGAAATAATAACATGTTCATCTCGTCTCCTTTAGTCTGCTGTGTGGAGAGTTTAATTAGGTTATTTTCTGTTTTATATTTGAATAGATTTTTATGAAGGAATTGATAGGAATTAAGGGTATTTAATTTAGCTTGTTGTTGTCGAGCTTAGGTAGAGTGATGGAGTAGTGTTTGTTGATTAGTGAGAGAGAGAGAGAGAGAGAGAGAGAGAGAGAGAGAGAGAATAACATGGTGTTAGTTCAGTATAAACACCAATATTAATGTATATTAATTCATAGGTATACATATACACATTTATACATTTATATATTATACAATATATGTTTCCCCATGATATCACGAGTTAATATTTGCAGTATTCTCTGATGATATGTATGTATGTATGTATGATCGGTCCAAATAACACGTGGACTTCCATATACAAACAATACCTCACTAGTCGGGAATCGAACCCTGGCGCTTAACAAGAACGATGAACAGACTTTGTGTGGAATAACAAAGCCTAAGAATGCTTGTGTTGTCCTTGTGGTACGGTGGTAGCGATAACTGATCACACGCACAGATCCAGTTTTCGATTCCCGACTAGTGATGTAGTGTGTTCAGGTATGTATGTATTTATGAGGTAGTGTGTGTTCATGTATGTATGTGTTTATGTATGTAAGATAAGAAAAAATCGACTGAGAAATGGCCACATATATTTTTTCCCAGTATGATGATCCAGGAGACGTCGCTTCCCCTACGTAAAATAATGTGCCAGAATGTCTAAGCTTGTTATAGTTCTTATTTATTCAGAAATATTGAGGAAGGAGTTTATTATGCTATTGGTGTATCGTGGTAAGGAGAGTATAGGTGGGGGAGAGAGTGGTGGTGAGGGAGAGAGTGGTGGTGAGGGGTGGTGAGAGTGGTGGTGAGGGAGAGTGGTGGTGAGGGAGAGAGTGGTGGTGAGGGAGAGAGTGGTGGTGAGGGGTGGTGAGAGTGGTGGTGAGGAAGAGTGTGGTGGTGAGGGAGAGTGGTGGTGAGGGAGAGAGTGGTGGTGAGGGAGAGTGGTGGTGAGGGAGAGAGTGGTGGTGAGGGAGAGAGTGGTGGTGAGGGAGAGAGTGGTGGTGAGGGAGAGAGTGGTGGTGAGGGAGAGAGTGGTGGTGAGGGAGAGAGTGGTGGTGAGGGAGAGAGTGGTGGTGAGGGAGAGAGTGGTGGTGAGGGAGAGAGTGGTGGTGAGGGAGAGTGATGGTGGGGGAGAGAGTGGTGGTGAGGGAGAGTGATGGTGGGGGAGAGAGTGGTGGTGAGGGAGAGAGTGGTGGTGAGGGAGAGAGTGGTGATGAGGGGTGGTGAGAGTGGTGGTGAGGGGTGGTGAGAGTGGTGGTGAGAGCGGTGGTGAGAGTGGTGATAAAATACAATGTACATAAACCAACAAACACCCCCCCCCCCCCCGAGGTTTGTTTTGTTTTAATGATAAATAGATTTAAATTAAACAGGTCACTGCTAATGATCAGTTTCTTGTTTACGGTATTTGTAATGACTTGCAACGAGCATTCTGTCAACAAGCATCACGGTACAACACTAAACTACCCTTACCTTAGGTTAGGTTATGTTAGTTTTGGTTTAGGTTTGGTTAGGTTAGGTTTTGTTGAGTTATACTTTTTTGCAAGTTATGTCACATCAAACTCATTTGAGAAAAGTAGGCAAAGGCAAAGGCAGACGGACAGAGAGACAGACAAAGAATCTCTATGCCAAACTTCCTCTTCTTAACACAACTCAAAAGTACATTCAGTAAAGAAATAATAATAACATTAATCTCAACTTCTTCCATCTCCTCTTTTATCAACCTTTCACATCCTTCCTCTTCCTTATCTTCTGCTGGAACTTTACCAAAACTTTTTATGTCGAAAATTCTACAAACTATCGGAATTTTACTTTTTTACTTTTCTACTTCATCAAAGAGTCAGAAGTTAGGGAATATTTTACTTTATTATATTTTCAATATCGTTAATATTTTGTCATTTTATAATTTTTATTAATTTTCAAAATCTTTATTTCTTTATTATTATTAATCATTTTTATATATGTATTTTTTATCATTTTATTATTTATTTATTTATATTGTATGAGGTAACTGCTTGGTAGGTAGACAAAGGTAGACACAGGTATATAAAGGTAGATAAAGGTATATACAGGTATATACAGGTAGACAAAGGTAGACAAAGGTAGACAAAGGTAGACACAGGTATATAAAGGTAGATACAGGTATATACAGGTATATAAAAGTATATAAAGGTAGACAAAGGTGGACAAAGGTAGACACAGGTATATAAAGGTAGATAAAGGTATATACAGGTATATACAGGTAGACAAAGGTAGACAAAGGTAGACAAAGGTATATAAAGGTAGACAAAGGTAGACAAAGGTAGACAAAGATATATAAATAATTAATAAATATGCAGGTGAATCATAAAACAAAAAAGAGAAAATAAAAACAAAAGCAAAAAATAATGAAAAATATTAAAATATCGAATAAAATAAACAAATCCACACAGGTAATAGTGATTAATTAAAATATATAAAATGGGGTCTGTTTTCACCTGGTTTTTTTAGACGTTAAACCAATTTGCGCTTCGTTAACAGTCCGCTTAACGAAAGGATAACGATATTACCTGTACAATTAACAAGCTCGTTAATGATAGCTGTTCACGTGTCTAGTTCTGTTTATTTAATTTGAGAACCATTTTTTTGCAACGAGGAATGTTTATTTATAGGCAAGAGAAATGTATGTATGTATGTATGTATGTATGTATGTATGTATGTATGTTTGTCGGTGAAGCTGGTGATGAATATATGTTTTAAATATATTTCGGGGATTCTTGCTAACGGGGGTTGTGTTTATGTGATATATGTGATAGATGTTGACACACCCACACACACACACACACACACACACACACTATCAACACCTCTCACTAACATTCTGATGTAGGAAGGAATTCAACCAGTTCCAGAGTTAGTTCCTGGCCATTTATACCCCTCTCACCCCTCTCACCCCTCTCACCCCCCCCATCAGCCCTGACACAACACTGAATAATGGAAACACTCAACCGCTAGCTGGTGGGTGCAGGTGTTGGGGGTCAAGTGGTACTCCTCTCACACAGCACCCCAACAAAGTGGACCAGGTTGGATACAGTAGTTTTTAGTGATTGGGTGGAGAAGGAGGGGGTGGGGTGGGGTGGAGTGGGGTGGGGTGGGGTGGAGTGGGGTGGAGAAGGAGGGGGTGGGGTGGAGTGGGGTGGAGTGGGGTGGGGTGGGGTGGAGAAGGAGGGGTGGGGTGGAGTGGGGTGGGGTGGGGTGGAGAAGGAGGGGTGGGGTGGGGTGGAGTGGGGTGGGGTGGGTGGGAGAAAGGAAGAGAGGAGTAGGGAAGGAAGGGGTAGGGGAAAGGAGGGGATGGGGAGTGTTATTATCAAGTGTAATTTGTCTCTATATTTGGCACAGAAAGTTTGTACAGCCCTTCCCTTCCCTTTCAACTTTATCCTCTGTTTCCTTCCTCTTTTCCAACCCTCTCCCTCTCTTTCTCTTTATATCTCCTTCTTCTCTCCTCATTTCTCTCCCCTTGATACACCTCCACTAACTCTAGCTGACCTTTTGACCCCAGTTGACCTCTAGCATGTCATTTCCAGACGTGAATGTTATTATAAATTTACGTAACTGTCTATTTGTGTGTGGGGGGGGGGGGGGGGTGTATGTGTGTTTTACTGCCCTTCTGTCTGTTTGTGTCTGTCTTGCTGTATACTGTAGACGAGACAGACAGACAGACAGACAGACAGGTCATCTCCCCACCATAGTCCACTTACAACATTAGAATCCAATACTACTTAAGGACTAACAAAGACGATCCGATTTCAGGGTTAGGTAAGTGGTTACTGACCCGGAATTATTGCTCTTAGTTTAATGGTATATGTGACCCGGAACTAGTGGATAAGTCATAGTAACTGGGTAATCGTGGTATACACAGGGCCGATTTGGACTCAGTAAGCGTTCGCAGTTAACCTCAGCGTGTAAAAAAAAACTATCCTAACCTGACCATACTAGTCTAGTCAAACCTAACCTAATCCAAGCCAACCTAGCTAAATATCAATCTATCTATCTCACCTTTATTCACTTATGTCTCTCTCTCTCTCTCTCTCATCACGGGGCAGTAAAACTTAATAGCCTCTAATACTCCCGAGACATTATGATCAAATCCCAGTCATTTTAGTCTTCACGATCACCTAAGACGTTAAAGAAAACGTTTCCTCCGAGCATTAGTTCTTACTGCTGCTATATTTATATTCTTTAAGGTGGTGTTAGACTTAGAAGCTCCGATAGGTAGATAGATAGATAGTGAGAGGAAGGAATGAATAAAACAGAGATAGGGAAGGATAGAATAGGAAAAGTTTAGTTGGCTATAATAAAAAAAGTCATCAATCATCTCTATATTAAGACTCCTGAAAGAAAAATATGCTTGTAAAGTATAAAGAACCGTCACATATTAAAGTATAAAGAACCGTCACATATTAAAGTATAAAGAACAATTACTGTAACTTAAAATGTATATAGATGCATAAAAAGCAAATTGATTAACTTATCAAACCCTTTTAAATATAAGATCTAATTCGTATAAGATCTCTTCTAAATCAAATAAAAAGTATTAGATTCTCTATAATCGATGGTCATTTGTTTTTTGACTCGGTTATTTACATCGTCTATACAATTGGCGCGTCGGAGGTAAGAAGATTGGCGATGAACCAAGACGCATTTTTTTCAGTCTCCAGATTTAATGGAAGAAAAATCCTCAAATCTTAACGTTATGCGAGAAAAGTCTTATTTATCTGTTAACGATTGATGAGAGGAGTAGGAAGAGGAAGAAGAGACACAGGAGAGAATGGAAGAAAAGGTTTTAAAGTTTTGAACTATGAGCGGGAAAACCAGAGAGAGCAAGTGGCCTATGATTAAGGTGAGGCCATTAACCATTTATTTATTCATTCATTTTTTCACTAAATATTCTCGTCTTATTTACTGTAGAGGTATTATAAGTATATATCAATCACTGCTATGGGAATGCTGGAGAAGAGTGGAAATTAAAATGGCGGAGTAGATAGATAATTTAACAATATATTCATCAGTGATTTTTTGTAATATTATTCCTTTCAATGGGGCTGCTTTATTATTATTATTTTTGTAATGTTTATTTAATGATTTTTACTCATGTTGAGATATTAAAGATAAGTAAGGAATTATTAGTCCGCGATATACGGTAAACGTCATTTTTCTAATGGTTGATGCTATAGGCAAGCGAGAAGTTAATTAATTACTCGTTGCATTATTACCTACGGTACTTACACCTGTCATTGATGATATTATATAAAGTATTATTATAATATCATCAACGTAATAAGTATTTTTCCCACGATTGTTTCACAGGAAAAATATTTGTAATAGTTTTTGTTTTACTCTGGAAATTTACTCGTCGCAGGAAAGAAATATTGTCCTTTTGAACCAGTTAGTCAGATGAGTCGGCTAAATTAAGATTGTACCTGAGATAATTAATGAGGGAAAAGAATCATTTTATTTATACGTTGATGATTCTATATTAATTAACTATAAGCATTTATGGCTCTGTTGGCTATCCAAAATTGCTTTTCTGTTTACTAAAGAATACACGCACTGTCTGTATAGTTTATATCTGCATTGGCTCTATAAGATGATTTCACTATCCATCTATCTCTCTATCAGGAGTGTAGGGAAGATGGTGGTGAGACTGGTGTAGGCTATTAGCTGTGTTAGTCAGAAGTAATGTTAATATCTGGGTAATGGTCGTCAGCTATACTGTGAGTTACTGCGAGTGTGGAGTTAGTTCCTCGCTTCAGTAATGATGGTATGTGGGTTTGGTTAAGTTAGGTTAGGATTTTCTTGAGGTAAATGCGAAACGTTGGACTCAAAACTAAATCTCATTAGACTCAGGATATAACAGAAATATACCCGTAGACATAAGATAACATGATATACCTATAGACGTGAGATAACATGGTATATCTGTAGACGTGAGATAACATGGTATATCTGTAGACGTGAGATAACATGATATACCTGTAGACGTGAGATAACATGGTATACCTGTAGACGTGAGATAACATGGTATACCTGTAGACGTGAGATAACATGATATACCTGTAGACGTGAGATAACATGGTATACCTGTAGACGTGAGATAACATGGTATACCTGTAGACGTGAGATAACATGATATACAGTACCTGGAGACGTGAGACTATTAGGTAATTAGGTCAGTCTCTTTACACATCTGGTTTGGGAGGAAAAATGTGTTTCCTAGTGGAGTGTGTGGATGTGTTACTTAGTAGAGTGTGCGGATTTAATACCTAGTAGAGTGTGTGGGTGTGTTACTTAGTGGAGTGCGTGGATGTGTTACTTAGTGGAGTGTGTGGATGTGTTACTTAGTGGAGTGTGTGGATGTGTTACCTAGTGGAGTGTGCGGATTTATTTCACTATTAGATATATCCTACTTTTCGCCCTATGAGTATTATTGTAGCTGTACTCTCTACTTTAGTCTGATAGTTTACATTATATTTCAGTCTAGCTGACATAATGCGGAAATAACTGCACTTTTTACTTTATACTTGTCTTTATAAACCTGAATTAAATCTCACAATCTAAATGTTAATATAATGAACGATTCAGTTCACATGTACGAAATTCGGCAGTAAACGGAATTTTTTGGTTTTCATTTCGGTCGCTCGTTGTATTCAGAGGAATTCTCACAGCCGGACTGAACTATTTAGAAAACAATTAACATTGTTCAGAGTTGCTTCCAAAACAATGTGTGTATGAAGGTCGTGACGCTACACATTAAGCCGAGTTAAATCCTTTATTTCATTCGGTTATTTGCAGTTGTTACTTGATAGTTTTTAACGTTACTTAAGAAGATTGTGACTGAGAAATATTAACAGAAAATACGAAATAAACTTTTGACCTTCACTTATAATAATAATAATAATAATAATAATAATAATAATAATAATAATAATAATAATAATAATAATACATTTTCTCTCAACAGAACTAGATTAAACTTGTCACCATCAACAAATATCGTTTTATAATATCTTTCTCACGTGTCATCTATCACAAGGAAACGTACTGAGGTAATCTTAGGACACGACACAATATGGGGAGAAGAATATGGAATTGTTTTGTTGGAAATAAGAAGTCGTATATCTTGAGGTGACGTGAGCCCATAACATAGTGGGATTTACAGCCTTATCTGCTAGCCTCAGCATCCCTCCCTCTGATCCTGCTCTCTCTCTCTCTCTCTCTCTCTCTCCAGACCACCCCTTCCCATCCTCCCTCTCTGTCTCTACTCTTTCTCTCCATTCTTCCGTCCCCCCCTTCTCTATCACCTTACTCCCTATAGCTTCCATTTCGTCGTCAACACAGGTAACCTCGGTTCCTGGTGACGTGTTTACCTGTTTACACTTGGATGCCTTAAGATTCACTCAGACAGTCATTGTGTTCCGTCTCACCGTGTACTGCCATCCTTCCCCTTACCATACCACCGCGTCCTACCCTCCCTTCCACGATACCGGAGCCTCTTCTCACTCTACTGAAATTATTATCAGTCAGTTCTCTGTTGGAATAATATCTGAAATTGCCTAAAAAGGAGAAGGGAATTGTGAACTTGTCTAGTGAGAGAGAGAGAGAGAGAGAGAGAGAGAGAGAGAGAGAGAGAGAGAGAGAGAGAGAGAGAGAGAGAGAGAAAATTGATTATTTCCTGAAACTGCGTAAAATGCAAAAGCTGTGAAATTGGTCAAACAGAGTTGGAAATTTGTATCTCTTGTCCAAAACCGAGGAAAGCGATGAATGAAATTGCCCCGAAAGAGAAGGGGAATTCTGGCTCTTCAAAATCGAAAAACGAATGACTGAAATTGCCCGAAAGGAGAGAGAGAGAGAGAGAGAGAGAGAGAGATACCACAATTCATTCATATTTTTGTTTTCTCCAACAGAATGATCCAAGATAGGGTAGAGGAAGGAAACTATCTTCAGTATATGATGAGGTTACCTGTCACCTGCCTACCTGAAGCGAGATATCACCTGTAAGTAAACTATAGAGCTATTTATTTAACTCTTTATGATACTTGAACTTGTATAATGTCATATTTTGTTACATATGTTAACAAAATGGGAAATTCATTTATCTGGTTGAAATTCAATGGTAAAATACGAGTTCTTTAAAGTCATGATTGGAGATTTTTTTTTAGCGTTCCTGAATTATAAGTTTTGAAGGAACGTTCTCAAAGCGATTTTAACTGTTAGGAAAAAAAATGAAACTACTCCCCAAATTAGTGTACCTTCTGTTAAAATGCTTGCTTTTAAAATGTATTGGCTCTGTGTAACAGAGAGTAGTACTTATACATTTATGGATGCATACATTATGTTTATATAATTACGACAACCACGGTAATTAAACTATGAACAAGTGTCTAGCATATTCTCTCTAATACTGAAGCGAGTGATGTATGGTAATTTATCTTCTTGCCTAACAGATAACCTCTGACATCTGACCTATAGCCTTCTGCCCTGGCTTTGTACCAGTCCCTGACATGTGCCTTGATTACACAGTCAGTCACTACTCACCCTCTCACGTGCGACTCCTGAAGTTCCTTTACACATGAGATTCATCTTTTAATTAACGCCCACAACTCACAATTACGGTGATATCATAACTATTTGTGCACTAGTTAATTTTTTAGTAAATGGAGAAAAGACCATTTGGGTTTGATAACTAAACCAGTAAACATTTTTTTATGGTACTTGTATGGAACCTTGAAGACTCACCCTAACAGGGCCTAATGGATTGACATCAGTGATTGTACCGGGAAGATATAATTCTTCCGTCACTTATTTGAGCGAATTATTATCCATTATATTGTGTCTGTTGCTGGCGTGAAAAAACTATGGTAAAAATAGGATGTTAAAAAATGCAGTAGAGTAAAATGGCCAAAAATTCGGCAAAAATACGATGTCAAATAAATAAGGTACAAAATACGATGTCATAAATACGTCAAAAATACGGTGTAAAAAAATACGGTAGTACGATAAAAAATACGGTGTCCCTCAAAATATTACTATGTTTGCGAAGAATTACTAAACCTATTCTATTTTCCAGTGTAATTTGCATTTTATGAGGTATAGCCGAGGGGAAGGAGGGGAAAATTCAATAAAGTGGATCCCTTTATTTGGTGTTGGGTGAGAAAAACGTCATTTTCTGGGTAGTTTGACAGACACTACTATTGTTGACTTACTAACATTACTTTATATACTTTACTTACTTTAAAGACATGTGGACGAAGTTGTTTAGGTTTTAATTAATTTTGTTTACCACATGAAGGATATATTGGTATGGTTGGCTGTTCTGGCCGTCTGTTTATGTGTGTGTGTCTGTCTGTCTGTCTTTCCGTCTGTCTGTCTGTCTGTGTGCGTGCATGTCTGTCCGCCTGTTCGTCTGTCACTTCAATCATAAACTTTACGACTCTGCAGTTTCCCTCGGTATTTCTCGCTGCAGTTGGACGCCAAAACCTCCTTTTGTTTACAAATGTATTGCTTCCTTTTGTAAAATGTGTTGATTTTTGTCAATAATATATCTGAACTTATTTACAGAATTACAGCTGTGTTGGGTAATCTTGTAAATGGTTTTTTATTCCTGTGAATATGTCTCTAGTTGTTTTATAAAGGCTACTTAGAGAAAATTGAAATATTAATTTGGCAGTGAGCTCCATAATATAGGCGGTATACATCATTTCATTTTAATAGTCTTCAATATCCCAAACTCACCATTTCTCATTCTTATCTCTGAGCATCTGCCTTGAGAGGGTCATGTTTCTTATCTCTATGAAAGAAGGAGGGAAGGAATATCGTATCTTCCTCCTGAGAAAACCGATATGTGAAGGAAGTGATAATAAATGATCTTAGAAGGAGAAAGAGGAAGGCGGTCGTGCTTCACCTAAGATGATGTATTGTGTGTGGAGAGGCGATCGTTTTAGCTATACAGGTCTAGTAACCTAACCTAACCTAACCTAACCTAAAACATGAATCCAGTTTCCAAAGTCGATACAAATACAGTACAAAAACTCGTTTATTTATTGTTCGGTTACATGTTAATAAGTTCAGTTGATTACAGGTGACAGGTAGGTCAGTAATTCATGTACATACAGGTCAGAGGGAGGTCAATATGTCATGTATGTTGATTACAAGTCACAGGTGCGATCTAGCGGGCTATATGTTTCAGAGAGAGAGAGAGAGAGAGAGAGAGAGAGAGAGAGAGAGAGAGAGGGGGGGGGAGGATATTCTTTGATGTTGCTCTATCCTACTTTGTGTGTGTGTTTGTGTGTGTTACTGGTGTATTACGTATAAATGTAGTCACACACACACACACACACACACACAAACACAAACACACACACACACACACACAAGATTATAGAGATTATATGTGAGCGAAAGATTATTATTTGTATTTTATTTTTTGCTGTAGGTGGAGATAAAGGACATGTGAATATTTTATATTTTTATTACGGTTGTGTTATTTTATATATTTTATCTTTGAATATCAATATGTATGTAAATAAATATAGCTGTGTCGATAAATGTGCATGTATGGTTGTGTATGGATTTGTATACATAGACCTAACTCCCTTTTTAATTTCTGTCTATCTATCTATCTACACACACACACACACACACACACACACACACACACACACACACACACATACACACACTCACACGCACACACACACATATATAACGAGACTTTCATAACTAGGGATTAACAATTACGTAAAGATACACATCATCACAAACTTAGATGACTTTTCAATTCCAAAGTTTCTTGAGAGAAGTTATGGGGAAATATAAAATTGGATGGTAATTCAGAGTTTATCCAGACCTTTTTTTGTGGGAAGGGGAAGTAGGGGGAAGGGTTGGGGGTTAAGGGGGAAGGGTAGGGGGTTAAGGGGGAAGGGTAGGGGGTAACGGGGGAGGGATGGTAGGGGAGTAGAAAAGGGTAGGGGAAAGGGAGGGTAGGAAAGGCGGAAGGGTCAGGGAGAATAGGCTGGGGAGATTAAGGGGGAGGGGAAGGCAGCTTGATTTTTAATTGGGGAGAAAAAACAGCAACTCATTTTCCAAAGCACTTGTCAAAAGGTCCTCAAAGTATTAATGTAGATAAATGTGTTGTTTACCATGTGGGAGAGCTGGTGGGTGGGTGGGTGGGTGGGTAGGTGGGCGAGCAAGTAGGCGGGTGGGTTTTGACTATTATTCCTGAAAGTCTGATGTTGAGTAGATGTTTGAAAGCATTGGTTCTTGTAAGTAAAACGTGAACTTAGTTTCCAAGGGTTCATACATGCAGATGGTTCGATATACGGTGGTTCATCTATACTGAACCATGAACAGTTTCCCAAAGAATGTATATCAAAAGAGCGAAGTATTTATATACGCAGTGTTTTGGGTAGATAACTAGGCCGAGTCCCGCCGTGTATACATCTTGGGTAAAGGTCACAGCTGGAGCTCTAGCTGGATTTGATTCACTGGGCTGTGTGTGAGGAGGGGAGGATGTTCTTTGATGCCGCCTGCTGTCTGTATCCTGGTGTGTGTGTGTGTTATTACTGTATTTCGTGTTCTTGCACTTACACACACACACACACGCTTATGGAGAGAGATTATAACTGGGTGTGTATCTGTGTTTCGTTGCAGGTTTTGGGTGTAGGTTGGGATAAATGGTGATGTGTATTAATTCATAAGCTCTTTCGCTATTAGGTGTATGTATGTATTTTACACGTATGGAAAAACATGATTTTATATGAACATATATGTATAATACACATACACATACATATAGACATACGTACACACACATATAGACATGGATACACACACACACACTCAAGCTATAACTTCCTGATGATAATTTCTTAAGACAAGATTTAAGGCAAATAATTTCTAAGTGGCGTTTTGGTTTACATATTTTAGAGTGGATTTTGAGGTACACAATACTATCTTTTTTGTAGGCAGACAATTAGTTCCTTGTTTGGAGAGTATTTTAAGGCAGACAATTATTTTTCATTGTTTTTCAGGGTCCTGTTGCAAGTTGACAGTCAGTTATAATACAAGTAACTACGGATAGCTCCAATCCACTTCTATTTAAAGGTAAGTGTATGATAATTACTTGTCAGGTACAGGCAACAAGGTAAATCGAATCATCACTTGCAGATTAGCAACCCCAGCTTATTTTATTTTGATGACTAAACAGCTTAATGCCTTCCTTACCTAACCTGACTTAACATAACCTAACTCATCTATCCTAAATTAACCTAGTTTTAAGCTAATCTAACCTATACTCACTCAGATAGCCTTAACGGGTTTAATTATCAGGTAATATAAGCTAGGGTGCCTAATTTTCAAGTGATTGGGTAACTTCATTGACGCATCACACTCTTAAGTTCTCGTCCTAAGGTTATATTGAATGGTTAGTAATATTTAGGTCAGGTGTGCCGAACAAAGGTAAAGTTAATTAGCTTTGGTTGGCTCTGTCAGTGGGTGGGTGAGTGAATGAGTGTGTGACGGAGTGGGTAGGTGGGTGAGTGAATGAGTGGGTGAGTGTGTGATGGAGTGGGTAGGTGGGTGAGTGATAAAGTTAAGTACAAGTTGATTCTTAGGTCATTTTACTCGTAATAGGTTCATAGTAATTGAGTTATAAAGGGTAGAACAGCCTATCACAGGGGGGAAAAAAGTCAAATTGCCTCCGCCAGTGACAAAGTTGATTACAGTATAGTTTTATTAGTGCAGGTCATTATAGTTCACATTATTATCACAGGTAAAGGTCATTAACTTTAGTTCGTATAAAGTGCTCATTGACCATCTTGGGAGTTTCTTATTAATAAAATAAATTTGCCCCGTCAGTGAATAATTAAGATGGATGAGAAAAATATCAGATTTATTTTTTATTAATATTCCAAGTTGTTTTTTTCTCAACAGTTAAGAGTATTAATATATTACCTGTGTTGTCAGTCAATCTGTATATACCTGTACCAATATTCGACACCCGTCTCGCTTCTCATCAATGACTAGAAAAATACTGACACGAATTACAGCTGTATATTGCATGGAGTCTGGCAATCATTAATACACGTCCAGAGTAATATTGGAAGCTGTCAGTAGAGTCTTTTTTATAATTAATTAGGGATTAATTAGATATGTTTTTATTAATTACCTGCTTACATGGATATTAATTTAATTATCTTATTTTTTATACTGAGTTTGTTATTAAAACGAGGTTTTTTGTTGTAAATCGAGAGCTTTAGGTTAGTTTAGATTAGGCTAGATTAGATTAGATTGGGTTGGGTCAGATTAGGTTAAGTTAGGGGTTAGTTTTGGTTGGATGTGGATAAGTTAGGTTAGATTATATAAGGGTGCGTTCGATTAGAATAGATTAGGCTGCATTAGGTTAGGTTAGGTCAGGTTAAGTTAGGAGTTATATCAGGTTAAGTTACGTTTGGTTGGATGTGGTTAAATTAGGTTAGATTACAAAGTTGGGTCAGATTAGATTAGGTTAGATAAGGTTAGGTAAGGTTAGGATAGGTTAGATTAGGTTAGATAAGGTTAGGTTAGGTTAGATTAGGTTAGATTAGGTTAGATTAGGTTAGGTTAGATTAGGTTGTGGGATATAGTAGTGTGTTTTAAATAACTCGTGACCCCCAAAACCAACTGGTAAATGTTATACAAATCTACCATAAACCAGAGGCAAATGTTCCGTCAGGCTAGATTGTGGTAGTTGTCAGGCTAGATTGTGGTAGTTGTTAGGTTAGATTGTGGTAGTTGTCAGGTTAGATTGTGGTAGTTGTCAGGTTAGATTGTGGTAGTTGTCAGGCTAGATTGTGGTAGTTGTCAGGCTAGATTGTGGTAGTTGTCAGGTTAGATTGTGGTAGTTGTCAGGTTAGATTGTGGTAGTTGTCAGGTTAGATTGTGGTAGTTGTCCGGCTAGATTGTGGTAGTTGTCAGGCTAGATTGTGGTAGCTGTCCGGCTAGATTGTGGTAGTTGTCAGGCTAGATTGTGGTAGTTGTCAGGATAGATTGTGGTAGTTGTCCGGCTAGATTGTGGTAGTTGTCAGGCTAGATTGTGGTAGTTGTCAGGATAGAAAAAATGGAAGGAGGTAGGGAAGGAGATATGAAGGGAGGTAGGAAGGAATAAAGAAGGAGAAAGGAAGGTAAAGAAGGAGAGGTAAGGAAGGAGAGGTAAGGAGAGGTAGGGAAGGAGGATTTACTTTATATCCATAATAATATAGCCAATATCTTTATCTAAATATTAAAACACAGTAAAATAAAATATTATATTACATGGAGGTCAACATTTGTGTACAGGTGACCGAAAAATACCTGACGCCTGACAATCAACGTTACCAGTATATACAATATGTGTGTGTGTGTGTGTGTGTGTGTGTATGTATGTGTGTGTGTGTGTGTGTGTGTGTGTGTGTGTGTGTGTGTGTGACTTCCTCCATTTTATATATATTTTTATATGTGTTGTGTATGATGTGTGGTGTATGTTGTGGAAGGTGTATGATGTGTATGTTGTAATTGTTGTATAGTATGTATAATGTATTAACTGTAGTGTGCGTGTTGATGGTAGGGTGGGGAGTGGGTTCCTTAGGTGGTAATATTGTTTTGTTGCTGTAATAATAATAATAATAATAATAATAATAATAATAATAATAATGATACTACTACTACTACTACTACTACTACTACTACTACTACTAACAGACATACAATACACTTATATAATTACACACATAGTTTCTGCCTGCCATTATTCCTGAGACTATTAACAAGTTACAAACAAAATCCCCCCAAAAGAAGCAAAAATCCTCTCAGGTAACAAGCCACTCAGGTAACAAAAGGCTGAAGTAATTAACTCCAATCCTCCCTTTAAAAAAGTTGAAATAAAAGACAATATTTTTTTAATGTACAACAAAAGACTAAGTAATTTATGGTAATTTTGCCCCCCAAAAGAAAGAAAGACAATTGCCTTTTTTTCAAATTATCAAAATGAGTATTGAACTTTTTTTTAAATTACAGGTAAAAAAGTAATTTGCATATAGTATTCTGTAATAAACTCAGGTATTTACGTATTGGCATCGAAGTTTTCATTAAATTCCCTTTAACTCTGAGGAACTGAACTGTAACACGTATACTTTAACAAGGTATTGACACAGGTATAAGGTATATTTATGTACTTTTCTACCCATTAATTGATTTGATAACTTACCTTTCTCGTTCAGCACAGTTTAAGATTAATGATAATGATGTTAAGGATAACTTATAACCTTTCTTGGGATGTTAAGTCTTTCTTGTGTGAGGTTTATTGTGTCCCATTGGCTGTAGTCAGTCATAAAAATGTTTCAAGTCTCGAGGGAAAATATTTCTCCTTATTTTGAGAAGTTAAGTCTCATTAACTTCAATAACTTCAATAAACTTAACTTTCCCGATAGATTATGTCCTTCCTGCGAGAGAAATACGTCTCGCTGGCCTCGGTAACTTGCGAATCTTCATGGCACAAAACGAATTTCCGCTGACACCAAACTTGGAGAAAAATGTCATTAATTACGAAACTAGTAAAAGAAAACTCGTTAATCAGGTTTCGTCGAGGGATTAAAACTTGCTATATCTTATCCTCTCTCTTGAGTCGATAAGTGGAGGATTTCGGCAGGCGTGTGTGTGTATTTGTATGTCTATGAGCCAGTGTGTGCGAGTGGGGGTGGAGATCAGCGTCGGCAGAGCGGTACGAATGCACGTCCTACTGCTACCGAGTTCACGGCGATACTGAGAGCTCAAGTCGGTCTGCTGCTGCCACTACACCAACTCTCTCTCTCTCTCTTTCTCTCTCTCTCTCTCTCTCTCTCTCTCTCTCTCTCTCTCTCTCTCTCTCTCTCTCGGATGGTCTCAGGTGCTCAAGGGAGGGAGGGAGGGAAGGGGTGGCTTATCGAGAGAGCAAGAGGGACAGGGGTGAGAGGGGAAGACAAGGAGAAATGAGAGGGGAGAGAACAGACTCGTTGATTGTGTTTCCAGGTGTAATCAGACCTGTCTGTGTGTGTGTAGGTAACTGACTCCCGCCTTGGGTTGACCGTCTATACTCAGTTACAAACACAGCCTCACTCACAAACACACACAACACAACGTTAAACACATAGTCACTCACAACACAGCTCTCATAAACAACATCCTCACTGACTCATCACAAACACAACCCCACCACCCACTTACAACACAACCCCAGAACCCACTTACAACACAACCCCAGAACCCACTTACAACACAACCCCAGAACCCACTCATAACACAACCCCACCACCCACTCACAACACAACCCCACCACCCACTCACAACACAACCCCACCACCCACTTACAACACAACCCCACCACCCACTCACAACACAACCCCACCACCCACTTACTAACACAACCCCACCACCCACTTACTAACACAACCCCACCACCCACTCACAACACAACCCCACCACCCACTCACAACACAACCCCACCACCCACTCACAACACAACCCCACCACCCACTCACAACACAACCCCACCACCCACTTACTAACACAACCCCACCACCCACTTACTAACACAACCCCACCACCCACTCACAACACAACCCCACCACCCACTCACAACACAACCCCACCACCCACTCACAACACAACCCCACCACCCACTTACTAACACAACCCCACCACCCACTTACTAACACAACCCCACCACCCACTCACAACACAACCCCACCACCCACTCACAACACAACCCCAGAACCCACTCACAACACAACCCCACCACCCACTCACAACACAACCCCACCACCCACTCACAACACAACCCACCAACTTCTGTACCACAAGACACAAACACTTAGCTTGTCCACTTCAGAGAGAAATAACAAAAAATATAGAACAAAATAACAGGTAATTTCATCACCCTGGAAAAAAGTTTACCAATAACGTCTGGACTGACAGTGAAGCCATCTATTTTTTATCAATTTTTTTCCTCTATCTACAGGGTGTCTCAGGAATTGTATACAGGGTGTCTCAAGAATTGTATGTAGGGTGTCTCAGAATATGTGTATTGTGTCTCAGAAAATGATATATCTTTTCTGAGACACCCTGAATGTTGTTTCCGTTAGGTTAAAAATTAAACTTATCAACACATTGTACAGGTATGCTAAACATTACCTGCCAAACATTACACATTAACCATTTTCTCCTCAAACATTGCCAACATCACAGCATAACACAGCCAAAACGTTACACATAGTAGTAAATTGTGTCTAATGAGGCTGTTAACGAATACAAAATGTAGTTGGGACTAGTTACGACACACGAGGCGACAATACGAGTTTATTCCCAGTTTACGTTTGTTGTTTTTAAAAGTTATTGCTTCACTGTGAATTTTAATTACGAAATACTGGAACACAAAAGACTTGCCCTCCTCCAAGATTATATTTATAATAATAATAATAATAATAATAATAATAATAATAATAATAATAATGATAATAATGATAATAATAATAATAATAATAATAATAATAATAAAAATACAGAAATAATTATAGTCACTTTGGTATATATATATGGTATAATGTGTATGTATGTATGTATGTATGAATGTATGTATGTATGTATGTATGTATGTACTGTATGTATGTACTGTATGTATGTATGTATGTATGTATGTATGTATGTATGTATGTATGTACTGTATGTATGTATGTATGTACTGTATGTATGTATGTATGTATGCGAGTTGATTAATCTACCATTAACTGTCGACTAGACCTAAAATAGACTGACAGAGGAGGACGGAGTGAGTCACATTACATAACTTGGGAACCTGCCAATTTATCTATCTATCTATCTATCTATCTATCTATCTATCTATCTACTTTAATATGTCTCATGTGCTCAAGTTAAATTTTTGTTTATATCATTTAATTTATACTTTTAAACACGCGATATTGATCCATAATTTTTAAAAACTTGACAATATTGTTTAAAAAGACATAATTTAGGCTTTATAAATCGATAGAGATAAAACTGTGTTGAAAAAATAATTATATTACAGACAGAAAAACAGAACCATGGGGTGTAAATATAGTAGTGAGTTTTTTACGTGTTATTGTTGGAGTCAAAGGTAAAAGTTATATAGGAGAGGGGAGAGATATTGTGTCTCTAATCTCTGTAATGGATAGCTCTATATACAGTACAGTGTGTGTGTGTAGATGGATGGTTGGATGGATGTGTGTATGGATGTGTGTACTGTACGTATGTATATTATTATTATTATTATTATTATTATTATTATTATTATTATTTTTATTATTATTATTATTATTTATTTATTTTTATTTTTTATTTATATTTTTTGTAGTAGTAATAGAAGTAGTAACAGTAGCAGAAAGTAGTAGTAGTAGTAAACGTAGCATAAGTAGTAGTAGCAGAAAGTTATAGTAGTAGTAGTAGTAGTAGTAGTAGTAATAGTAGTATTGGCGTCACGAACACCACCAACTATTTTAAGACCGCGTGTTGTCAGGGTGAGTGTGTGGTGAAGGACCTTTAGTGGTGTAGACGAGGCTCGGGGTCAGCTTCTCTGTGAGTGAGTCTCCCTAAGCAATGGTCTCTCCTCTTTGACTTAAGTGAGGGAATTCGGGTCAAGTGTGTGAGAAATCGAGACGTGTGTGAGTGTGTTGGAGTGAGTGTTTTAGAATGTGTGTGTGTGTGTTAGAATGTGTGTGTGTGTGTGTGTGTGTGTTATAATGTGTATGTGTATGTGTGTGTGTGTGTGTGTGTTTTAGATGGTCTGTGTGTTAGAATATCTATGTGTGTGTGTGTGTGTGTGTGTGTGTGTGTGTGTGTGTGTGTGTGTGTGTGTGAACTGGTGTGTGGAAAGGAGAGTCACACAATAAAAATTACAAAATACATATAATTCACAGGTAAAAAAAAACCAACAGCATCCAATTGGTAGAGAACAGAAACATTATTTATAGCACATTGATGAAACAAAAACAGGAATTTTTTTTACGAAGAATACGGAACTTATTATTTTTTAGTTAATTAATGCAAAACAGGTGTTCAGGCTCAGGTAATGAAAATAATCATCAAGGAAGAGAAAACAAATATGTATAATTTTTTTTTCTTTTGTTTTTCTTTGGTGTTTTTATGTTCAAAGTTGTGTTTTTTCTGTTTTCTGTTGTTTTCTGTTTATTTTCTGTTGTTTTGTATTGTTTTTCTGTTGTTTTCTGTTGTATTTGTTAGTAAACCAACAGGAGGTATACAACACGCCTCTCATCAACGAGCCATGTCAGGTGCCCCGGTGGTTCTTTATCAATACTAAACTTGTTGGAGAAATCACCCAAATTTGTTTATCTACTTGGTGGCTGTGTATGGGGGAGGAAGGAGAAGGGGGAGGAGGGAGGAGGAGGAGGAGGAAGGAGAAGGAGGAGGAGGAGGAGGAGGAGGAGGAGGAGGAGGAAGGAGAAGGAGGAGGAGGAGGAGAAGGGGGGGGGGGGGGAAAGGAAGAGAATATATGTGTTCGTATTAGAGTGAAATTTCTCGATTATTTGTTAGGAGAAAGAGGAGGAGGAGGAGGGGCAAAAGAGGGAAGAAGAAGAAGAAGAAGAAGAAGAAGAAGAAGAAGAAGGAGGAGAGGAAGATAGGTAGAGGAAGAGGAGGAGGAAGAGAAAGAAGAGATATAGTTTTGGATTGGAATAAAATGGTTCGGTTATCAATAAATATATTCTGTCTCGTATTGTTGGGAAATACAGACATAGGAGCGGGAGGTGTGGCGCTTTAAAACAGAGATATGACAAGGTTTAGGTCACAGAGAGAGAGAGAGAGAGAGAGAGAGAGAGAGAGAGAGAGCATTTAAAAACATACTATACAATACTTTTAAGACATCACCTACGAGTTATTAATCATTCTTGATATTCCGCGGATCATCACTCAACACTATGCAAAATTCTGGACACGGAGTCATTATTAATGTTGATTTATGGTGCTGAAGTCTCTCCCCCTGAATGAATGGATGTTATGAGTGTAGGAAATTACCAGCTGGTGTGTGTGTGTGTGTGTGTGTGTGTGTGTGTGTGTGTGTGTGTGTGTGTGTGTGTGTGTGTGTGTGTGTGTGACGTTGGACTCACATTAACTGAAGTTTCTGATACATGTCAAAGGCACCAAGAGACGCTGGGAGCTAATGGGTGAGAGAGAGAGAGAGAGAGAGAGAGAGAGAGAGAGAGAGAGAGAGAGAGAGAGAGAGTGAGGTTAATCTGTAGGAAGTCTATTTTCATATCAAAATATAAGTTAAAAAATACCAAATGTTATCATATATTTAGCCATACAAACTAAATTTATATCCTCCCCACAAAAAAAAAATCCTATGAGAAGAAATGAAAATTGTAAATATTTTTTTTTTTGAGGAAGGATGTTGAACTTTGAGTTCAATATAAATTATAAATACAAATTATATTTTTTATCATGACTGGTGCTGACATCCGGGAAATATGTACATTTTATTTACCTGAACAGAATAGCAACACACACGCTTCACTGTGTTTTGCCGAAGAAGAATTTTGGGTTACCGAGGAAACAAATATCTCCTCAGAATGTCAACAAAATACACCCCGTACCTAACCTAACCTAACCTAACCTAACCTAACCTAATATATTTTGGCTGAAGAAAGTCCCTGATAGACAGGACAAATACTAAGTTGTTTAATGTAATATACTTCACGAGGAGTCTATAATATTCTGTATAGGTATGTTTATATGTATGTTTGTATGTGTGTGTGTATTTGTGTATTTATGTTTGTGTGTATGCGTGTATTTATGTGTGTGTGGGCGTCAACATAGAAACAGACACTAAGTTGACCAGTTTGACAGGATCCTTCCCACAATGTTCCGACACTCACTCCCCGACACAACAGCGCCCTCTCATAGGAAACAGTTCCGGGAATTATTATTTTTTTTTGGTATACCAGAGAGATTTTCCCGGAGTGTTGAGGAGACGGTCTGTGGTATCAAAGGCATGAAGTGTTTGATGTTTGTTTGAGTGTTGAGTGGAAGTTCTCAGCTGAGGTGTTAGTAATTACAGCAGCACATACCTGTAGTGTTATGCATCATTGTAGGTGTGGGAGAAGGTGTAGTTCATAGTGGTATAAAATATAGGAAAACCAAGAAAATTATTTATAGGAAAGCTACTAGCCAGACTCTCTCTCTCTCTCTCTCTCTCTCTCTCTCTCTCTCTCTCTCTCTCTCTCTCTCTCTCTCTCTCTCTCTCTCTCTCTCTCTCTCTCTCTCTCTCTCCTGAAAAAATATCCCAGTACTCGACAAACCACAGACAATTTTCCCTCCATCTTTCCTACAACTATTTTACTCCTGTGTTTGTTGTCCTGCCAGATTCACCCCCCCCCACCGCCGCCCCCGCCAGTATCCTGCTCCATTCAGCTTCCTCCCGACTAAGATCAGGAGAGAAAAAACAGCTTATTAAACTTTCTTCCACACACACACACACACACACACACACACACACACACACACACACACACACACACACACACCTTTCGCTCTTGAGAATTATCCCGAGTTGTGTGTTGGCGAGGTCTTTGTGTGATCAATTTAGAAACCCATCAAGGAGCTTACCTGAGTCGTCTTATTATCGTTTTAAAGCGGCTTACCTTGATCTGTGTGTGTGAGAGAGAGAGAGAGAGAGAGAGAGAGAGAGAGAGAGAGAGAGAGAGATAAGATGTGATGGGAGGATGTTCTGTTGTTCCAGGTAGTCAGCTAATTAGGTCAGTACAGGTAAAGAACAGGTAGTCGTTCCAACAATGGACAGGTTCGTGGAAGGGAGATCATGCTGTCTGGTCCGTGGTGTTCATGGTCCTTTCTTTTCTACGTACGCGATGGTTCTTAAAGGGAAGGAGGAAGAGGAGGAGGAGGAGGAGCAGGGAGAAAAGGAGTGGGAGGAGAAGGAAGAGGAATAGGAATAATAGGAGGATTGGAAGGACAAGGGGATGGAGGAGGAAGAGGAGGAGGAGGAGGGAAGACAGACACAGGTGAGGGAAGACAGGTATAGGTGAGGGAAGACAGGTACAGGTGAGGGAAGACAGACACAGGTGAGGGAAGACAGGTATAGGTGAGGGAAGACAGGTACAGGTGAGGGAAGACAGGTACAGGTGAGGGAAGACAGATTTTATAGTTAGGTAATAATAATAATAATAATAATAATAATAATAATAAAAAAAAATAATAATAATAATAAAAATAATAATAATAATAATAATAATAATAATAATAATAATAATAATAATAATAATAATAATAATAATAATAATAATAATAATAATAATAATAATAATAATAATAATAATAGTAATAATAGTAATAATAATAATAATAATAAACAACATCATCACTACAATAATTAACTCTCCACAACAGCGCTTCAATAGACTATTATACATGGATGAAACATAATGACTTTACATCATTTATTATTCATTAACAAGACTCGTACAGCTAGCCTCGGACACTTTACTACAGTACATTATTACATAAAACTCGTGTCCAACCTTCCGTTCATTTCCGATGGTCATTAAAAATATGATTATCAACGTGGAAAAATACTGGTTGGTCATTTCGGGTTAATTCCTGCTATATTATGTTATATTCTTGGTATATTCTTGGTATATTCCTGTTATATTCCTGTTACATTCTTGGTATTTCCTGTTATATGCCTGGTATATTCTTTGTATATTCCTGTTATATTCTTGGTATATTCTTGGTATTTCCTGTTATATTCCCGGTATATTCTTGGTATATTCCTGTTACATTCTTGGTATACTCCTGGTACATTGCTGGTCTATTCCTGGTATATCCCAGTCAAGGGTCTAACTCATATTAATGGTATGGGTCAAAGGTTTGTTTAATATACACTTGAATTCCGTCCCACTGCGCTTGGTATTTTCCCCCTGGTAGAATTCTTGTCCGCCACGCTTTAGCATTTGTAAGATTACTTGTTTTTGGTTTTACTGAGGTTTTTATTTATTTTTTATACATTTAAGGGCGTTACTAGTCACCACAATCAGAGGTTTAAATCATCGTACTCAAAGGGTTAAATCATCGTACTCAAAGGGTTAAGTCATCGTACTCAAAGGGTTAAGTTATCGTACTCAAAGGGTTAAGTTATCGTACTCAAAGGGTTAAGTTATCGTACTCAAAGGGTTAAGTTATCGTACTCAAAGGGTTAAGTGGCAGTTACTTCAATCCTTAAAGGAGTGTTGGTAATACGAGCCTGTCTGTACCTTGTGTGTGTGTGTGTCGACAAACATATTCCCCCCTCTCAGAGTATCTCGACGATGTAACAGTGCCAGTCATATAGATTTATTTCCCAGCACTTCATGGATTCCCTACAGCAGAGAGAGAGAGAGGGGGGGGGGGGGCATCAGGTAGAACTATTTAACGCCCATCATCCAGAAAATTAATGAATAACACTCAACAATAATATTACTCCTTTAGTTCAGAAACCCTCTATGTCTCTTTTAACTATCAATATAACCAACTCATTAGAATATACAAATGATAAAAGTAAAATAAAACCAAAACCCTTTACGTTAAACCATTGGATGTTGTGAGTGATAAAACCGATGTAGAAAAATACTCTAAAAGCCAATCGTGCTTCAAAACAACCTGTCCAAATATTAAAGAAAAAACAAAAATAAAATAAAATAATCCCCCTAAAATACTGACCAACTGTGGATCTATTTTTGTATATTTAACTCTGGAGGTATTTTGTAGTTATAGAGTTAAGGTAGAGTCTCAGAGTAGGTGTGGTGCCATTAGCAGGTATGATGAGACAGGTGTTCTCTCTCGGTTCACAGGTCAGTATATCTTGTACAGGTAGTCAGAGCAACACTTGACGTCACGGAGTAGCAGGGAAATACATAATGATGTCAGAGAAAAGTAGATATACACATTAGTGAATTCATAGAAAAACACTGATATACGACTCTACATATAATTCTCCTCGTTTGCAAGTCATTATGTAGACTGTGTACACATATTGACCCCGGCCTCCCACTAGAGCTGTTGGGTCAAATATGTATATTTTTTTAAGAGTGACTCATTAACCTGTTGTTGTCCTCGTTATATTGTGTTTATTTTTAACCTGTCAATATATTGTGTTTTTTTATGTTTATATTATGTTTTTTGAATTATTTTTTTATTTACATTCGTTTTTTACGGTTGTTTTCTTTTATATGAAGGTTTATTTACATATTGATTTACGTATATTTGTGTATTTACAGGTTTGGTTACAGATATATGCACGTTCTTTTACACAAGTTGAGGTGTTTTTCGTGTATTTGTTCGTGCAATTTAGCATTTGTACGTTAATGCATTACACATTTATACACATTTACAGGTGGATTTATACACACGTGTTTATTTACACATATGTATACGTAGAAATTACATATATACAACCTCTGTCTGACAGCCTTCACCATCACTGACACCACCACTACTACAAACACTACCATCCATACCTCCACCACCATCACCATCACCAACACCACACCACACACCACCACCACCTTCATCACCATCACCATCACCATCACCATCTTCGTCTCATTGGTACATATTATGCCTTAATCCCTTCACGTTGGGATAAGCTCCTGCCATTTCTTGCAATTGAAATTCACTGGGGGTGTCATTAGAGGTCATGTAGGGTCATTGGAGGTCATCAAGGGTCATTGGAGGTCATTAAGACACACTGGGGTTCATTTGGGTTCGGTGGGATTCATTGGGAATCCCTGAGACATATTGGGATTCATTCAGGTTCATTGGAGTAGAGTGATGAACCCTTTGGTAGCGTCTTGTCCTGGTACTCGGCCCTCTCACTCGACCCTCTCACTTGTCCCTCCCACTCGGCCCTCTCACTCGACCCTCTCACTCGACCCTCTCACTCGACCTTCATATGTCATTCGACCCTTTCATTCGACCTCCACCTATCACTCGACTCTCACTCGGCCCTCCCACTCGGCCCTCTCATTCGACCTTCACCTCTCATTCGACCCTCTTCAGAAACTCTTGAATTGCCCATCTGGTTCCCGGATGGTTGAGACAGTTGTAACCAATCAACGCCCAGGTAGACAGATGTAACCAATCAGCGCCCAGGTAGACAGATGTAACCAATCAGCACCCAGGTAGACAGATGTAACCAATCAGCGCCCAGGTAGACAGATGTAACCAATCAGCGCCCAGGTAGACTCGTTGCTGGGGGATTGAGGCGGTGTTAATGAGGGGGATTAGCGGGAGGAAGGAGTGACTACTGGCGTGTTTCCTTGTGTATGTGTGGAGGGGGGAGGCAGAGGGAGAGGAAGGGGAGATGGGGAGTGGGAGGAACAGGGAGGGGGTAGGAGGAGGGGGATACGTTAGGGAAGAGGAGGAGGAGGAGGAGGAGGGGAAGGAGGACGGGGTGAGGGAGAGGGAGGGGGGGGGAGATCAGGGAGACGGAGGAGGATGGAAAGAAATGATGATAAAGCGGAGGGAGGAGGAGGAGGAGGAGGAGGAGGGGGGGGGGAGGCGGAGGGAGGAGGAGGAGGAGGAGGAGGAGGAGGGGGAAGAACCGAAAAAAAAAATCGAAAAAAAGATCATCGATGCATTTTTCATTAATTATATCAAAGCTGAAGGTCACTTGTCTTGGCCTGACATACTCATGACAAACGATACTTCTTTTTTGTTTCTAATTTTTTCTTGTTATTATCGGGAGAGAGAGAGAGAGAGAGAGAGAGAGAGAGAGAGAGAGAGAGAGAGAGAGAGAGAGAGATGAACATTAAAGTCAGAATTCTCGACCAATGATTCACTCTAAGATTTATAGTGATTGGCAGCAGTGTGTGTGTGTGTGTGTGTGTGTGTGTGTGTGTGTGTGTGTGTGTGTGTGTGTGTGTGTGTGTGTGTGTCTATCCATAATCACACGGTGGAGGGGGGACTATCACACGCCTCTCACCAAACACCCATCAATTAGAATATCAAATACGAGTTATCTCTCTCTCGTGAATTAAGCTTCGCTCTTAAGGCAATCTGTGTAGTGATGCTGGTCCTGTGAGTTGATCTCTCTCTCTCTCTCTCTCTCTGAAGGGAGGCAATATTTTGATGAGCCTGGCCCCGGTTCGATCGTTTCAGGAGCTTATGTTTACATTTACATATTATATTTGGGTGTGTTTAAAGTCACCAGTGATGATTTGATGTCGTTCATATATACATACATACATACCTACATACATACATACATCCATACATCAGTCGTTAAGTGACCCGTCCTCGCATGTCACTGATTCCCGCTCTTGATTCCTATTCCTGGTTCCTGTTCGTCAATTCCCATTCAAGATTCCCGCCGCTAATTCCCAGTATTCGGCTAATACACCTTTAACCTGGTCATCAATTTGCACTGTCTCTTCCTTACCATCTTTTCACCTCAGAGAAAGTGGTTTGAGGCGTCGCTTTTTCTCTCTCGATCATAAACAAGTGAATGAAAGTTGGGATTGGCTGGTTAGTGAGTGTGAAGACAATGGGGATGACTGGAGAGAGAGAGAGAGAGAGAGAGAGAGAGAGAGAGAGAGAGAGAGAGAGAGAGAGAGAGAGAGAGATACCTGAGTGTTGGAACAAAGGGAAACAAGAAACGGAAAAGCCAAAAAGATTGTGGAAAAATAACGTGCACACACACACACACACACAGACACACACACACATGCACACACACACACACACACACACACACAAAATGTATGTGTGTGTGTGCGTGTGTGTAGTGAAGTGTGTGTGTGTGTGTGTGTGTGTGTGTGTGTGTGTGTGTCAAGCGGCCATTAGCAAGCAGAGTTATTCATGGTCTGTGATGGTTAACTCTCATGATAACATGTTTGTCTGTCTGTTGTGTCACCCCTGGGAGCCACGCCCTCCTGTCAGGGGAACCACGCCCACATTTGGCCTATATTAGCCATTCCCACCAAATCTAAGGGTGCCACGCCCACCTGTTCTAGATGTGACGTAAGTGGCTCACACTCTCCTCCCTGACCAATTAAAACTAACCATTTAATTTCGTCTAATTCTGACCGGCGAGAACCCACTCAAGCAGGAACACCATTTACCTACTTAATAAACCTCTTGTCTTGAAGATAATGACTGTGTAATGACTGTTAATGAAGTGGGATCTATATTGGTATAATGACTGGTGTCTATATTGGTGTAATGACTGGGGACTATATTTGTATAATGACTAATAATGAAGTGAGGTCTAAATATGTATAATATCTGGGAACTACATCTGTGTAATGACTGTATAATGAACTGCAGCCTATATCTGTATAATGACTTAAGGAACTGTGGACCATATCCTCCTTTTCGTGGAAGTAACTGGGTCTAAAAATATGGTTAGGTTAAAATAACATACGAGTAGTTAATCATGAGGTTAAATAAGCAGAGAGAGGGGAGGTTAATCTTCAGGTAACCAGCCACTTTTTTTTACTTAACCTTTACCTGTAATAAAGCTTCATTTAATAATACAGTAAGACAATAATAACCCGACATTAGACAGAGAGATTAAAGGAGACGGAGAGAAAGAGAAAAATGGTCCGTTTACGTGTTGGTGTTGATTATTTTCACCCCCCCTCTACCCCCCTCCCCCTCACCCCTTCCTCCCTCAAACCCCTCTTCTCCTCATCCCCCTTCCCTCACCCTTTCACTCCTCTCCCCTCTCCCCTCACCCCCTTCACCCCATCATGTTCTCGCCCTACTCACCCTTACCCCGACCCCTTCCCACCCTCACCCTTTACCTTCACCCCTATCCCCTTACCCCCTTCTCCCCCCACCACCTCACTCCCACAGTTATTAAGGCCACCGGACAGAGAATCATGAAGAGCAGCGTATAATTCTCTTTCCTTGTGTTCTGTAGATAACCTACTTTGTTATAGAACTCAGAATAATTAAACTCTATAATGTTATAAGCTACAGGTGTATTATGGAATCTCACCTGTATTAGCCTTCGTTACAGAGAAAATAATGAATCATCCTCCTGAACCTGCTTCTGTTGACATGACGCGCTCACCGTGAATACCTATTTAATTACCTTGATTACTCTCACCTGTGCAATACAATAACCATCTCAGCACGAGGTCGCGGAGGTAATGATAATTCTCACCTGTTCGTATAAGGTTAAGGGTATATTAAGGTCACCTGGTTTACCTATCACCTGGAATTCATGGTGTACCCTCTCTTCCCCTTTCCTCCCTCCCCCCCCCTCTCTCTCTCTCCTCTTTCTTTCTCCTTCCCTCCCTTTCCCTCTCTTCCCCTTTCCTCCCTCCTCCCTTTCCCTCTCTTCCCCTTTCCTCCCTCCTCCCTTTCCCTCTCTTCCCCTTTCCTTCCTCCTCCCTCCTTCCTCCCTCTCCTCCCCCCTCCCCTCCCTTTGTCACAGGTACACCCATGCGCCCCCCCCCCTTTTACAGGACACTGCCCCCCCCCCCCAATATCCCCCTCGGCTCCCTGGTTCACGTGATCGAGTGCAGTGTAAACATTACTCTCCTACTCATCAAGGTGGACTTTACCTTGATGACCCATTTACTAAGTTCGCCTCAAACCCACAGTGAGTTTAGAGGACTCGACTGTCTACTTGTCTGTCTGTCTGTCTGTCTGTCTGTCTGTCTGTTTTTTACGGTGGTAGGGGAGTGTTTATATGCAATGATTGAGATGTGATATTTATTAGGGAATTTATTTCTTGGGAGAGAGAGAGAGAGAGAGAGAGAGAGAGAGAGAGAGAGAGAGAGAGAGAGAGACGCCTCCTTCTCTCCCTCCCTCCCTCTCTTTTGGTATCTATGACAGCACTGAACCCCCTGCCACACATACTACATAGAGAGGTATTGATTCGTGTCTCCACTTCGTCGCTGATTGATCCAGCCTCTCTGTGTCTTGTCTCTGTGATGCTGTAGACAGGTTAGGTTGGGATAGGTTAGGTCGTATATATGTCCTAGAACGTGTAAATGCCTCGTAGATATCAACACTGACCCAGCCAATAACATCTCGTCAAAACAGATCTCAAATCCGTTAAGTCTCTCACAACCTGAAACCCAACCTTGTCCTTGGTCGGCTTGGCGTCTCTCCCTTCCATCGTAAACACGTGTAAGATCTCCTTCATGCTCTCTCAACCCCTGGTAAGGATTCTCAAAGGCTCTTGTGTTAACATTACCTTTACCTTAACTTAACACAACTACGCTACAGCAAGAGAGAGAGAGAGAGAGAGAGAGAGAGAGAGAGAGAGAGAGAGAGAGAGAGAGAGAGAGAGAGAGAGAGAGAGAGAGAGAGATTTTTGCCTTTCGTTACTAGGAATTAATGAGGTGGAAAGGGAGATAGGCAGAACAAAAGGATAGGCGTTGAGGCGTAGGTTATGAGTGAGTGAGTGAGTGAGTGAGTGAGTGAGTGATGTTGGAGAGATGAAGGAAAGACAAAGTTGTTTTCCTTGTAAAGTAAATGGTGTGCACAGAGAGAGAGAGAGAGAGAGAGAGAGAGTCACCCAAGCAACACTTCTCTACACACAATATTCCTCCGCCTCCCAAGACCTTCCCAGACAACCTCGTCAGAGCAAAATGTTAAAAGATAAAATATTAATTGAGGTAACTTTAGCCTTCTCTCACCTTCCTGGTCTCCTGACATTTCCCCTCCTCTGAGTTAACCATTTGGTCATATAGGTAATATAAGACTCTTCAAGAATTGGCTTAAGTGTGATTTTCTGTTTTGATATGAGATTTTAAAACATTTTTGTTGTGGCTCTCTCTCTCTCTCTCTGTTTCTCTCTTTACTACAGTGGTTACGATCCCAGCCCCCCCCCCTCTCTCTCTCTCTCTCTCTCTCTCTCTCTCTCTCTCTCTCTCTCTCTCTCTCTCTCTCTCTCTCTCTCTCTCTCTCTCTCTCCACGACCCCACACACCCAGGACCAGATGACAAAGAACACCGATCTTTTGTTGACACTCACGAGTCATAATTCGCCAGAGGAGACTTGTTTGGGAGACTCGATCTGGCTCCTCCCTCAATCAGAAGAAGGGTCTTGGGGGGGGGGGAGGGCGGGAGGAGGTGTTGGGGGGGGGGAGGAGATGAGGGGAGGAGGTGAGAAGGAGGAGAGGAAAGTTGGGGGAGAAGTTGAGGGAGGTGGGGAGGTGAGGTAGGGGGGGGGGGTGTTTGGCAGCCAACCAGAATCGTATCATTGACGTCGATGGATCAGATGGTTAGTTGGTGCAGCTCTTCAGGCGAGATGTGATGTTGCACCGATTCTTTAAGTGAGATACGAGAACAAACATTGTGTATCACCCGAGTCATCAAGAATGGTGGAAGAGACTTGTTATTCGTCTCTTGTTATGGTGATGGGGAGGTGCAGGGAAGGGGGTGGAGGGAAGGGAAGTGGTGGTGAGGGGGAGAGGGGGAGGTGTGGGGAGGAGATGGTGGGAAGGAAGAAGATAGGGGAGGTAGGAGGGAAGGTTGTGGGGAGGTGAGGTGGTATATTGTAGTAGTTTGTATAGGAAGACAAGTTACGGGGCCAACAGAGGCGGAAATAATATTCATGGTTCCTACGATATAATAAGGCATTAGATGGAAATTTATTCATGGGTGTCTAGTCTGGTTTTGCATTGTGGTGGTGATGCTGGTGATGTGTGGTAGGATGTTGTGGTGGTGATGCTGGTGATGTGTGGTAGGATGTTGTGGTGGTGGTGCTGGTGATGTGTGGTAGGATGTTGTGGTGGTGGTGCTGGTGATGTGTGGTAGGATGTTGTGGTGGTGGTGCTGGTGATGTGTGGTAGGATGTTGTGGTGGTGATGCTGGTGATGTGTGGTAGGATGTTGTGGTGGTGGTGCTGGTGATGTGTGGTAGGATGTTGTGGTGGTGATGCTGGTGATGTGTGGTAGGATGTTGTGGTGGTGATGTTGGTGGTGTGTGGTAGGATGTTGTGGTGGTGATGCTGGTGATGTGTGGTAGGATGTTGTGGTGGTGATGTGTGGTAGGATGTTGTGGTGGTGATGGTGATGTGTGGTAGGGTGTTGTGGTGGTGATGTTGGTGATGTGTGGTAGGATGTTGTGGTGGTGATGCTGGTGATGTGTGGTAGGATGTTGTGGTGGTGATGCTGGTGGTGTGTGGTAGGATGTTGTGGTGGTGATGCTGGTGGTGTGTGGTAGGATGTTGTGGTGGTGATGCTGGTGATGTGTGGTAGGATGTTGTGGTGGTGGTGCTGGTGATGTGTGGTAGGATGTTGTGGTGGTGATGCTGGTGATGTGTGGTAGGATGTTGTGGTGGTGGTGATGGTGTCGATGGTGATGTTGGTATGCTCCTTCCCCATCTCCCTCTTACTGCTCCCACCTTTTCCCCCCACCCCGACAATCTCCCTCCACCATCTCCCCCTCTTCCTCCCTCTCTCCACACTGCTCCTCCATCATCTCCCCCTCTTCCTCCCTCTCTCCACACTGCTCCTCCACCATCTCCCCCTCCCCTCACTGCTCCCACCTCCTCCCTCCACCCACCAACTACTCCCTAAACATCGTCTGCAGAAGCTTAACCTCCTATTCACCGCTTTAATTAATCTTCCCCGGTAATAACGCTGCCTAATTACAAACTTGGCCCAGGTTGAAGGCCTTTGACTCCCTCTTAAGTTGTGTGTGTGTGTGTGTGTGTCTGACGGCTCAAGTATCGAACCCACGCACCCACCCATCCACCCTGAATACCTCCCCTGCTGCCATTATGAACAAGGCCTCGTGTGAAAATTATTATCGCTCGGCCTCACGTCTCGGCAAACCATTTACACAAGTCTGCTGGGAATTATTAGTTAATTTCTCACTTCTAGGTAGGAGCTGATGGGGTACTTATTGTCTTGGTGTTATGAGATGGGTTTTTATTGTGGTGGGGTTAGGTTAGGTTAGGTTAGGTTAGTTTGGTTTAGTTTAGGTTAGGTTAGGTTTAGGTTAGGTTTGATAGGGTTAGGTTAGGTTTGAGTAGGTTTCTTTCTATCGACATTTGTTACAGTTTCGGGTAATTTTTACCATCAGTGGCAGCAGAAGTTTTCATCGATATCCAATACTGTTTTTTGTTATCAGTTCATTATTATCGAAATCTTTGTCTCGATACCTGAGATTCCCTTTACCTGTGTCCCGGGGTGATGTATCAATAACCAATATTTTTTTTTTCTCCTTCAGGTAATGAGATTGTTTTTCGGACAAACTTTTTATCGATTTATTAAACTAACATAATTATTTTCTTGTTTTTAATGTATTTTTTTTCATCTAGTTATCGGATACACGCGTTGATGCTGTAATAATAATAATAATAATAATAATAATAATAATAATAATAATGATAATAATAATAATAATAATAATAATAATAATAATAATGATGATGATGATGATGATGATGATGATGATGATGATGATGATGATGATGATGATGATGATGATGATGATGATGATGATGATGATGATGATGATGATGATGATGATGATGATGATGATGATGATGATGATGATGATGATGATGATGATGATGATGATGATGATGATGATGATGATGATGATGATGATGATGATGATGATGATGATGATGATGATAATAATAATAATAATAATATTAATAATAATAATAATAATAATACTAATAATAATAATACTAATAATAATAATAATAATAATAATAATAATAATAATAATAATAATAATAATAATAATAATAATAATAATAATAATAATAATATTAATAATAATAATAATAATAATAATAATAATAATAATAATAATAATAATAATAATAATACTAAGGTAATATCTCACATCAACAGTTTCATAACAGTGCACAACAACATTTTCTGTAAGACTGACGAAGAGCAAATATCATTTTATTAACTCTTGTGACCGTTTGGCAGTCACACACACACACACACACACACACACACACACACACACACACACACACACACACACAGATAAAAACAGGCGCTTATTGAAGTCCAATCCGGAGTTGTCATTGGAAACAGAAGTGAGAAAATCCATTATTGGGGAGGGAGACGAGGCTGGATAGGTAACTGATCCACGGATTAATCCACCAAGAATTATGTCTTGAAGAATCTAACGACACACACACACACACACACACACACACACACACACACACACACACACACACACACACACACACAGAAACTTCTATACCCCATAATATTTAATAGTTGGTCATCAAGTATAATCAATAACGTAATAAAATCACTTTAAGGACTTTGTAGTGATTTAAGCGGAGTGATATAACATTATACCATGAACGACATTCTTGCCGCCACTGAGGCCACTTGTCGTCACTGGGTGGTGGTGTTGGGCGGCTGGGTCAACAACTGGCAGCAGGAGATGGGACGTGTTGGTGAGGCAGTGGAGTTGATACATCTATTTAACGGAGTATTTAGAGAGAACAGTCCGCTCTATCGAGGGGTGTGTTAGATGTGAGACCCCCATCTAAGGAACTATATCGAGGGGTGTGTTAGATGTGAGACCCCCATCTAAGGAACTATATCGAGGGGCCTGGTAGATGTCTAACTCACACCTAACGGATTATATAGAGATACAAGTCCGTTACATGAAGGTTCCGCTGTAGCAAGTTAGGTTAGGATTTAGATTAAGACGGAAAAGGTCGTATTAAACCATAGATTAACCCACGTATGTAATTGGCCACAACTACCCAGGTGAGCTAATAACAACAACCCACTAATTGATCCTCAGGTGATGAAATCCCCCTGACAGGTAGAAGGAACCCACAGACTCGGGAGCCAAAAAGTTATAATAATCTGCGAATTAATCCAACTAAAAAAAATCGCCATTATGGAACTCACATCTGGCTCTGGTTATGAGACCGGATATATAAATATATATATATATATATATATATATATATATATATATATATATATATATATATATAAATACTGTATACAGGTATATATATATATAAGGCGGGGCGGCAGGATGGAATGGCAGTTACCTGAGGATATTACTCCTACACGCACACTTCATCTCGCCTCCCGCCTCACCGTAAACAACCTAAAATGAAACTGTGAAAAGAATTTACGATCCGTGGGTGTGACTTACACGACGTTCATCAGGTGCGGGATGACTCAAACGTTTGCCCGAGAGTGTTGCAAGGGTTTCCGGGGGCTTCCAATGGGTTTCCAGGGTTCTGTAAGGGGTTCCAGTGGTTTCCAGGGTGTTTCCAGTGTGTTCCAAGGGGTTTCCAGGGGTTTCCAAGATTTTCCAAGGTGTTGGGGGGAATTTCCAGGGATTTCCAAAGAGTTTACTTTCTCTCTCTCTCTCTCTCTCTCTCTCTCTCTCGTCGCTTAGTAGATACACTTCTTGCACCAACAGTAATGGACTCCTAACATATGGGCTGCCACACATTACCTCTACGTATGTGCTTAACTTAATGTCAGATCTTAGTGTCGGATGTTAGTGTCAGGTGTTAGTTTAGTGTCAGGTATGTGTCAGGTATTACTTTAGTATCAGGTGTTAGTCATATGTTAACTTAGTGTCAGGAGCTCTATTGTAAGGTGTTAGGAGCTGTAGTGTCAGGTGTCAGGTATTAGTGTCAGGTGTCAGGTATTAGTGTCAGGTGTCAGGTACAGTACGTCCCACATTATAACCATAAATAAATTCTGTAATACTCATTTAAAACGATCCAGGCATTTGTGAGTAAATTCTCAAAAACTCACTAAGACACTCTACTAATACTCACAAATAGATACTGAAATACTCTATTAAATACCCAAGACATTGAATAATGATCTAAAACACCAAAATGTCTTCCTCTACAGCTAAAATAAATTCCATGAAAACTGAGAAAGAAACAAGAAAAAAAGATACAATAAAAATGCGGGAATTAAGGACAGGTTTGGTAGTGTTGTCACGTGTGGAGTGGATTAGTGAGGAGGGAGGGAGGGAGGGAGGGCCAGCACGTTCTGGGTCTGTAAGTGTTGGCACAAATATACTCTATCCTGTGTGTGTATACTGTAGAGTGTTGGCACAACCACACTCTGTTCTGGGTGTGTATACTGTAAGTGTTGACATAAATACACTCTTGTCTATTGATTTTTTTCTCCCGTATCGCAGTCAACAAGTTTAAGTAGTGTTTATGGAGGCGATGATGTGTGTGTGTGTGTGTGTGTGTGTGTGTGTGTGTGTGTGTGTGTTGGTGGGTGGTGCGTCTGGTGTGGTAGTGTTATGGTGTAGCTCTGCTTGCTACTCTTACACTCGGCCAGCCCCTGTGGTGAAAGGGGAGAGCAGAGAGCATAAGTCTCTCCCCTGCCTCTCCATCACCAAGACCCTTCAGTGCCTCCTCGTGGCAACGCACGGTAACTGAGTGTCTTGCGACCCTAGGCAGATTCTGGTTATAATAATTTGAGTAATTCCTCACATATGTTGGTATAACTACAGTACTGTATCTCATGATCTGCCTACACATACTGCATCTATTACAAACTCAGCCAGGTTACGGATGGTTCTTACATTAATCTGTTCATTTAATTTATCAAATTTCAAACGATTTGGATGAGTTCTATAAAATCTTGGTATATACTTGCATCTCTTTTCCTTGATATCTTTATTATTACACTCTGGAATAACACGATATTCATCTCCAATAACTTTATAACCAAAATTACAAATTCTCTCTCTTGGAATATTTTGACTCTACCAGTCACAATGGATAATCTTGTAGTGTTAGCTCTAAATTTACATACGATAGATCTAAGATTTTTGGTGACCTTAATAAATATTCTTCTAACTTGAAAATAGTTTTATAAGTCACATACAGTAGTTCCTACATAATGATGTATTATTCAGGTTAGCATACCACTGAGTAATCCATTGATCTTTTAATTTTCTTTCAACAGCAGCAGTGGGTCCCGGAGGTAGAGTGTGCAGGCCCGCCGGCGTGAGGACTTGTACGCCTACCAACCACTGCACGCTCTCCCCCATTGCCTTGTGGATTAGTCTGGAGGACATAAAGCTAGGAGAGCTTACCCTACACAAAGCCGGATGGATATTAGCCGGAGAGAAGTAGCTGCAACAGCCAACACTCTTGAAAACATTATCCAATAGATGAGCAGCAGCAGCAGCAGCAGCAGCAGCAGCAGCAGCAGCAGGAATTGACCTTCCCCGACCAGCCAAATCACCACTCGACCCCAGACCGTACCTCGACCACGCCTCCCTGACTAACTCTCAGAACCGACTAAATTATGCTGACGGCCTCGACCGTCCCTGAACAATGTCTTCAAAGAGCTCTAGAATAGAGTTCAGGACTGCCACCAACAGCTGTGCTTCCCCACTTGAGTATGGGGTGACCCGCACTTCTGCCGGAGGGCAGCTGTTTCTTGGCCTTCCTGACGTGGTTTGAGGACATTTTCTGCTCAGTATATCAGACTATTGGACTGCAAGTTAACATAAAAAAACAAAGATAATTGCTCAACACAGAGGAGCAGACCCACCACCTGCATTCCTGGTCAACGGAGAACCTGTCATACAAGTAGAACATCTTACCTACCTCGATAGCGTTCTTTCCCTCAAGGCGACGAGAAGATCCAGGCCCGGATCCATCTTGCAGCCGCCTCCTTTGGCCGTCTGCGCTCCAGAGTTCGACAATAACAGCCTCAAAGTCACAAACCTTCTGTTTACCAAGCTGTCTGTATTACCACCATCTTATTCGGTTCCGAGGCGTGGATTACGTACCAAAGGCACATCAGATCTCCTGAGGCCTTCCATGCTGACATCTTCCTGAGCGCCAACACTCCCAGAAACCTCCCACCCAACCCAGAGCTGTCCTGCCCTATGTCTGCGGGTCAAAGATTGGACTCCACAGTGGCACCGCCGACAACATACCAAGTTCACCACTCATCGTCGTCATCATCGTCGTCATCATCATCGTCATCGTCGTCATCATCGTCGTCATCGTCGTCAACATCGTCGTCATCGTCGGACAGCCAGAAGCAAGTAAGCAAGTGTGTGTTTTATCTCCCTCTTTAAGTTTACACTTGTTTTTATTATTTCCTTATCTATTTGTTTGTTTGTTTACTATATTCTTACCATTGACTCTCTCTAACCTTAATCTTAACTCATTCATTTAATATTAATAATTTTTCTTCCCGTCTCTAACATGATCACTCTTTCTCGTTCCCATCCGTCACATTCAGCAGTTATTGAAATCTTTCAATCCTTCCTCCGTTCCACTTCCTATTGTTATCATAATTTATTCCTGCTTCCAATTTTATTACCGTTTTAATTTTTTTGTTCTCGCAGTTTTCTCCTCCTTCCTATCTCCTCAAAAATGTGTGTGTGTGTGTGTGTGTGTGTGTGTGTGTGTGTGTGTGTGTGTGTGTGTAATAATAATAATAATAATAATAATAATAATAATAATTAACGGTTTATTGAAAGAGCTTGGCAGCCAAAAGGCTGAAAATATACAGTTACATATTTGGGGAATGGGTTACGAATTACAAATAATATACAAGTAACATAAGTGACACAAATAAGACATATAAGTAACATAAGTGACACAAATAAGACATATAATAACTTAGATGTGTGTGTGTGTGTGTGTGTGTGTGTGTGTGTGTGTGTGTGTGTGTGTGCGCGTCATTCTTTCATCCCCTCTTTCTTCCTCTCATCATTTGCATTCTATCATTTCTTACTTCGTTCTTTTAACGTCTGTCTGTGTGTTCGTCTTAGTCTTTTTTTTTTCTCTTTTCAAATAATTTTCCTCTTATCCATTCTGTGTCCTCTCATATCTTTTATTAGTTTCTTTAATTTTTCCTTCATTCTTTGTAATTTCTTTATTATCATTTAGTCTTATTCACTTTCTTATTATCATTTCTTGCCTTTATGACTTGTTTTACTGTCAGTTTTATTTATCAGATTTAAGGTTCTGTTTTAAGGCATTATCTCTCTCTCTCTCCCTGATGCACTTACACTCCTTACATTACTTAAGACAGTCTTCTCTTAGCTCTCTCATTACTATGCCTCAAGTGTATGCAAATTTGTCTTACGTTTTCTTTGTTCTTGTGTGAGAAAATTACAGAGTATATAGGATTACCTGTATACTGACGTGTCTCTCTCTCTCGTTCTTTCTCTCTTTCTTAATCTTTCAATTTATCTCTCTTTCTCTCCTTCTCTCCCTCCCTTTGTTATATTTTTCTAATGTTATATTTTTGATGGACTGTAACGTAGAGAAAGATGGTGGATTACAGTATATGTTAGATTAGATACAGTGACACATCGTCAGTTTCTTAAACACAGTGATACAGTGTCAGTCAACAGAGCATAGAAGTTATTGAGTGAATATATGTGTGACTTATGATGACCATACTAACCCACAGCGAGCGACTAGTGGGCGAAGTATGGTACCTGTTAAGATTTACGTTAGGTACCCCGTAAATTAATAGGTTTTCTATGGATTCCAAATTTTATTCATTTTCTTTTTTAAGATTTTGCATTTTATGGGTAACTCTTTCATGTTGGTAATAGTCCCCCGTTTAGTTTCCTATCAGTAGAACTCTTAGGCATATTCTCCTTGACCTGCTGTGCCTTAAAGTGCTAAAGGTATCATTATTCTCTTTCTTCTGCAGATGTAAACCAAGGAGACTCCAGGCATAGTTTACTGCATACCCGCTTTAGATAAGGTAAGTGTATGCTGTATTCACGTCAGAGGGGCTTAGTTTACTCTCTAATCTAAGGTATACTTGCTACAGTAAAGATTAGTCTACGTGAACTTACTACAGTTAAAGGTTAATCTACAGAACACTAACTACAGTGAAGGTTAGTCTACAATATACTGCACGGAAATAGAAAACTCAGTTTGTGAAAAAGATCTAGGTGTATTTGTTAGCATCGACTTGAAACCTGGAAAACAATGTATTTTTTTTTTCCACTTTTATCCTCTTCGCCACTGATCGGCTTGTTAGCCGCTTGGGCGATCGGTCACGTCTCTTTTCCTTTATATTCTTCACCAAAAGGTCGGCTCGCTAGCCGCCCGGGCGATCGGTCACGTCTCTGTCACGCACTGTTGGCAAATACTGGGCATGCACCGGCTCCTGAATGTACCTGAACCCTCTCCAGTGTTGGTCAAGTCTTCTCTTGAAAGAGCTCACACTCGGTGCCGTCACAACACTCTCTGGTAGATTGTTCCAAGAGTTTACAACCCTCACTCCGAAAAAGTTTGCCCTCACGGTTTTCTGGACTTGCGGCTTCTTCAATCTTGAGCTGTGACCCCTTGTGGGGCGAGCGTCCGCCAGCTCCAAGTAAGGACACTCAACTGAGTAGTGCCCCCTGAGATGCTTATAAACCTCAACTAGGTACCCCCTTGCCCGTCTGTAGTATAAGCTAGGCAAGTTCAGGCGCTCCAATCTCTCAGGGTAGCTGAGGTGCCGAAGTGCAGGCACCAGTTTGGTGGCCCTCCTTTGAACATTTTCAACCAACTGACAGTCCCTAGCATATCTCGGGGACCAGATGGGGTGACAGTACTCCAGATGGGGAAGCACTTCACTCCTGAAGATCGTCACGAGGGACGGACCGTCTAGATATCTGAACGACCTTATAAGACCCAATAATTTATTTGCCTGATTTACCTTCTTCTCACAATGGCCCGAGAACTTCAGCTCATTGTCAACATACACACCTAGGTCCTTCTCACACACAGTCTCAACTAGTACATTTTCTTCATCCCGTTGGGACATATGGTACGCCTCCTTACCGTTGGTACGCCCCAGGTGCATCCTCTTACACTTCGTGACATTGAATCTCAGCAGCCATTCCTTCGACCATTCCTGGAGCCCACAGAGGTCCTTCTGCAGCTCTTCACAGTCCGCTTGGTTCTTAATTTCCCGAAATAACTTGGCGTCATATCTAGGTCTGTGAGTAACAGAACTGCTGACGTTATCTTGAAACTTTACCTAGCATTAGTGAGGCCACACATGGATTATGCGGTTCAGTTCTGGTGTCCTTATTATAGAATGGACATAGATTCTTTGGAGAGAGTACAAAGAAGAATGACAAAAATGATCCATAATATTAGAAACCTTCCATATGAAGAAAGACTGAAAAGCTTAGGCTTGCATTCATTAGAGAGGCGTAGAGTTAGGGGAGATATGATAGAGGTGTACAAGTGGGTAAGTGGGATTAACAAGGGTAAAATGGAAGATGTTCTGAAGCTCAGTAATAACGAAATAACTAGAACAAATGGCTTTAAATTAGATAAATTCCGATTCAGAAAGGATATAGGCAAGCACTGGTTTGGTAATAGAGTTGTGGATATGTGGAATAGGCTACCGAGTGCTATAGTAGGATCGGGGACGCTAGGGAGCTTCAAGACGAAGTTGGATAGGCACATGGAAGTGCTGGGATGGGTGTGAAAGGGATCTGCCCTGTATGGGCCAGTCGGCCTCCTGCAGTATCCCACTTTCTTATGTTCTTATGTTCTTATGTTATCTATGTATTGTATATGGATATCTTATAAATCTCGTGTATAAGATATTGATTCGTTTTTCATATTTCTTAAGAGCAAAAGGGGATTTTTGGGGAGGGGGGAATTTCGTAATCTTAAAAACTACGTAATATACAGAAGCATTTCTGTTGAACATTTATGACGGTAGACTAAATGTATACTACGACGATAGACTAAATATGTATACTATAAGTGACGGTAGACTAAATATGTATATTATGACGGTAAATGACCTTTCTTAGTATCTCAGAATAAAAGATTAACATTTGAGTAAAAAAATCCTAAAATCCATCGAAATTAAAAAAAAATCTTAAAATTAGCGCCTCAGGAAAATTAGTCCGAAATACTTTAAGGATCTAATTTTATGGTAATTTAAATAAGAAAAAAATGTTATACCACAGAAACTTAGACAAGATTTATTACCTAAAATAATAATATTCTAAATTATTCCTGGGTTTAAAATTCTTCTTCTTATTCTCCCATTTTTCACAAGTATTTTCCTGTGAGGGTTTAACACTAGACCCGCTGGGGAACAACACCTGTATAATGATTCATAGATCTTGAGTTGTTGTCGCAAAGTTTGGTGATCATGTGTTGTTACTTGGTCCAAAGTTAACTGCTGAGTGTGTCAAGAGGGTACGACACACTCCTACTCCTTCATGAGGGGACGACACACTCCTACTCCTTGTCATGTCTTGTTAGCTCCTGTCATATGGTGTTACTCCTGTCGTTATATCGTTACTCCTGTTATTATATTGTTACTTCTGTCATATATCGTTACTCCTGTCATATATCGTTACTCCTGTCATATATCGTTACTTCTGTCATATATCGTTACTCCTGTCACATATCGTTACTCCTGTTATTATATCGTTACTCCTGTCATATATCGTTACTCCTGTTATTATATTGTTACTCCTGTCATATATCGTTACTCCTGTTATTATAGCGTTACTCCTGTCATATATCGTTACTTCTGTCATATATCGTTACTCCTGTCACATATCGTTACTCCTGTTATTATATTGTTACTCCTGTCACATATCGTTACTCCTGTCATATATCGTTACTCCTGTCATATATCGTTACTCCTGTCATATATCGTTACTCCTGTCATATATTGTTACTCCTGTCATATATCGTTGCTGTTATTTCTCATAACATTGTAGCTGACACATCGAACAATCAATACTGCAGTTGTTACTCAGATGAAAACATTGATCATTAAGCTGAAGTAAATCATTTATTCCTTCCCCCGTTCCTTTAAGAAGACGAAATGCATAAAGAATAACCAAAACATTCTCCTCCAGTTCATTGTTTTCCTTCCACGTTCACCTTATATGACTTCGACTCTCTCTCTCTCTCTCTCTCTCCACTTCAGGGTCCTCCTCACGGTCCAGAGATTCCTGTTGGAGAGAGTCGTTAGCCTCGTGGGAATTAGGGGGTGATAGTTACAGTAGTTGGATGGTGATGTAAGGTGATTGGTATGGGTAATCTGTATACACACACACACACACACACACACACACACACACACACACACCGATTACAATACCATCACCTTTTTTTTTGTTTCCGAGGGACCAGCGTAAGAGAACTGATCAGCTCACTCCTGTGATTCTAAACCATTCCGCCCAGGTTTCCTGGAAAACCTCCCACTGACTGACTCACGTATACATACCGACCCATTACAATGCCCTTCCTCCCTTGGTGTGGAGTGGAGGAGGAGGAGGAGGAGGAGAGAGACAACAAGGGGTAACAACCTGTGAATAGAGGAATTAAACCTGCAACAAAAGACATACTCTCACCTTACACGCAGGAGTCAGGGAGATACAACAGGTACAACATCTCCGTCGGGCTGCTGCGGCGGCGGGAGGCCAGGTAATGACAGGAGCGCTGTAATTACGGGGTAAACCTGCACTGGCCTCAGGTAGGCACCCTGGGGGACACCGGCCCAGGCAGCATCTCACTGTGTGCTCGACGGGGAGAGAGAGAGAGAGAGAGAGAGAGAGAGAGAGAGAGAGAGAGAGAGAGAGAGAGAGATCACAGCAGGGACACGATGGAATAATAGGAACCAATTGATGATGCAGACAATAGGCACAATCATCATAGTCAGGGATAGTGGACAGGGCTAAGAGGAACGTCACTCCTATCCACAATCACAACAACCATCGCTCTCTTAAATTACTACACCCACGACAGATTGTTGTTGATGTTGTTGTGGTTGTTGGGAGAAGTCGCGAAGAATAGGGATTACCTTGTTGATGAAAAAAAAAATATATATAAATAGATGGTCCATGGTGGGAAGACCTTATTACAGGTGAGGTGGAGGATGAGGTCAGGTGGAGGTTGGGTCAGGAGGTGGTGATCAGGTGTAGGTGGAGGGTCAGGTGTTGGTGGAGGTTAGGTGAAGGGTTAGGAGTTGGTGGAGGTCAGATGGCAGAGGTCGGGTGAAGGTGATGGTGGAGGGTTAGGTGGAGGTTAGGTTAGGTTAGGTTAGGTTAGGTTAGGTTAGGTTAGGTTAGGTTAAGTCTTCAGTGTTTTGTGCCCTATGGATCTCACTTTCATTCTCACGTAAGTCTACACGAGTTTACATGATTACCTGCTACAGTACCTTGAGGCAGCCCAGCAGTCGGCGTCACCATTGAGAGAGGAGATAATGTGTGTCTAACAATAGTGTCCTTGTGTTGCCTAATGCCCCCCTCCCCCCAATCACCCCTTAGGGCACGTCCTGGGAAGGGGGGTAAAGGGGATGTGGGGAAAGGGGAGAGAACCATAAGCTCATCCCAGGGGTGTATTGGACCTGGGGGTTATCTGGGGATGTGGGGAGATGTATTCAGGTGGTGTGATTAAGGTTCTGGAGGTGTGTGTTGTGGTGTATCAAGGTGAGGTCTTGTCTAGGTACAGCCCCTAACTCACCCACATCATCCAAACCTAGCCCTTGCCTCCACCCTTCCACCTCAGCCAGAGCATCCACATCCACTCCTTAACTACATCCAGTTATCCATATCCAGCCCTTGCTTCTACCCCTCCACCACACCCACATCATCCACATCCAGCCCTGACCTCCACCCCTCCCCTCACGTCGACTCCTTGAGGAAATCTAATGAATCTAATGTGGGATTATTGAGACACGCTCAGTGGGACCCGGTACCTAAATTGAAATCCTCAGCTGGTGTACTGGGAGCTGGATCCTGTGGTAACAAAGGGACCCCAAACAATGCTACTTGATTGCATGAAAGGAGGACTTAAGTCCCCCCCCCCCCCCCTCGAGGTTGTATGATGCTCTGTTGTTGTTGTTTGTTGATGTTGTTGTTGTGATGATATTATTGTTTGGTCGTGTTGCATGAGAGTCTTAGATGGTGTTTACCCAGGTACCTTTTGTTAAGGTTGGTGTAGTGTGCTATCTGTCTCGTCCGTCTGATGGCTAATGAGTGTGGTGTTGGTCGGGACAATTTGTATACAATGTAGAGATACAAAGAAAAACACAAGATTATTTAAGAGTTTTTAAATTAGATAACTTGTGAATACTGTATTGACGATATATTTACCCCCTTAACCACGACAAATTTACTTTTAAAGGTTAATTACGACAACTATACTGTACACCCTTTGATACGACAATCTTTTACCGTCGACCAATAGCCTGTCGCTCTCAATACTCCCCAAATTAACTCATATGAAAACGTTATCTCTGTCCTTAATGCAAAGTAAAGATTCTTTTAACCTCTTAAGGGCGATCAATCACTTCTTTACCTGAGTCGGACAGGTAAAGTTAAAGGTGTGTATCCAATCTGATCTTTTTTTATCTTCTTTGATCAATTATATTACACATATATAGATTTTCTTTCCCCGTCACCTATCTCCTCTTTCTTCTCATCTTCCTCCTCTTCCCTCTCCTCTTCCTCTTCTCATATTTCTTCTCTTCCTTCACCTATTCCACCTCTTCCACCTTCTCTCTTTCTCTTCTTCCTACTCCTCCTCTTCCCTCTCCTTTTCCTCCTCTTCTTCCTCCTCCCGCCCCTCCTCCTCTTCCTCCTCCCGCCCCTCCTCTTCTTCCTCCTCCCTCCCCTCCTCTTCTTCCTCCTTCCGCCCCTCCTCCTCTTCCTCCTCCCTCCCCTCCTCTTCTTCCTCCTCATATTGACGGTCCAGGCGTGGCAGTGTGTTGTGGACAGTGCCATTGTGTCCAACATAATACTGTACCGCCAGCTATCCTATCTGGTGGGGGGAGGGGGGGGGGAGTCTGCGGCGGCGTTGGCGATGGATGGCTCAGCGTGGCGAAAGTCAAACACGATGACGACAACGGTAAGGACATCTGGCGACCGGTGGGGAGGATGGATCCTTCAACCGCAGGACTCGACCCGAGGTTTACCGTCAAAAGGGGGACCTCTCTCCGCCGATTAGGAGGAAAAATTGGATTCTTGCGTGTGTGTGTGTGTGTGTGTGTGTGTGTGTTGATGAATAGAATTTAGTTTACAAGGGTGGAGAATTACGTTCTTTTAGGTTGGCTCGTTCAGGGAAATTTCACGAGCAGTGGGTGTTTATATGTGTGGTTGGCTTGGTTGGTTGGGTGGTTGTTTGGTTGAGTTTGGTTGTTTGGTTGGTTGTTTGGTTGTTTGTTTGGTTAGTTGGTTGTTTGGTTTGGTTGGTCTTGGTTGTTTGTTTGGTAAGTTGGTTGCTTGGTTGGTCTTGGTTGTTTGTTTGGTTAGTTGGTTGTTTGGTTAGCTGGTTGTTTGGTTTGGTTGTTTGGTTGGGGTGGAGATATGTGAGTTTGTATCATGGGGGAGGGAGGGAAGGTGTGAGGGATGGTGGCGTAGCAAATCAGGCTCCCTCACCGTGTAATGGGGCGGTAGTCAGCCCTGCCCACCCACCACCAGTACCACCACCACGAACACCATCACCCGGCCCTCACAATATACCACCATCATCACTATCACCGTCACCATCACCACCAGTACCACGAACACCATCACCCGGCCCTCACAATATACCACCATCATCACTATCACCGTCACCACCACCACCAGTACCACCACCACGAACACCATCACCCGGCCCTCACAATATACCACCATCATCACTATCACCGTCACCATCACCACCACCACCACCAGTACCACGAACACCATCACCCGGCCCTCACAATATACCACCATCATCACTATCACCGTCACCACCACCACCAGTACCACCACCACGAACACCATCACCCGGCCCTCACAATATACCACCATCATCACTATCACCGTCACCATCACCACCCGGCCCTTGCAAGCTGTTGTTTTTTTGTGGATGTAATTAAGTAGCTTTGGCAAATATTAGTTTTTCATCAAGTTTATGTCCAAGACTGACTTTAAATATACTACATGCAGTCTGGTTTTGTGTGTGTTTCTGTCTCAGGTTTAATAGGAAGCTTATGTTACCTTCAGCTACAGGTAAGTACAGGTGATATCAGCAGGTGTAATAGTGAAATTTTCTTCCCAGTTCAGTTCATTAGTGTTCTTGTGAGGCTAGGTTAAGTTAGGCTAGGTTAGGTTAGGTTAGGTTAGGTTAGGTTAGGTTAGGTTAGGTCAGTGAGCTGTGGCGTTATCGTGTCTTACATTGATGTCACCTGAAGGTATAATTATCATTCTCAAATCGTTAATTATACAAGTATATGTTTCTTCAATACCCTAGCTGCTCTGTGCACTTATGAGATATATTCAGTATATATATATATATATATATATATATATATATATATATATATATATATATATATATATATATATATATATATATATATATATATATATATATTAAATCCTAAAAGGCCTTTCATAGTTGATGTACCTTAAACCTGCAGGCAATGAGCTTTAAACACGCAGGTAATTGACTTCTTCTTACCTTTGAAATACTTTTTTTAGATAAGTTGCAAAATATATGATAATCTTTGGTGGTATAGAGACATGTGTAGCGTGTCTGTCTGTCTCTTCTTATTTGGTGTTAGGATCTATTGATAGCTTAGTAAGATAAGGTTTATTGGTAGAAGTTAATAAGTTTGTATTTTTATTATATTTTCAACTTAACTTATTTGATGCGTAGGCCTATGAAATGTTGTCCCTGTGAGCAGCATTGGATTTTGTTTCACGTCGTCACTATCATTCTCTACCACTACCAGCCTTACCACAACTACTATCAGTACAACTATCCTATCACCACCACTACCAGCACGCCACCCACTAATGCCACCACCTCCGCTACTACTACACCACCACCACCACCACCACCACTTCCTCCACCACCACTTCCTCCACCACCACCACCACAACCACCACCACTTCCTCCACTACCACATCAACCATCACCACCACCACTTCCTGCACCACCACCACCACCACTTCCTCCACTACCACATCAACCATCACCACCACTACTACCTCTACCACTAGCTCACTACCTCCCATACCACTACTCCCCCTACCAGCACTACAACCACAAATACCACCACTACCAGCACTACAACCACCACCACTACCCTTACTACCACATCAACCATCACCACCACTACTACCTCTACCACTAGCTCACTACCTCCCTTACCACTACTCCCCCTACCACCACCACCACCACTACCACCATCACTAACACCAGCATCAGTAGAGCGTCCGTGACCAATGTTGTCTCAATACTGGTGGTCGGCGGACAATTGGAACTCCTGGCATATATTCTCACCAAATTTATCACCTTTCACAAAAGATGTCTTGCTGGATCCTGTAGGGGGAGGGGGGAGAGGGAAGGGGGGAGAAGAGAGAGAGGAAGGGAGAGAAGGGAAGAGGAAGAAGGGAGAGGGAACAGACTGACGAGAAGGGAGAGAGAGAGAGAGAGAGAGAGAGAGAGAGAGAGAGAGAGAGAGAGAGAGAGAGAGAGAGTCTGCTTCCTGTCTTCAAAAGCTTAAGACAGTCGTGGACAGCTTCTCTCAGCCTTGGATAACCACCGATAGCCGTACACAGCCATGAAATAAAAGGAGACAGCCGTTGACAGGAAGTGACAGGAACAAAAGGCCTTGCACAGCCGTTGACACACTTGGACAGGCGACGGAAGGTGAGACAGTGTGTGGAAGGTGAGATAGGGCGTGTGGAAGGTGAGACAGTGTGTGGAAGGTGAGACAGGGCGTGTGGAAGGTGAGACAGGGCGTGTGGAAGGTGAGACAGGGCGTGTGGAAGGTGAGACAGGGCGTGTGGAAGGTGAGACAGGGCGTGTGGAAGGTGAGACAGGGCGTGTGGAAGGTGAGACAGGGCGTGTGACAGGGTGTATAGGTGTGTGAGGAACCGTGACAGGTGGCGTGTTATTATCGGCCAGGTGGTGTTGTTGTTGTCATCAGCTGGTCGACTATCAGCTGATCCGCCCATTATCTTTATTCTCCATTAGCTAACCCACCCATTTATTGACCCATTCATCACCTGGCTCACCTATTAGTTGAACCCACCCCTATGTTGACCCACACATCTATAGCTGACCCACCACACGCCCACCGGAGGCTAGTGTTGATTTGAACACACACACACACACACACACACACACACACACACACACACACACACACACATATATGTGTTTAATAAGCGTCATGTGGCCACCTCATCCATCAGGTATAATTTGCCTCACCTGAATTGACACATTTAAATAAGGCGGAGATATATATTGCAGGTGAGACAGGTGGTTTATACAGGTAATATTGACCGTAAAGCTAAACTTAACTTATTCTCTCTCTCTCTCTCTCTCTCTCTCTCTCTCTCTCTCTCTCTCTCTCTCTCTCTCTCTCTCTCTCTCTCTCTCTCTCTCAAACAGATAATGACACCTGTACATAATAAACTTGTCAGTACTATAAACTGTATATATATACTGTATATTACTATGACTAAAAGACGTCTTTATCGAGTATCCATCAATGACTGAGGCCACAATGCCGTCATCTTGGTACCCCCACTTTACTGAAGCCACAAACCGCCATCTTGGAACCCCTAAATGAAGCACAACATAATTATTAAACTTATACACCAGTTCTTCACCTAATTCTCTTGTATGATCAATAATATGTAATGCAAGAGAGAGAGAGAGAGAGAGAGAGAGAGAGAGAGAGAGAGAGAGACTACACCCACCCCAAATTAACGACTGGAGACATGAATCTTGCCTAATAACGTAATGAAGTGGTTGGCCTCACCTGGTATTAATCTACTTCCCGCCCCCCCTCATCCGACCCTGTATATAACCACCTAAAGATGACGAATGACTAATAATCATAATTTGATCAAAGTGATTCGTCTCCTGTGAGTATAGTGTAGTACGTAGTCTCAGGCCATCCTTCCTCGCCGCCTCCCCAACCACTGCGTTCGTTTCCTCTCTCCCTTCCTACCTACCTACCTACCTACCCACCTACCTACCTACCCACCTACCTACCTACCCACCTACCTACCTACCCACCTACCTACCTATCTACCTCATTCGTTTACTCCCTACCTCATTTTCTTTTTCCTGACCTCATTTACTCATTCCTTCAGTCCTTCTTTCCTCCCTCCCTCCCACCATCCCTACCTTCACCCTTTCTTCCCTCCCTCCCTATCTCCCTATACCTCCCTCCCTCTTCCCCCCACCGTAAAACAAAGAAGGGTCTATCCATGGAGGGAGTTAAGTCATAGGGATTGGTTAATGGATAGATAGCTCGCGGATAGATGGATAGATGATGGATGGGCTGAAGTAGGAAGTCTATCCGGCGAGTGTGAACAGCTGGGATGGGATGGGATGGGATGTGAAAGAGGTGAAGAGGAGAAAAAAGTGGATCGTGTGGGATGATGATGGATAGTGGAACGGGATGATGGAATGGAGGATACAAGGCTAGTGGAGCAGGGATAAGGAGGGAGGATAAGCGGGTAAGAAAGATGGGAAGGGAGCGAAGGAAAGGGAGGGAGGGTGGTGGAGTAAGGAAAGAGGGATAGATGGACGGGGAAAGGGAAGGATAGGATGGAGGGGGAGAGGGAGGGAGGAAAGGAGAAGGCAGGGAATGAGAAGGAGATGAAGGAAAGAAAAGGAAGAAAGGGAGGGAGAGAGGGAGGGAGGGAGAAAAGAAAGAATAGAGAGAGTGAGGGAGAAACGAAGGAAACGAAGTAATAGAGAGATAGAGAGAGAGAGAGGGAAGAGAGAGAGGCAGGCGGGTTGGGGTCGATGAATAGACAAGGGGGAACTACATTATTTTTCCTCCTACTCCCTAAAAACCCTCCCTGGTTCCCGACGCCTCCACACAGGTATTCTCTCTGCCTACGAAAAAGAGACGGAAACGGGGACATCTCACACCCTCGGCTGTCGCGTCTTGGGGGCGTCAGCTTCCGGGAGGAGAACAATGTGGGTGAGCCCTTTGTGTCGTAGAGCGTCACAGGCCCACATTTCCTGCGGCCACGGGTTGTATTTGTCTCCTGAAGGTGTCGCTGAAGTAACTTGATAATCTGTCTTTTTAACTCACTGTTCATATTCTTCATCTTAGAATCAAAAGATTAATTACTCATACGTGTCGATGTGTGTGTGTGTGTGTGTGTGTGTGTGTGTGTGTGTGTGTGTGTGTGTGTGTGTGACTGAACTCGTGCCACCCAAACCTGTTAAAAGAGACTCAAGGTATAACTCGATGTCCCTTTGGCCCACCTGACCCCTGAGTGGGCCACAGGTTACTATAACACCTGGTCGACCCCTGGATAACACCAGTCTTATATCAGCCAAGTGGCGCTATAGTTTTATATTATAGATAAATAATTCGGTGTATAATAGTATCATAGACAGAACTTTTTATATTATAGACAGAAATAACTATATAAAGACAGAAACAGGTATATATTAGAGACAGGTAAAGGTGTATATTATCTACACAAATAGTTAGGTATATACTGTATATATTTTAGTTACTGGACAAAGTTTTGCTGTAAGCTAGTTTAGGTTAGTTCAGTGTAAGTTAGATTGGGTCGGGTTAGGTTAGTTTAGGTCAGGTTTGGTTAGGTTATTTTAGGTTAGGTTAGGTTAGGTTAAATATTCTCTAAGAGTCTAAGTCATTAAGGCTCTCGTATCATCATATTATTCTTTGTATAATATTTTCTGTTATTTTTCTGAACGTAACATTATATACTGTAATTATAATTATATTCTGAAGGTTTACACACACACACACACACACACACACACACACACACACACACACCCCTTGTCAGCGTGGGAAAAACTACCGTCTGATTAATAATGGCCAAATTCTTATCAGTTTATACCATAATATCCATTTATTACGCTACAATACGAGTCTTAATGTGTGATAATTTATAAAAATCGGTGAGACCCGGTACCTGACATGTATAATTCACGACCTGTACAAGAAGCCCTCCTCCCTAAACAGGGTCATGATACAGTCTTACCAAATGCGGTTTGAACCCCTGTAAAAAGAAATGATATCCGTATAGCTGGCAACATTGGCAAGTCTTATGTTTTGTTCGTATATCTGGCAACACTCGGATTATTTAGCATTTTTTTTTATCTTTCTCTCTATTATAGTGTTACATCAGTTGTTTGTTTGTCTGTCTGTCAGTTGAAGGGTTATTATCAGTGCCTCGATGGGGGGGGGGGGGACAGAGCTCACCTCGTATGCAGATTAGAGTCATGTTTTAATAATTAATCAGCGTTTCGGATTTAATGTACGGTATTCGTGTCTGACATACCTGGCAGTATTTGAACAGGAACAAGACGTAAAGTATTATCTTTACAGGCGTTAGGTGTTATATATCTTAAGAGTTTTGAATATCATAAAGTGGTTTATTGCCGCTCTGCTGTGTACATTAGGGAGTCTTTACCGCTCACAGTTGATGGGATGCGTACAGTGTTGTGAGGTTTGGCAGTGTCCGGTGCTCCTCCCCTGCCCTCTCACGCTCCTCCCCCTGCTGAATGACTGGCCAATCATATCGCGAGGGCGGAGTCAGAGGTGTGAAGTGGGTGCCTTATATGTAACAAGTGTTAGTCGGAATTATCAGTGATGGTCACCGGGTGATGGTGTACGCAGGTGCGGATCTTACTCTGGCGCTCTCTTGACGCGCTCTGTGAACTGTTCTGGTGCTTACGAGTGTCATCTCTGTGATCGGATGCTCGAGTGATTTAAGTAGACACGATGCCGCGTCCTTCACGTGAGAGTTACGGGGACCAGAAGCCGCCGTACTCGTACATATCCCTGACCGCCATGGCCATCTGGGGTAGCCCGGAAAAGATGTGTACACTGGCGGAGATCTACAAGTTTATTATGGACAACTTCCCCTACTACCGCAAGAACACTCAGCGGTGGCAGAACTCGCTGCGACACAACCTCTCCTTCAACGATTGCTTCATCAAGATCCCCCGTCGCCCCGACAGGCCCGGCAAGGGCGCCTACTGGACCTTGCACCCGTCCGCCATGAACATGTTCGAGAACGGCAGCTTCCTCCGCCGCAGGAAGCGCTTCAAGATCCCCAAGCCAGAGAAGGACGCCCTCGAGGCCGGCCTGGCGCAGATCAACAACCCTCTGAGGTGTCTGGAGGCGTCGCGGTGCTCAGGGGAGACGCTGGTGGGAGGAGGCGCCATGCCGCCCCTCTCACACCAGACCAAACAGCCCTTCACCGTGGAGAGCCTGGCAGCCTCCGACGCCAAGCTGCCCCAGCCTTTGCCACCCATGCCGCCCGTCTCGTTACCCTTAGGGTTCCTGCCGCCCCCTATGCCCCATGTCTCCCTCACACACCGCCCACTGCCATTCCCGCCACCACCAAGTGACACCCTGCCATTATCACCCACCCACCCGCCACCGCCCACCTCTCAGTACTCGCCCTACCCGCCGCTGCCACACATGATGCACCACCCGCCGCACCTCACGCCCTCCATCCACCACCTGTACGCGGCCGCGGCCATGGCAGCGTCGTTAGCTCCGTGTGGAGGGGCGGCGCCCTTGGTTAGACCCGCTGCCGTTCATATGTCACACTTGACAACCCTGGCCTCACTGTCTGTCCTCAACCCATTTACCTCATCTCTACCTCTGAGACCTCAAGCAGTGGGGCCACGGACCTCCACAGCAGCCATCTCGGCGGCCCTGGCCTCCACAGCCTCCGACTACTCTGTGTCGCGGCTCCTCGGCAGTAAGCCTCCGCCACCGCTGTTCACACACCCAGCGATGCCCCCGACGTCTTGTGCTGCGGCACTGACGCTCCATAACTCACATTTCCACGACTTCTGTGCTGAAGAGGACGATGACGATGACGAGCCTATCCACGTGGAGGACGATGACGAGGATGTGACGATGGCGCCAGAAGACTCGAGGATCCCTTCAGGAGTGGCTGGTGGGGGAGGCGCGGACGTGGGCACCAATAAACTCCCTACAGAGGCCCGGAGGGAGCAGGAAGGGGGTCCTCAGGTGCCCGCAGAGGAGTTGTTCCTCCGTACATCTCCTTCAGTCCGCTCCATTTGACGGTGACAGTGTACCCCTGACCCACACCGCAGTGTCCACCACGCCCTCTCAGCGCCCACACTGCGCCCACTCCACGCATGAGTTCTAGTCCAGTACTAGCGTCAAGTCTCTCGGGGTCCTCACTAAACCTCCCGGTGTCTGTGTCCTCAAGGTAACCAGAGAACTGTTGGGTTTTATTCGTAGGAAAATTACTAAACATTGCCCCTTGTGTGACGTTATCAGGCAGACGGTGAAGCTCTGTCTTGTTGTATTCTAACGTGCCAACCAAACCAGCTCATCAGAGGAAGTGTGTTGACGGTAGCGGTCGAGTAGAGCTGTTCCTGGGACTCTTTCTCAAGTCCTTTAGAAAGACAAGAAAATATTCTAATAAAAAACAAAAACAAACAAACGCTCTCGCAGATGGTGGGAAGGGGACGGTCATCTTGACTGGTGATTGACAGAAAGAAAACTTTTTTTTTAACACAGTGCGAGGAACACCACGATGACACCAGATAAACATATAGAATCGGTGAAACTTTACTGCGTGTGTGTGTGTGTGATCCAGTGATTTAAGGAGAATCCTCTTTGTCCGACCTCTGTTCATTTACCTTCGAGAATCATTTAATATTTTCCGTGTTATCTGCTGCTGTTCATCTCCTAATGATTAAGTCTTTTCTGTTTGTCGCCAGCCAATCACTTCCGCATCTGTAAACTGCTGCCCAAGTGTCCTCACACCTGTGTCCTGGTGCAGCCATCACCTCCACCATGCATATAAACATAGATATTCCTATAAATTATTCTATATATTATTTATCGTGTTCTGAGGCCATGTCCTCATTCATAAGTTTATCTGTATCAGATGTGTGTTTTATTAAGTCATTTATTTCATTTGTTTATGATCATAACTATCGGTGTACACAGCCACACCTGACCAGCTCAGGTGTTGACGTACTGTAACCTTCACCCACATGTTGTCTCTAGTTCCCTCTAGTTCACTACACTTCATCACTACAGTACAGTACAGTACAGTACCGTACAGTACACTCTAGAAATATTAACTAGTCTCCTTAGATAATAGTCATAGAGAGAGAAATAAACCTCAGAGTCTCCTTGTGTCGCTGCCGCGTTGTATAGTTGTGTTCACCTGTAAGATGGAAGGTTAATTAATTACCTGTGTGAGAGAGAGAGTCAACCTGCTGCTAGACTCTTTGTTAACTAGGTGACTTATCTAGCAGTAGTTCCTCCCTACCTCGCCCCCCCCCCCCACCTCTCTCCCTCCCTCCCGTGTTGTAGTGAGGGTTGGAGTGGTACACAGATGTTGTTGTTGTTGTTGTTGGTATACCTTTAACATTGCCGTGTTTTTTTCTCCTACCTTAGTGTAAATATTATTGTTATATTGATGATGCTAATCTTGTGCTGGAAATAAATGTCTACGCTAATGTTAAGTTTAATTCATCCCTTCTCTTATTACACTGTTCGTCCGGGAAAAGTAAATTAATTAATTATATAAATAATTTTTTCACAACTTTGATCTTCAAGAAAATTAATTTTTTATATGCATTTCAGAAATAACTGAAAATAATAAATTTAAAACCTTTTCTAGAAAAATTAAATTTTTAAGAATTAATTAATTTTTAAGTCATTGAAAATTATGATTTTTTATATCATCATTTTCATTTTTTCCTCCCCAGAAAAGTTGTGTTAAAGAAAAATTATCTTTAGATTTTTCCCGAAAAAATTATCGATTTTGAAAAATAGTTTGACAACAATATTGCCCAGAAAAATATATTTATTTACGAGTATATTTCATTTTGTACTTTTCCCTCAAGACATATTAGTACTGAAGAATTCATCCAGTGTTTGTACTAATGAATAATTTATGAGTTAAGACTGAGGCGCCGTCTGTGTGGGTCACTATAACAAAAACCCTGAATATATTGTGAAAGAAAACAGTATCGTTATATACGGTGATATATGTCTTTATATACAGTGTACTAAATGTCTTATGGTGTCTCTATTAACATAAAGAAATATACAACAGTTTATATATATTCTACATATATATTTCTCCGCGGCTAAACTGATATATAATATTTATTTTATCCATGAATAAAATAATGACTTATATTAATGATGAAAAGTTGATCAGTTACATGTTGTATTACTGTTGTTGTGTGTGTGTGCGTGTGTGTGTGTGTGTGTGTGTGTGTGTGTGCACTAACTCACAGGTAACTACACTCAATACACTCACAGGTAATAACAGACCACTTTCTATAACCATTTTAAAACACCATGACAGTGAAAAACCACAAAAAAAATAAATGAATATTCTTATGCAATAATCATGCAACATACCTGTACCTGTATACTAATTATCATACTAAATAGCGATGAATAATTACTATACATAAAGTGTCTAATCACCTGTATAATTATTCATTAAACAATAAATAATAACTGGGTTTATAATCATTTGGTTGTGATTGTTATTTGTTTTTAAGGTTGTACTTTGTTATTAAAGAGTACAGGTGATGTATGTCGATAATCGGTAATAAGTTGGGTAATGGGGCAGGTAATGGTGGGGTCTAATGGGGCTGTTGTTAATGTTAAATGGACCAAAATGTGGATTCGATATCGCCTTGTTTGTCGGAAATTGGTCAGAGATTATTTTTTATTTAATTTTTTATAATTTCTATTACAACCACCATTACTACTACTACTATTATTATTATTATTATCATCTTCTACTACTACTACTACTACTACTACTACAACTACTACAACTACTACTACTACTATTATTATTATTATTATCATCTTCTACTACTACTACTTTTAATTTCTACATCTGATATATTTACGGTCATCGTTGACATTATCGAATATTTACTTTTTTTTAAATTACTGTCATTATTTTTTTGACAATAATTCTCATATTATTATTTTTATTATTATTATTATTATTATTATTATTATTATTATTATTATTATTATTATTATTATTATTATTATTATTATTATTGTTGTTGTTGCTGCTACTGTATTATTATTATTATTATTATTATTATTATTATTATTATTATTATTATTATTATTGTTGTTGTTGTTGTTGTTGTTATTACTGTTACTATTATTATTATCCTACAACTACAACAACTACTACTAAATAAACTACAACATCTACGCCACCATAACTCAACCACTACAACAGCAACCTCCTCCAACACTTCCTAAAACTTCAACACTCACCCTTGACGGAGGACGAGGTTGGCGTGAGTTCTGGTCGGTCCTCCTCGGCGTCGACTCCACCAGCGTCCGTCAATAGAATTTAATCCCTTTATTGTGTCTGGTTATGTGGAGTGTGGAGCCAGGTGGAGGTAGACGAGCAAACAGTGTGTAGTTGAAATGGTGAGACTTAGAGTGATAGAGCGAATTGTGATTTGGATAGTGTCTGGATTTGAGGTGGATGGGAGTTATTTTGATGTTGGTGGAGGAATATTTTAGATATATCTTATGTATTTCATTATTATATTTTTTTATGTATTGTATTATATTAATTATTGTATTCATTAATTTTATTTTTGTCATTATTTTATTTGTCTTTATTTTTATTTATTTATTTATTGTAGTTGTAATGCCAGTAATGTATTGCATATTGTAGTGGCATTTATAATTGTTATATATTTATTATAAAGGAAAGAAATTGGTATGGTATAGTGAATGTCGATGGAAGGAGGAGAGAGAGCCTGTGGAGTATATTACGTCTGTCCGTCCGTCCGCCCATCTGTCCTTATGAAATGTAGTGTCCGTTCAATAACTTAAGATTGGGTTAGTGGTTTGGTATAAGATAAGGTATGCAGGTTCGTACCCTCATTTTCTCGGTCGAGTTCAATAATGAGCGTTTTCTGATTTAATATATTGGAGTTATGATTTGGAAAATAGTGGAGGTAAGGTTATAGAGGTATATTTTACAGGCTTAATTAATGTGTCAATGTTCACAAACGTTCAACGAAACGTGAGTTCAACAAAACCAACATAAACGAGACCTTTGTTCAACGACTGAGTTGTATGTGTGAATATCGGAGGCTCATAGTGTGACCAGTAATTGTAGTAAAAAAACTAACTAAAAAAACAAAACAATTTCTTTGACGTTGGGATTTTGAGTCATCCTGTAGGCCTGGGGTCATACATGGCACTGCAGGAAGTCATATATGGCACCTTCAGGGTCACCTTCAGTTCCTCCTGGGGGTCATAGAGGTTTGCAATAGTGCGTAGATAAAATACCTTCTAATTGCTTTCCTCTTATATGACACAGGTAGTTGTGAGGTACCGTTAGCTTGGGCAGGGAGTGTACATGGTGTGTTAGTCTTAGGTTAAGTTAGGCTAGGTTAGAGATCCGCTCCCATTCTTCTGCCTCGTGTGAGTTAAGGATGATGGATTAGTTAATATTACTTAGAGATTAGCAACAAGATTATCATAGCAATTAGTCGGTAGATGTAGTTAGTTCACCTTGTCTGTTGAGGATTACGAGTTAGTTAATATCTGATTGGATTAAAAGATAAAACAATAAAATTATCGTAACGATCTCTCACGATAGCTTTGCGATAGTTAACTTGCCTTGTTTGTTACGGATTACGGGTAAGTCGGTATCAATTAAGGCTTAGCAAAAATAAGATTATCATAGTTGATCTCTCTCAACACCTGTAGTCACCTTGATAGACTTAATTACCTCTGACAATGATATTCACCTGGGCTTTCCTGACATAATTTATTAAAGAAAGAATAAAGAGAAGCGACGATGGTCCTTCCCCGAGAGGCTGAGACAGAGGGGGGTGGGGGTGGGGGGGGCAGGGAGGTGGAGGGTAGGGAGGGAAGTCCTACGGGAGCTAATAGGAATTACCCGGTCATTAAGAAAGGCTGAGAGGGGTGAGGGAGGAAGGAGTTGTTGAGGGAAGAGGGATGGAGGAGGGAGAGGTTGAGGAGGAATGGCGGAGAAGGGAGTGTGTGGTGTGAGGGAGGTGTCGACGTTCACTGTTGGTAATTTAGATATAAGGTGGTAGTGGTGGTGGTGGTAGTGGTAGTGGTGGTGCTGGTGCTGGTGGTAGGTAGTGGTGGTGGTAGTGGTGGTGGTGGTGGTGGTAGTGGTGGTGCTGGTGCTGGTGCTGGTGGTAGGTAGTGGTGGTGGTAGTGGTGGTGGTGGTGGTGGTGGTGGTGGTGGAGGTAGTGGTGGTAATGGTGAGTGTACTGATACCCTAGCGTCTACTAATTAATACACCTGGGCCAGCCTAGCGTTGACCTGGGCCACCCTTGGATCCACCTGGTCAACCCTAGCGTCCACCTGGGCCACCCTAGCATCCACCTGGGCCACCCTAGCGTCCACCTGGGCCACCCTAGCGTCCACCTAGGCCATGGCCCACCTTAGCGTCCACCGCCCCTCGTAAAACGTGAAAACAGCAGCACTGTGTCAACAATCAATAGAGTTTATTACAGTGTGTGTTCCGAGGGGTGCAGCCCACGTCTTTGTCAACCCCACGTCACCCCCGCCTCTCCCCTCTCCTCCACGTCGCCCCACCTCTCCCCTACCCTCCACTCTACCCCACCTCTCCCCTCCCCTCCACGTCTCCCCTACCCCTCCCCTCTCTATTACCCCTCCACCCGACCCCTCCACCCCACCACACCATAACCACCCCTCCCCTCCACGTCCACACCATAACCACCCCTCCCCTCCACGCCACCCTATATCCACGCTAGTCTATTGCCACGCCACCCCTCTACGCCACCCCTCTACGCCATCCCACAACCACACCACCCTTACAAGTCACTCCTCCACGTCACTCCACAACCACGCCACGTTAATACATAACCACGTTAGTTAACTGTAACGCCACCCCACCCAGAGTCATCCCAGCCCACCACACAGTCATCCCAGCCCTCTACACTGTCATCCCAGCCCACCACACAGTCATCCCAGCCCACCACACAGTCATCCCAGCCCACCCGGAGTCATTCCAGGCCACCCGGAGTCATTCCAGCCCAGTAGTCCATTAGCCCACCCTCACCACAAACCCCCAGTCAAAGGGGTGAAAAAATGTGTTCGTGTTGGTAATGACAGACTTTAGCCTCGTCAATGTATACACTGTTCCTCACCTGTAATTAAGACCTGACCAAAGTCTATAACAAATTGGGTTCTTTTTGATAATTGTATTGATATAAATGTTATTTTTTGACACACTGTCTGTCTGTGTCTGTCTGTCTGTCTGTCTCTCTGTCTCTCTTTCATGCTTGTAAGTAAACACACACACACACACACACACTTAAATGAGACTTTAATAGCTACAACAATACTTAATTCTCTGTGTTGTTGTATGAATGAAGTAGCCAGGTCTCAGGTGTCAATATATCCCAGGTGTAACACATACCTTCAATTAACCTGTAAACATACGACCTCACTCATTTAACACATTTCCAATAATGTTTCCATAAATCTTTAAACTTTTTTTTTTCGACTCGGAAGTAAATTTTTTTTTCCAAGGTATGATTTTGTGTTGATATTCTTAGTATTATTATTCAGGTTTGTAGTTTAAATTCATCAACTTTCTAGCCATCATGTCTGTGTCTCTAATTTCTCAAACTACTGAGTTAATTATGTAAAAGTCGTAAACACCAAAATACAAATGTAATGTCAATAAATCCCTTAAATTTGTGTATAAAACGAGCTGCCCGTGTGTGTGTGTGTGTGTGTGTGTGTGTGTGTGTGTGTGTGTAGAACAAAAAACATATAAGAAATAATTCAGCGAAGGAGAGACGAGGTGGACTAACAAAGAGTGTTGTCAATGACAGTAGTTGGCAGCACGAGTGATAAATCCCGAATTAGTGTCACGAAACTACCCACAGTGCCAGGTTGGCGGGGTCATAGTGCCATGAAACTACCCTTTGCCAGGGTTAACGGGATCAGTAAATAGACCATAAATCACCTTGATTATTCTTCCACTACAACCCCCCTACAATACCTCCACCACCTCCACCCTCCACCACAACACCTCCACCCTCCACCACAACACCTCCACCCTCCACTACAACACCTCCACCCTCCACCACAACACCTCCACCCTCCACCACAACACCTCCACCCTCCACCACAACACCTCCACCCTCCACCACAACACCTCCACCCTCCACCACAACACCTCCACCCTCCACCACAACACCTCCACCCTCCACTACAACACCTCCACCCTCCACCACAACACCTCCACCCTCCACCACAACACCTCCACCCTCCACCACAACACCTCCACCCTCCACTACAACACCTCCACTTCCCCAAATCCCTAAATTTCTACCTTTCCACCAGAGTTACCAAAATGAATCGTATTTTCCCGCACTCCTCAAACTCGTATACATGTTCAATAGTGTATTTTCAAATATTTTCGCTAAAGATCAAGACTGAGCATATTATATATACCTGTATTTTATTTTATTCATAGTTAATAGTATTTTGTTACTTATATTTTCATGCAAATTATTTTACTGTTTGTATTTTATGACTTAGAAATGTAATGTTTTTTGAAAAGGAAGATTTGGTATTAATAACAATAACAATAACAATAATAATAACAATAACAATAACAATAATAATAACAATAACATTAACAATAACAATAATAATAACAATAACATTAACAATAACAATAATAATAACAATAACATTAACAATAACAATAACATTAACAATAATAATAATAATAACATTAACAATAACAATAACAATAACAATAGCAATAACAATAACAATAACAATAATAAATATAACAATAGCAATAATAATAATAATAATAATAATAATAATAATAATAATAATAATAATAATAATAATAATAATAATAATAATAATAATAATAACATTAACAATAACAATAATAAATATAACAATAGCAATAATAATAATAAAAATAATAATAATAATAATAATACTAATAATAATAATAATAATAATAATAATAATAATAATAATAATAATAATAATAATAATAATAATAATAACATTAACAATAACAATAATAATAATAATAATAAAAATAATAATAATAATAATAATAATAATAATAACAATAGCAATAATAATAATAATAATAATAATAATAATAATAATAATAATAATAATAATAATAATAATAATAATAATAATAATAATAATAATAATAATAATAATAATAACAGCAACAATAACAACGGTAATGATAACAACAATAACGAAACTAACAAGAAGAAAAATAATCTTCAAAAACATCAATTAATAACAACAATGAATAGAAATCTAATACACGTAACTTAACCCACAAATGAAACTCTCCCCAAATACAGTATATATATCCCAATAGATTATTCATACCATACTAAGAGGGTCAATACCGGACAAGGAAAGTGACCACAACGCTTCAGTAACTTGAGTCAAGGTGTGAGTCACGCTTCAGGAGTGACCAATAACGCTTCAGTAACTTGAGTCAAGGTGTGAGTCACGCTTCAGGAGTGACCACAACGCTTCAGTAACTTGAGTCAAGGTGTGAGTCACGCTTCAGGAGTGACCAATAACGCTTCAGTAACTTCAGTCAAGGTGTGAGTCACGCTTCAGGAGTGACCACAACGCTTCAGTAACTTCAGTCAAGGTGTGAGTTACGCTTCAGGAGTGACCACAACGCTTCAGTAACTTGAGTCAAGGTGTGAGTCACGCTTCAGGAGTGACCACAACGCTTCAGTAACTTGAGTCAAGGTGTGAGTCACGCTTCAGGAGTGACCAATAACGCTTCAGTAACTTCAGTCAAGGTGTGAGTCACGCATCAGGAGTGACCACAACGCTTCAGTAACTTGAGTCAAGGTGTGAGTTACGCTTCAGGAGTGACCACAACGCTTCAGTAACTTGAGTCAAGGTGTGAGTCACGCTTCAGGAGTGACCACAACGCTTCAGTAACTTGAGTCAAGGTGTGAGTCACGCTTCAGGAGTGACCAATAACGCTTCAGTAACTTCAGTCAAGGTGTGAGTCACGCATCAGGAGTGACCACAACGCTTCAGTAACTTGAGTCAAGGTGTGAGTTACGCTTCAGGAGTGACCACAACGCTTCAGTAACTTCAGTCAAGGTGTGAGTCACGCATCAGGAGTGACCACAACGCTTCAGTAACTTCAGTCAAGGTGTGAGTCACGCTTCAGGAGTGACCAATAACGCTTCAGTAACTTGAGTCAAGGTGTGAGTTACGCTTCAGGAGTGACCACAACGCTTCAGTAACTTGAGTCAAGGTGTGAGTCACGCTTCAGGAGTGACCAATAACGCTTCAGTAACTTGAGTCAAGGTGTGAGTCACGCATCAGGAGTGACCACAACGCTTCAGTAACTTCAGTCAAGGTGTGAGTCACGCTTCAGGAGTGACTAATAACTCTTCAGTAACTTGAGTCAAGGTGTGAGTTACGCTTCAGGAGTGACCACAGCTCTTCAGTAACTTGAGTCAAGGTGTGAGTTTCGCTTCAGGAGTGACCAATAGCTCTTCAGTAACTTGAGTCAAGGTGTGAGTTACGCTTCATGCTGGTACTAATTTCTGGTAATATGATAATTGTTGGTCGGCGTCTGTAGTAGACACGAACACACTGCAGCAGTTTGGTATGTTATTGAGATTCAGAAGGTGTGTGTGTGTGTGTCGTTTCTTTCTGTCTCTGTCTGTCTGTTTGTCTGTCTGTCTGTCTCTCAATAGCTAGTAATTTACATTCTCCAGGTAGGGAAGACGAATATTCTCTCTCTCTCTCTCTCTCTCTCTCTCTCTCTTCTCTCTCTCTCTCTCTCTCAATACACAGTAATTTACATTCTCCAGGTGGGGAAGACGAGTGTATTCCAAAGAGCAACATTTATGATGATGGATCCTCTTGTCATCATTATTTGTAATTTAGCTCGAATTTATACTGGTGTATGTATGTTAGGTTAGATTAGGTTAGGTTAGGTTAGGTTAGGTTAGGTTTCGTTGGGGTTTTGATTAGGTTAACTTATTTTAGACTGGGTTAGGTTAGATTAGGTTAGGTTGGGTTAGGTTAAGTCAGGTTAGGTTAGATCAGATCAGGATTAAAAATTAATGTATAGGTCAGGATGGGTCGGGGCCTTGTAGTTCTGGGGCCTATTTGACCAGTCACTGTTTTAGGGGAAGAACAGTTCAGTGGACGACTTACTATCTTACCGGAAGCATAAGACGGTATTAGCGGAGAGCGTGTCATTTAAATGTATCCGGACCTCTCACTCCTTCCCTCCCTTCCTACAACACTAATCTTCTCTCTCTCCTTCACTCCCTCCACCTTATCCTCCCTCCTACATTCCTTCTTTCCCCCCTTCCTTCCTCCCTTCTTCCCGTAGTCAATTCTTCCTCTCTCTCTCTCTCTCTCTCTCTCTCTCTCTCTCTCTCTCTCTCTCTCTCTCTCTCTCTCTCTCTCTCTCTCTCTCTCCCTCACTCCCACCCTCAGAACCGTCGAAATCGTAAGCCGTGTTCGTTCTGTTGAAAAAGAAAACGTCTTACGTGAACCCAGAGAGAGAGGCTTATGAACGCTGGAGGGAGGAAGGGTAGTCTGTGAACGCTGGAGGGAGGAAGGGTAGTTTGTGAACGCTGGAGGGAGGAAGGGTAGTTTGTGAACGCTGGAGGGAGGAAGGGTAGTTTGTGAACGCTGGAGGGAGGAAGGGTAGTTTGTGAACGCTGGAGGGAGGAAGGGTAGTTGGTGAACGCTGGAGGGAGGAAGGGTAGTTTGTGAACGCAGACAACGACAAGAGTGACTCTCATTACCTGTCTAGACGGAGGAGGGGAGTGGGGGGGGGGAACCTATGTATCACCTGGGAAAGTCAACAACTAATGTGTCACCTGGAGGGCACAACAACTAATGTGTCACCTGGAGGACACAACAACTTATGTGTCACCTGGAGGGCACAACAACTAATGTGTCACCTGGAGGACACAACAACTAATGTGTCACCTGGAGGACACAACAACTAATGTGTCACCTGGAGGACACAACAACTAATGTGTCACCTGGAGGACACAACAACTAATGTGTCACCTGGAGGACACAACAACTAATGTGTCACCTGGAGGACACAACAACTAATGTGTCACCTGGAGGGCACAACAACTAATGTGTCACCTGGAGGGCACAACAACTAATGTGTCACCTGGAGGACACAACAACTAATGTGTCACCTGGAGGGCACAACAACTAATGTGTCACCTGGAGGACACAACAACTTATGTGTCACCTGGAGGGCACAACAACTAATGTGTCACCTGGAGGACACAACAACTAATGTGTCACCTGGAGGACACAGCAACTAATGTGTCACCTGGAGGACACAACAACTAATGTGTCACCTGGAGGACACAACAACTAATGTGTCACCTGGAGGACACAACAACTAATGTGTCACCTGGAGGACACAACAACTAATGTGTCACCTGGAGGACACAACAACTAATGTGTCACCTGGAGGGCACAACAACTACTGTGTCACCTGGAGGACACAACAACTAATGTGTCACCTGGAGGACACAACAACTAATGTGTCACCTGGGGGGCACAACAACTAATGTGTCACCTGGAGGGCACAACAACTAATGTGTCACCTGGAGGACACAACAACTAATGTGTCACCTGTAGGGCACAACAACTAATGTGTCACCTGGGGGGCACAGCAACTAATGTGTCACCTGGAGGGCACAACAACTAATGTGTCACCTGGAGGGCACAACAACTAATGTGTCACCTGGGGGGCACAGCAACTAATGTGTCACCTGGAGGGCACAGCAACTAATGTGTCACCTGGAGGACACAACAACTAATGTGTCACCTGGGGGGCACAGCAACTAATGTGTCACCTGGAGGGCACAACAACTAATGTGTCACCTGGAGGGCACAACAACTAATGTGTCACCTGGAGGGCACAACAACTAATGTGTCACCTGGAGGACACAACAACTAATGTGTCACCTGGGGGGCACAACAACTAATGTGTCACCTGGAGGGCACAACAACTAATGTGTCACCTGGAGGACACAACAACTAATGTGTCACCTGGGGGGCACAGCAACTAATGTGTCACCTGGAGGGCACAACAACTAATGTGTCACCTGGAGGGCACAACAACTAATGTGTCACCTGGAGGGCACAACAACTAATGTGTCACCTGGGGGGCACAGCAACTAATGTGTCACCTGGAGGGCACAACAACTAATGTGTCACCTGGAGGGCACAACAACTAATGTGTCACCTGGAGGGCACAACAACTAATGTGTCACCTGGAGGGCACAACAACTAATGTGTCACCTGTATTGATGACAAACGCTAATCATAACCAACAAGAGGTGTTGTTGTTGTTGTCGGGGCTTAACACAACCAACAACCTCACCTCCAGTCCTCGTAACAACCTCTCCATCACACTTCCAGTCTTCTTTCATTTCCTTTACACCTGAATCTTCCTCCTGCGTTAATTACTTCCCCGTTACCTGCAGCTGAGCGTACGATTGTTTTTACGATGGTGGTTATGATGGTTGTTACGATTGTTGTTGGGGTAGTTGTTACGATGGTTGTTACGATTGTTATTGGGGTAGTTGTTGCGATGGTTGTTACGATGGTTGTTACGATTGTTGTTGGGTTAGTTGTTATGATGGTTGTTACGATTCAAATTGTGATGATTTAAGAACTATTAGATTATAGACAAAATATAGTTACCTTAAACGTCTATATTTTATACTATAATTCTAACTGCTAGTTGAGTTAGATTATTGACCAACCATTAACAAATACCTATGAAATTATAGGTAAAAAGACCCCTTTAGTGGCCTATAATTTGAAGGTGAATAATAGAACATTCCTTAACAAAGAACGAGTAAATTAGTCTCCCAAACACCACCTATAATCAACACTATAATTCTGAACCCATGTAAAGTAAAATAATCCAATAATCCTTAAGAAAGAACCAGTAAATTATACACTCAAAAAAGCCCACTTAAATATGTATAATTTACACTATATAACTCTACCTCCAAGTTGAGCTTAATAACTCAATACCCACCTCAAGAAGAAACAGGTAAATTATAGGCGAATTATAAGTAAAAAAAAAAGACAAAAACAAAAGAAATACGTAACAGCATAATTCTGTCACTTTTTCCCTGAGTTAAACAGCTCCGAAATCTAACGTGACTAAATAACTCCACAGATATGGCCCAAAAAAATCCAGGTATCTATTAATTTACGTGTGTTTATGGGAGGTAATTTGACTGTTGGTGTGGAGTGTTGATTTCCTCGTGTCTTTAAGGGTGATGGGATGTGTTTGGGGAAGGTTAATTTGATCCCTATTGGGGTATTATAGTCTTATCTGATGTTGGCTTTATGTAAAGGCTATTGAGATGGTTAAGGTGTGTGTGTGTGTGTGTGTGTGTGTGTGTGTGTGTGTGTGTGTGTGGTTCGGTTAGTCCAACACCCTAGATACTACCACCACCATCATCACTACCCATACTACCACCACTACTACCACCACAACTCTTAATTATACTGACACACACACAGACAAATCACAGCCCCTCTCCCCCCTCCCCCCTTCCCCCTCCCAACCCCCTCCTCCTCCTCCTCCTGGGTGACAAAGAGACAGACGACACTGTTTGTATTCCCTCAATGGCTCCTTACACCTGCATTTAATTACAGTGAGTTACAGCCCCTCATTCACGACGGGGATAAGTTTATGTTGTTGAGGGTGTCGGTGAAAGGTGGTGAATGTGGGGGGTCATTTGTTCTGCTACACACACACACACACACACACACACCACACATACACACACACACATACACACACACACACACACTAACTGGTGGGTGATGTTTGACCGCCTGACCACCGCAGCGGCCACAAAAACCTTGACTCTTTCGCCTCACCATTGATTAGGGCGCATTTGCACACTCAATCAATAACAGGTAAGCTGATATGAAACCACGAGTGCATTCAGTTTATTTTGTGTGTGTGTGTGTGTGTGTGTGTGTGTGTGTGTGTGTGTGTGTGTGTGTGTGTGTGTGTGTGTGTGTGTGTGTTTTAGATTACGTCAGGTTAGGTTCGGTGTGATCATCAACCTAACTTAACCGAACGTATACACAACGAGAAAAGGAATATATTTACACACAGGTATTTGAGAGATTTTTTGTAAGACACACACACACACACACACACACACACACACACACACACACACACACAATATATGGTCAACTTTACACGATATAACCAGTTATTTCTGATTCAAAGGACTTTTCCCTCTCTCTCTCTCTCTCTCTCTCTCTCCTTATCTCTCTCTCTCTCTTCACCCGTTTAGCCGCGCGATAATGGGTCTCCAGCGTGAACTGTTTCTTTATCCTCGGCGGCTGCATGAGCAAATATTTTAATCATCCAAGTACGAGGGGAAAAAACAGCACTTTTTGACCCGTCTTATCTACACAAAGGTGACTACAGGTTCAGCCCGACACAAATGGCAGTGTTTGCCTCTGATGTACACCCCGGCTAAACTATATCATCGTATTCACAATTATCACGTGGAGTCGAGTACGTCTTCACTGTTGATTCCCATCTGGAGATATATTTCTTAATGACGGTGTTTAAGGCTCATTGGCAGAAGAACCGAAGATGCCTGACTGCCTGGGCTAAAGTGACCGAGTCGGGGCTGTGAGGAGGGAGGGAGGGAGGGAGAGAGGGAGAGGAGGGAGGGAGTATAAGGAGGGAGGGAAGAAGGAGGTTTTGCTCTATTAGATACGCCATGACCGCTTAGTCTATATACCTCTTGTGTGTCCATTCAATCTCAATCGTGTTAATATATTTCCCCGATCGATGTTCATTTCCATATTATTTCGCTCGTTTTTTTTTCGTTTTTTTTTTATTTTATTTTTATTTTTTTGGGGGTATATTGTTTTTGTGTTTGTTTTTATCTTTGGGTATGACTAAGGAGTTGTGTTAGGGCGGTGAGAGGGAAAGTGGAGAGAGAGAGAGAGAGAGAGAGAGAGAGAGAGAGAGAGAGAGCATCACAACAAAGGTAAGGACCAAGCGAATCGGTAAGGTGTTTTATCTCTGCTTTTGGAGGAAATTTTGTCACTCAATTTTCTGCATCAGCGGCGCATATCGGTAAAGATCATTCAGGTGTGTGTGTGTGTGTGTGTGTGTGTGTGTGTGTGTGTGTGTGTGGCTTCGTTTTTAAGTTATCACAGCTTTTGTCCCGCAAGTCACGGGCCACGAATTCTATTCCCGGCCGAAGTGGAGGATTGGGCTTTCTCCTTGTACACTTAAGCTGTTAGCCCTTGTACACTTAAGACTTGTACACTTAAGCCTTTGTACACTAAGACCTTGTACACTATGCCCTGTACTGCAAGCTCTTGTACACTAAGCCCTAGTATACACAGCTTAATCAGTAAAGTATTTATACAAGAGATGGATAACTTAATACCTATAAATACAGCTTAATAAGACGCCAGCATAATGCATTATTACACCTCTTACGATATTGTCTGATAAAATATAAGCTTAATAAAACTCCAGCTTAATGCAGTGTCACTTGTATACACCGATAGTTTTATACACTATAAGCTTAATAACAATATCATACCTATACAATACAAATTTAATACAATACTCATACAACACCAGCATAATAGAATACAAATTTGTAACGTATTGTATAAATTAAGAATAAAACCAACGTAATACAGGTTAAAGGTAAATACAGTACCGATTTATTACAACACTAAGGTAATACAATACTACAATCATACAATAGTGTTGTAATTTAATACCGGCGTTGATGTTTTACGATACCTGAAGATCAATATGTGAGTTGACTTAGCTGCTGTGTAATGTCATTGTAACAGTCTATCTATCTATCTATAGTTACGTATCTGTTGACACTATCCAGCTTAAGTCTCTGTCTCTCTGTCTGTCTGTCTGTCTCCTTGTTCTTTGCCGTTATGTCCTTCCTCCATTAAGCTCCCCCATATTACCATGTTGTCATTAGAGGTGTAATTCAATTCGAGATAATAGAGGTTGTCGCCTTTAGTGGGTCGTGTTGTGATGGTGGATGAGTGTAATTCTTGTTCTAGTGATATTGACCAAATTCCTCTGAGGACATTCTGTAATTGTTGTTTATGTACGTGTGTTTGGTGTAGGTGTGGTGGTTTGTTGGTTTATGTACGTGTGTTTGTGGTGTGTGTACGTGTGTGTGTGTGTGTGTGGGTGTGTGTGTGGGTGTGGGTGTGTGTGTGTGGGTGTGTGTAGTAATAGGAGTAATACTAGTAACCACACACAAAAATATGTCCCCCTCCCTACCCCCCACACCTCCCCACCCCCCACACCCCCCACACCCCCACCCCCCACAACCCCCCACAACCCCCACAACCCCCCCACAAACCACCAAGACAATATCCTCACTCATCAATAACAAAGACCACCTCAGTGTTACGGTGTCTGGTTATAATAATTAAAAAATATTAGACGAAATTTCACGCTAGGGTTAAAAATATCCTCATTGTAGTCAACCACAGCAAGAAGGTGATACATTATAGTGATTCAATATTATATTCTCGTATGTATTCTTTCATTAATCTCTGTCTGTCACACACACACACACACACACACACACACACACACACACACACACACACACACACACATCACAAACAAACAACACAAACAAATAACACAAACAAAAACATACACAACACAACTATCACAAACACCACAACATGTTTTCCTATGACAAAGCTACACACATGCACACCCGATCATGCCATCAATCATTTATGGACTCACACGCATACACGCACACACACACACACACACACACACATGTATACATAATCACACAGATTCATACACACTCACATACATATACAAAAATGATAATTAATTTTATACATTCCAGGCATATATTTTCCCAATTAGGTTTGAGAGAGAGAGAGAGAGAGAGAGAGAGAGAGAGAGAGAGAGAGAGAGAGAGAGAGAGAGACCTGGGGTAACATCCAATATTTATTTTTGTATATTCATCCGCGCGTAAATCCGTTCAGTGTTACTCCTACAGTCCGTAAATCCGTCCTTGTTTAAATCCTTCTGCGCGTAAGGTCCGTCCGTGGCCTAAGTTCTTCTGCGCTTAAGTATGCGTTCGTGACTGATTTGCCCGTGTCTTGGTCCGTCCGTGGTTAAGTCCTCACCTGTATTAGTCCGTCCGTGCGTAAGTCCGCCTGTCCCTAAGTTCGTACCCTAAGTCAGTTTGTCCGTACATAAGTTTTTTCGTTCGTCAACTCGTCCGTGCTTAATTCCATCCTTGCTAAATCGGTTCGTACTTGAGTCCGTCCGTGGCTAAGTCCGCCTGTGCATAAGTCCCTCCGCGCATAATGTCTGTCCGTGCGTAGAGGCCCATAGCGTGAGAAGTACGTACAGTTTAATCATTACAGTCTATTGATTTAGCCCATACGCTTGTCCGTGAGTGTGTAGGTTCTCCTCAGTATGTGTCCTCAGTATGTGTCCTCAGTGTGTGTCCTCAGTATGTGTCCTCAGTGTGTGTCCTCAGTATGTATCGTGGGTGTGTCTTTAGTATGTGTCCTCAGTGTGTATCCTCTGTGTGTCCTCAGTGTGTGTCCTCAGTATGTGTCCTCAGTATGTATCGTGGGTGTGTTCTCAGTGTGTCCTCAGTGTGTGTCCTCAGTATGTGTCCTCAGTGTGTGTCCTCAGTATGTGTCCTCAGTGTGTGTCCTCAGTATGTGTCCTCAGTGTGTGTCCTCAGTATGTGTCCTCAGTATGTATCGTGGGTGTGTCCTTAGCATGTGTCCTCAGTATGTGTCCTCAGTATGTCCTCAGTATGTGTCCTCAGTATGTGTCCTCAGTGTGTGTCCTCAGTGTGTGTCCTTAGCATGTGTCCTCAGTGTGTGTCCTCAGTATGTATCGTGGGTGTGTCTTTAGTATGTGTCCTCAGTGTGTGTCCTCAGTATGTGTCCTCAGTGTGTGTCCTCAGTATGTGTCCTCAGTCGTGTGTCCTCAGTATGTGTCCTCAGTATGTGTGTCCTCAGTATGTGTCCTCAGTATGTGTCCTCAGTGTGTGTCCTCAGTATGTGTCCTCAGAATGTGTCCTCAGTGTGTGTCCTCAGTATGTGTCCTCAGCGTGTGTCCTCAGTGTGTGTCCTCAGCGTGTGTCCTCAGTGTGTGTCCTCAGCGTGTGTCCTCAGCGTGTGTCCTCAGCGTGTCCTCAGTATGTGTCCTCAGAATGTGTCCTCAGTGTGTGTCCTCAGTGTGTGTCCTCAGTATGTGTCCTCAGTGTGTGTCCTCAGTATGTGTCCTCAGTGTGTGTCCTCAGTGTGTGTAGTGTACTGGGCGTGTGTCCTCAGTATGTGTCCTCAGTGTGTGTCCTCAGTGTGTGTAGTGTACTGGGCGTGTGTCCTCAGTGTGTGTCCTCAGTGTGTGTCCTCAGTGTGTGTAGTGTACTGGGCGTGTGTCCTCAGTGTGTGTCCTCAGTGTGTGTCCTCAGTATGTGTCCTCAGTATGTGTCCTCAGTGTGTGTAGTGTACTGGGCGTGTGTCCTCAGTGTGTGTCCTCAGTGTGTGTAGTGTACTGGGCGTGTGTCCTCAGTGTGTGTCCTCAGTATGTGTCCTCAGTGTGTGTCCTCAGTGTGTGTAGTGTACTGGGCGTGTGTCCTCAGTGTGTGTCCTCAGTGTGTGTAGTGTACTTGGCGTGTGTCCTCCTTAATCGTGTGTTAGTCTCAGGAATATTCTATATAATTCATCCATTAATGGTGTTTATAAACTTCCATGATAGTTAATTGTGGACGCTGGAATGTGTGTGTGTGTGTGTGTGTGTGTGTGTGTGTGGAGACATTAATAGTGTATTTATTTGTATACAAGAGTCGTTAATAGTATGTCTGTGTGTGTATAGTACCAATGTGAATTATAGGTCTAATAACGCCTCCTGTACACGTACACTACTACTACTACTTTGCTGTCACTCGAAATCGAGTATGGCGATCACACACACACACACACACACACACACACACACACACACACACACACACACACTATTAACGTCTCCTATACACTCATACACACACTATTAACGTCTCCTATACACTCATACACACACTATTAACGTCTCCTATACACTCATACACACACTATTAACGTCTCCTATACACTCATACACACACTATTAACGTCTCCTATACACTCATACACACACTATTTACGTCTCCTATACACTCATACACACACTATTAACGTCTCCTATACACTCACTTCGACAGACAAGGTAATAATCACACCACCTTTGTGCCTCTTAAATGACCCTTTAAAACGCTGTACAGACACACGCACACACCTGTGCTTGTGTTGTGTGAGAGGTGTAAAGTGACCTTGCGTGTGGTGAAGCGGGTGTGAGAATACCTTTTTACCTTGTTAATTTATGTGTGTGTGTGTGTGTGTGTGTGTAGGGGGTATTCATGTGTAAAAAGCGTGTGTGTGTTTATCTCTGTGTATGTGTGTGTGTTGATGTGTGTGTGTGTGTGTGTGTAATTTCATTTGTATGTCGGTGTGTATGCAGGAAGTTTGCGTGTTTATCTTTGAGCTTAAATACACAGTTGCTTGTTTATTCACGGCTGCTTGCATGCATGTCTTACGTGTAATCTCCCGCCCTGAACTACCCATTGTATCCTGCTAACCTATCCTGCTGACCAATCTTCCTGACCCATTTTCATACCTATTCCTACCCTCTTGATCTCTCCATTACCACATCCTCCTACCCTGCCTAACGACCCCCCGCGTCTCCCTACCCTCCCTAACCACCCCTACGTCCCCCTACCCCCCTAGCCACCCCTACGTCCCCCTACCCCCCCTAACCACCCCTCTACCCCACCTCACCCCCTCCCTAGCCACCCCTCTACCCCACCTCACCCCCTCCCTAACTCCCCCTACTCCCACCTCCTCCCTAACCACTCCCTTACTCTCTCCTACCCCCTTCCTAACCACATTACCCCCCCTCCCCCTCAGCCTGGCCTCCTCGTTGACACTATCGAGCGATGTTGACGGAGATTATGAGCCTGGGAGACCACCGCTCGCATGCCTGGAGACATTCCATCACCAGGGCCGTGTTCCTTAGTGCATATTTGGAACACGTAGCGGGGGTTAGAACGACACCCCCCCCCCCTCTCACCCCCTCATGCCTCACCCCCTAGTGCCTCACCCCCTCATGCCTCACCCCCTCATGCCTCACCCCCTCCCTACTCTTAAACCCCACCCCTGGCATACTCACGCAAATACAACGGCAAGGTGTCGCTAAATTGTAGAGAGAGAGAGAGAGAGAGAGAGGGAGAGAGAGAGAGAGAGAGAACACAGTCACACTAGGGATACGAATAATATTTGTTCTTCGGAAATAAATAAATATACCCGGCAGGCACTCTACCACCATGCAATTTATTCGGCGATTTTCATATTTATTTTTTATCGTGAATGTTAGATCTGGGAGAGAGAATGTGTGGACGATATATAGGCTATAGGAACGATGTAAAGACCCACTGAGCGATATAATGTTTAATATGATAGAAATTTAACGATTGATCGATACTAATGACACAGAGACGATATGGACGATATAAAGGCGATATTTTGAGATAAAGTTCGACATAAAAGGCCTTATATTACTACCGGTATATTAAACACACACACACACACACACACACAAACTTCACCCAGCTGCGTGTTAACAAGCGGACCAGCATACGTAATTTGGGAGGACTGTGCGTGCAGGAGTAAGAAAGTCGGATACAGGCCGTTCATCCGATACGCTTGTCAACAATGTTTATCGATGGCCCCTGCAGACCGGCCGGTGACTTAAGCATTCTGTTCTGCCGGTATGAGACTCAGACAGGTGAAGTCATTTGGCAGAACACATTGAGCTGAGACAAATTGGTGATCGTAAATTATTTCTTGGTGTGGATACGGATGAGGTGGAGGGAAGGTAGGGAGGGGGGAGGGGGGTAGGTGGGAAGAAGGGAGAGGGGGAGGATGATGTGGCTTAGTGGGGGTAAGATAAGATGTGTGTAATAATAATAATAATAATAATAATTAACGGTTTATTGAAAGAGCTTGGCAGCCAGAAGGCTGAAAATATACAGTTACATATTTGGGGAATGGGTTACGAATTACAAATAATATACAAGTAACATAAGTGACACAAATAAGACATATAATAACTTAGATGGGGAAAAGCTCAAACTACAGTTTGTGTGTGTGTGTGTGTGTGTGTGTACTACGTTCAAGATTGCATGTGTATGTGTGTGTGTGTATGTATGATCGGAAACAGATTATCATAACACAGTTGTGGCTTTGCGTGCATGACATACTAGTTACGAGCATGCCATTATTAATTGCGTGCATGACATACTAGTTACGAGCATACCATTATTAATTGCGTGCATGACATACTAGTTACGAGCATGCCATTATTAATTGCGTGCATGACATACTAGTTACGACCATACCATTATTAATTGCGTGCATGACAAACCAGTTACATACAGTACATACTACACTAGCTGCATGCATGACTTTACTAGTTACACACATACCATACTAGTTACGTGCATGACATTACTAGTCGCGTGCATGACAGTAGTAGACGGCGACTATGAGGAACCACCACTATGATAGCTGAAGCTGGTCTGGTGAATAGTACAAGTTTATGTCTCGATAACTCCTCAGTGTGTGGATTAGTAACTTCCAAATAACAAAGAGTTGACCCGTGAAATATTGACCTCCCCCCCCCCCTCTCTCTCTCTCTCTCTCTCTCTCTCTCTCTCTCTCTCTCTCTCTCTCTCTCTCTCTCTCTCTCTCTCTCCTTGTTTCTCTCTTCCTCTAACCTCCCACCTAATCTACACTCCCTCACTCTTCTCTCAGCCCCTCCTTCACTCTTTCCTTCATCCCTCCCTCACCTTCCTCACTCTTCTTCTCCTCCTTCCGTCTTCCTCCACACCTCCCACCCATCCCCCCCCCACCCTCCACCCTCCCTTCCCTCACCCTCTTCTTTCCACATGCTGCACCCTCCTCCATCCTCTTCCTTCCCGTTCCACACTCCCTCCCCTCCATCACCCTCCCCTCTTTCCCCTTCCCCTCTTCTCCCTCCTTTCGTTGTTCATGGTGGCAGTATCGACACGTTCATAACACGTCCGCTACGCGTCTTGTGATAATTCAAGGTCACTTATTGTATATTTCGTGGTTAAACACGTCCACAACATGTCAAGGGTAACACGTTAAGGAGATAATCAAGGACAAACACACGTACGTACATAATACAATTCCAAACACGTTCACAACACGACTAACATATTCACGAGATAGGACAAAAATGTATGTATGTATGTACTGTATGTATGTATGTATGTATGTATGTATGTATGTAATAATAATAATAATAATAATAATAATAATAATAATAATAATAACAATAATAATAATAATAATAATAATAATAATAATAATAACAATAATAATAATAATAATAATAATAATAATAATAATAAACGGTTTATTAATAGAGTTGCAGCCGGTGGCTGAAAATATACAGACTTACATTTGATTTAGACATAATGATATAATATGCATTGAATACATTTACAGGGCTGTACAGTACATAAATCAGGAGTTGTTTATTATTTTAACAATAGATGGGATGGTGCTGTTCTTATATCTATCGGTGCGGGCTCTTATGGGCTGAATTTTGTTGTAGTGGCGGACTGTATGTATGTATGCGTTAGATGAGGCATATAAAACATCATCTTTGTGTTTGTTTGTTTGTTTCACGTCTGTTAGTAGCAGTTAGGAGCCATTACGAGCAGTGTTATGAGTTATGAGTCGACACACTTGTACAGACATACATCATGACGTGGCAGCGAAATGACCCTTCCTACTTCCCTCCCTCTATCCCCCCTTCCATCTCTCCCTCCTGTCCCTTTTCCTATTCCCTTCATCTCTCTCCCTACCTCCCTCCTTCGTTCTCTCCCTCCCTTCTCTCCTTTCCTCCCTCCCTCCTTTCCTTCTCTTCCTCCACGAAAACAACCCATAATGCATCAGTAACGCGTCGCCGTGGACTTAAACCCACACACACACACACACACACACACACACACACACACACACACACACACGGACGGACGGACGGACGGGAGAACCCACATTATTTATTAATACTCGACCACAAATCATCAGTGGAATTAGAGTTTCGTGACACCTGAGTTGAACGCCAGGTGAGCCAAGCGCCAGTACGGTGAGTGGGGGAACTACTGGCTGAGTGGGGAGCGGAGAGGGGAGGGAGGGAACTACTGGCTGAGTGGGGAGTGGAGAGAGGAGGGAGGGAACTGCTGGCTGAGTGGTGGTAGAGTGGGAAGGAGGGAGGAAGGGTAAGGAGGAAGAGAAAACAATGGAAGGAAGGCAGGAGACAGGCAGACAGACAGGCAGACAGACAGACAGACAGACAGATAAAAGAAAATACAGTGTTAAGGTATTCCAGCTTGACCACCACCACACCTAAAGTAAACAGACCCCACACAGGTAAATAATACAGACACACACACACACACACACACACACACACACACACACACACACACACACACACCTGGGCGGGATAGAAACCTGGTGATTTCCATTAGGGAGGAAGGAGGCGTCACGTGAGATGTAAATATAGACTGGTAGTGATTTATTTCTTCAATTTATAGTCAATATAACAAATTATTAATGGGCAATTACCATCCATCATAAAGCTCTGTGTGTGTAGTGTAAATATCAATGATACTGGTTGTTGGTATTCTCTCTCTCTCTCTCTCTCTCTCTCTCTCTCTCTCTCTCTCTCTCTCTCTCTCTCTCTCTCTCTCTCTCTCTCTCTCTCTCCAGGACACAGCCATCACACGGTGTACACAGACATAAACATTAGCCATGTGTTGTGTTCCGGTGTGACCTACAAGTCCCGGATGTCATTTAAAGTGTCTACCAGGTAAATTGTGGCCATGGGAAGTAATATTGGGTTAATGAGGACCTGTCTAGTTCTTACCTGTCAACGAGGGAGTTACTGAAGGGTTTGGGAAGTCGTGGTGGAGAGTATTATTAGGTTAGGTTAGGTTAGGTTAGGTGATGGTGTCTACAATAGATGAAGGTGTATTTTGTGTGCTTTGATTATGTTGGTTAATAATAATAATAATAATAATAATAATAGTAGTAATAGTAATAATAATAATAATAATAATAATAATAATAGTAATCCTGTGTTTTAATAACGTAAATAAGTAAAATAATGTTAATCTTCCTTTTAGATGCGTTGATTAATTACAGTTACAATAGCTTACCTGTGTTAATTAGTTACAGGTACCAAGGTAAGGTACACAGCAGGGAAAAAACTTAAACCCATAGATGTGTATTAAATCCTCCCTTCCAGGTCCTTCAATCACCGTCATGTAATCCCTTCGTTACTTGCATCAGGTAATCCCTCAAGTACGGACGTTAAATCTCCTTCTTTTTCATTACTACTTCAGCTAAATCCCTGAAATCTCCACCCTCGTCATTAACCTTGCTTCTGTGCACATGACATACCCAAGTCTCTCGTCACTTTTTGCATAGCCCGTGTGCATGAGATTTCTGAACTAGGTGCGTGTAAATCCCTCAACCGTGTGCATGGAATCCTTCAACTGTGCATGAATTAACTCAATTATGTGCATGAGATCTTTCGACTATGTGCTTGTGAGTGTTTCAATTTATTTTATTGGAATCTCCCAACACACACACACACACACACACACACACACACACACACACACACACACACACACACACACACACACACACACACACACACAGGCAGTCATGAAGCTGTCAGGGGAGTGACGGCCAGGGTACAGTAATTACAGACGCAAGACACCAGCCTGACTTCCTGTAGTCCTCTCCTGGACACACACGTCTGTCTGTATGTCTGTGTATGTATGTCTGTGTGTATTGTATGCATGTATGTATGTTATGGATTACAACCCAAGAGTATGCCTCATTACCTTTGCATGAGATCTGCATAATACATACACAGGTCTGCCTTAAGTCAAGATGCCTCATAACTGTACAGGTGTGTATGCCCACTATGCACGCATACACCTGAAAGATGTGAATATATGTTTCTAGGCATGGATTACACACACACACACACACACACACACACACACACACACAGGACAAATAGAGACAAACCTAATTTTCCTCCCTTTTAAAGCCTGAAATTACCTCAAAAGGAAACATGTCATTGAGGAGTAAGGAGCAGCGTTCTCCTCCCGCATGTAAATTTGGGGTCATCACATATGTCAGGGCAAGAAAAGCGGGAGGACGCGTGTGAGGGCAAGGAGAAGGAAGGGGAAGAACGCGAAGAAATGGAAAGAAGAAAAAGAAAATATCAGAAGAAAAACGAATAAAACAGACTTACTGACATCTTCTACACCTGTGACGGTAATTGCAGGTAGATTATGCTGTCAGAAGGTAAACAAGATTTTTTTTTTTTTTGTGATTTTATGATTTTCGCGTAAATGGAGGAACTGCAGGCATAATGTCTTGGAGAGAAAAGTAAAAAAAAAAGTGTTTTACAAGTTGAATTTACATGGATGGGTGTAAATTGTGTTAGTGATGTGTAGATAAACGGAGAATGTTAAATTTTTTATGTAAATTTTTGTGTTCGATGTAAATTCCAACCAAAAACTATTTATTGACTGTAAATTAATGAACGTAAAAGTGTAAATCAGGGAACTTACAGTGTAAATAATTTGTCAGGAAGAGGAGCAGGAGGAGGAGGAAGAAAGAGAGGAGGAGGAGTAGAAGAAGAGGAGGAAGAAGAGTAAGAGGAACAGAGGAGGAGAGGAAAAAGAGATAACACGATCGCCATTACAATGTTGATTGTAACCCGCGTCAGAAATATATAGCAAATACTGTATATAGATTGACGGTGCAGTTCTCGGGGGTCGATTTCATGTATTGTAAAGGTCGATGAGGGTCGATGGAGGTCGATAGGGGAAGGGGGTAACTCGACTCTTCCATCTTTGTTGTGTTACTTGATTGTTATTGTTGTTTCGTACGGATTTCTGTTTATTTTTTTACCCCCGGGTGTAAACAATTCGACTCTTTGTTTGTTTTTAATGTTAGAATGAGTCATCGTCTTATTCCGGCCCCGTGATGTGAAAGTGCATTCTCCCATATAGTTCGTTACATACAGGTTTCACTATATCTCACAGGTAAGAGGTATTTGTATCATAACTGCTATACTTATCACAAACTGGAAATATCTCATGTGCTTTTTCTTCTACTTTTGAACACGTGTGCGGTTTATCACTGAACATCTGTGCTGTATCAAGTAGTACTCTTTATAGTCGTTTGGAACACCTGTGTGTTGTGTGTAGGTAACATGTGTGGTGTAGCCTGTTGGGTGTACAGTATAGGTCAGGTTAGTTAGAGTCTTGTTGCGACCTATCCTGACCTATCCTGATTTAAGGAAATATAACCTAATATATTCTTACCTAACCTAATCAAACCTGACTTAGCCTAATCTAAACTAATCTAACTTGACCACCACCTGTTGTGCCCCCTGTTGTCTGTTTGTCGTTCCTGCTTGTTAGTGACTCCTGTGGGCTGTCCGTTTGAGCCCAAGCACCACTTGACTATTAACTATCAAAGATAAACACGACATTACAGCAACCGGAGGCTAAACACGTGCGTAGATCATTTGATACGTATAAATTAGGACAGGTAAATGCGTATATTAGCCCCCCCCCCCCCCCACACACACGCACATACTTAGCGGGCGGGCAGGTGGGCGTGGCGTCAGGTGCTGTGGGATGATAACCTGTGTGCTTATATCAAGGGAATCGTACACTTGCGGGTGGTTCCTTACTCCAGGTTAACGTTGGTCACACCTGGGCTATCTGTACCCCCTCCCAACCCCCTCACTAATTACAGCTGTCTCACACGTGTTGCAGGTGTACCGAGGGGTGGTAGGTGGGTGGGTGGGTAGGAAGGGGTTTCTTGATATGGAACCTAACCTGTAAGTGTCCATTAAATTTTATCATTGTCATGATTAATACCTCGAAACAAGGAGATAATGGGGGTTATGTAAGGTTAGGTTAGGTTAGGTTTGGTTTGGTTTGGTTTGGTTTGGTTAGGTTAGGTTTGGTTAAGTTAGGTTAGGTTAGGTTTGGTTAGGTTAGGTTTGGTTTGGTTTGGTTAGGTTAGGTTTGGTTAGGTTAGGTTAGGTTTGGTTAGGTTAGGTTTGGTTTGGTTAGGTTAGGTTTGGTTTGGTTTGGTTAGGTTAAGTTAGGTTTCATTAGGTTAGGTTAGGTTAGGTTTGGTTAGGTTAGGTTAGGTTTCTAGTTCATAATAAGTTTATCTAGATCATCCTCCTAACATACTCATCACCAGTTATAAATTATCGAGAAAAAATACAAAGAAAATCTTCAAGTAATCGAGAAAATGACTGAATCTCTTCGTGTTTCCGTTCCCATTGTATCTATCAGAAACATTGTACCTATCGACACATTGTACCTATCGACACATTGTACCACCTATCGACACCTTGCACCACCTATCGACACATTGTACCTCCTATCGACACCTTGTACCACCTATCGATACCTTGTACCACCTATCGACACATTAACGTATTCTCTGCTTGCTTGTCACACACCTCCACACAATTCACTCCATTACTAAAATCTTGATTCCTATCTCAATACATAATTACCACCAAATGTTATTTTTTTTTTACTTATATATATATATTTTTTAATTTCTCTATCGCCTGTAATAGTCTCACACTGCGCCTCACCTGCTCTATAACCCGCTGTGATACTATTGAGTTATATATTAATAGGGAGAGAGAGGGGACCAGCAGTGTTTAGTCATTATGATAACCAACTACAGTACGAGACAACACGCACGGCAGATAATGTCACTTAATAGAAATCATTAATAGATATGTGAATAGAATCTATGAGGGATAATATTGCGTTATGGTGATAGTAGTACTGAAATTTGTATTATGGAAAGGTGTAAAATAGTGCTGGTAGTTCAGACACTTAACCTAATATAACTGAAGATAACTTAACTTAATCTAACTTAACTTATATTAACTCAACTTAACTTAACTCAACCTAATGGAACGATTATCTCTGTCTTATTTTGTCTGTTATGTGTCCGTGTATTTGTCTTGTTCTGTCACTGTATATTGGCCTCTCTCTCTCTCTCTCTCTCTCTCTCTACCATCACCACAGTCACCCTTTACCCCCAACACACACACACACACACACACGTAATCATCAATGGCTGTCGCCCATATCCGGATTCATAATTCGTGAACGGTATCGTGTTCCCTCGAATCCACGAACGGGAGGGAGGGAATGGTGGTATACTGAGGCGCAAATAATTCATAAATCAAAGGTTTAATGCGTGAGAAGTGTCGTTAGGGTTTGTGGAGGGTAATAAAATAAGTCGTTTGTCACTGTGTGTGTGTGTGTGTAGTTCACCTCAAACCAAATAGTCACAAAACAAAAAACAAAGAAAACAATAGAAACAAGGAAAAGAGTCGTATTTGTAACAGAAAAAGAATCGTTAATCTGATATTTGGTTAACAAACGTCTATTGAATATTGGTGGGAGGGAGGTGGTGTGGGAGGGGGATGTGGGAGGGGGACGGTGTGGGAGGGGGACGGTGTGGGAGGGAGGAAGATGTGGGAGGGAGGTGGTGTGGGAGGGGGATGTGGGAGGGGGACGGTGTGGGAGGGGGACGGTGTGGGAGGGGGACGGTGTGGGAGGGGGATGTGGGAGGGGGACGGTGTGGGAGGGGGAAGTTGTGGGAGGGGGATGTGGGAGGGGGACGGTGTGGGAGGGGGGCGGTGTGGGAGGGGGACGGTGTGGGAGGGGGACGGTGTGGGAGGGGGATGTGGGAGGGGGACGGTGTGGGAGGGGGACGGTGTGGGAGGGGGACGGTGTGGGAGGGGGATGTGGGACGGGGACGGTGTGGGAGGGGGACGGTGTGGGAGGGGGACGGTGTGGGAGGGGGACGGTGTGGGAGGGGGACGGTGTGGGAGGGGGACGGTGTGGGAGGGGGAAGGTGTGGGAGGGGGTCGGTGTGGGAGGGGGACGGTGTGGGAGGGGGATGTGGGAGGGGGACGGTGTGGGAGGGAGGTGGTGTGGGAGGGGGATGTGGGAGGGGGACGGTGTGGGAGGGGGAAGATGTGGGAGGGAGGTGGTGTGGGAGGGGGATGTGGGAGGGGGACGGTGTGGGAGGGGGAAGATGTGGGAGGGGGGAAGATGTGGGAGGGAGGTGGTGTGGGAGGGGGGAAGGTGTGGGAGGGGGACGGTGTGGGAGGGGGGAAGATGTGGGAGGGGGACGGTGTGGGAGGGGGGAAGATGTGGGAGGGGGACGGTGTGGGAGGGGGGAAGGTGTGGGAGGGGGAAGATGTGGGAGGGGGGAAGATGTGGGAGGGGGGAAGGTGTGGGAGGGGGAAGATGTGGGAGGGGGAAGATTTGGGAGGGGGACGATGTGGGAGGGGGACGATGTGGGAGGGGGAAGATTTGGGAGGGGGGAAGATGTGGGAGGGGGGAAGGTGTGGGAGGGGGACGGTGTGGGAGGGGGAAGATGTGGGAGGGGGGAAGATGTGGGAGGGGGGAAGGTGTGGGAGGGGGACGATGTGGGAGGGGGGAAGATGTGGGAGGGGGGAAGGTGTGGGAGGGGGACGATGTGGGAGGGGGGAAGGTGTGGGAGGGGGACGATGTGGGAGGGGGAAGATGTGGGAGGGGGGGAAGATGTGGGAGGGGGGAAGGTGTGGGAGGGGGGAAGGTGTGGGAGGGGGACGATGTGGGAGGGGGAAGATTTGGGAGGGGGACGATGTGGGAGGGGGAAGATTTGGGAGGGGGGAAGGTGTGGGAGGGGGGAAGATGTGGGAGGGGGGAAGGTGTGGGAGGGGGACGATGTGGGAGGGGGAAGATTTGGGAGGGGGACGATGTGGGAGGGGGAAGATTTGGGAGGGGGGAAGGTGTGGGAGGGGAAGTGTAGCGACAAAAATAGCATATACGTCTTAATAATAATAATAATAATAATAATAATAATAATAAGCTACAATAAAATAAAAATTTATATCTACCCGTACGACACCTCAAGAATATACTGAGCTCCCATAGTGTTCAGGGGTGTGTGTGTGTAGGTCCCGTGTTTCAGCTCTGTATGTTAACTGTTAAACCGTAAAGCTCATAACGTGAAATACAACCACCATTTGCCAGCATATTTCAGAGCTAATAACAACTACAACATTTACGGTCGAATTTATACCTTTACCACATAGGGAATATCACCCTTATCCACATCTATTTGTATATAAATCATTAACTCTCAACTTTGGGAAGAAAAATATACTTGGTCCTTGTATAAAAGAAAATACCGACTATTTTTTTTACTTTACCTGTATTTTCCCCCAATACAGGCGATTCATTACCAGCAAACATCACCTTGGGCACAGGTAAATGGCTCGTCCAGGTAATAGATTTTTCAACATAGCGAGAAACAGCGACTAATTTCATTTACCAAAAGTCAACAGAACGCTTTAAGGTTTGGCATCAGTACACACAGGTGGGAGATGTATTGCCCCCTGTGTGTTAATTCAATCAGGTGTGTTTGACTGGACCCGCTCGATAACGCGTGCCATTTCGGCCTATTAGCTTTGATTTGGCCGTGACCCTCTGTAATGACCCGAATATTTCTTCTGTAGAGCTTGGAGGGGTAGGAGAGCCTGAGGAGTGTTTGGTTTCGTTGTGGGTTTTCTCTCTAGTTTTCTTTTGTCTGTTTTCCCTTTGTTTTTTCTTTATTCTTTCTTTATCTCGATTATACATGGCTCTCTTCCTCACACTTCCCCCCCCCCTTCTCACTTATCACTTTACTTCTCTCCCTCACCACTAACCCTTTTCAACTCTCCCTTCCTCCCCTCTCTTCTTCCTCCTTCCTTCTCTTCTCTTCTCCCCCTCCTACCCCTTCCTCCCTTTTCCGCCTCCTACCCCTCTCACCCCTTCTTCGCCTCCTACCCCTCCCTAGCCCCCCCCCCTCCACTGAAAGCTGACCTAACATTAATCGCTAAATTTATCATGGGATCCGTCGACCCTTTGGTATAATTCCGTCAAACTATAACTTCGTTCTCTTTTTAATTTTCTCTCGTTCTTTATCACCTGTATCACTTCCTCCCCTCTTCCTCCCCTCTTCCTCCCCTCTTCCATTCCTCCCACTTATGTCGTAACAACCCTCACAGGGAGAGTCTATATCAGGGTGAAATGAGGCTCGAGTCTATGATCTCCCTCCCTCCCTCTCCCTATCCCCACCCTGTCCTCCCCCCCCCCCCTCTCCCTGCCCCTGTCCCTCTCTCCCCTCCTACCTCTCCTCTCCCCTCCTCTCTTTCTCTCTCTCCCCTCCCCCCTTCTCCTACATACTAGCGTTTACCACAATTAAAGTCAATTACCTTTGTGGATTTGGTGAATGTAAAGGTGATGTAAGGTTTATTATTATTATTATTATTATTATTATTATTATTATTATTATTAGTTTAAGTAGTAGTAGTAGTAGTAGTAGTAATAGGAGTAGAAATAATAGTAGTTATTTTTTTTTTGCTGTTAATTTCATTGTTGTTATTTGTTAGTGGTAAATAGTCACAGTAATAGTAGTAGTTGTTTTAATTTTAACCCCAAGTCGACTATGGTTGATGGAAGAATGGAAGACAGTTGTGGTATCTGAGGAGTCATTGAGTGGTACACCTGGTCCCTAGGTGATCACAGTATGGTACTTTTTATGGTACACTTAAGGGCGGTGTTCGATACCTTAAGTGGCTTGTTAACGGTACTTGTAGGGGAAAGAGAGTACCGTGCCTTCCTAGACGTGGAACTATGGTACACTTAAGGCTCGTGATTGGTATGTTGGGTGTGTGGTACAGAGGTATATTTCAAGGGGGGGGGGGGTGTATGGTACCTTAGGGCGGTTCATGGAGGTAGGTATTAGGGGAGAGGGAAGGAGGTGGTGTATCTAGTTAGTTGTTAAGGTAACTTGATGTGGGTAGCCTGAGTCATCTGGGTATTATGGTAAGGAAGGATGGATGTAAGTTCTCCCTCCTACTTTCTTACCTCGCCTTCCCTCTTTTCCCCTCCCTTCCTACTTCCCTCCTCCCCCCCCCCCTTCTTCCTGTATCGTTTCTTCCCTCCCCTTTCTATCTATCCCTCCCTTACTCCCTCCCTCCCTCCCATTACTCCAGTAAATAACAATAGAGAAAAAAAATAAGTGCCAGTTTAATTATTGCTCAAATTTACTAGCGAAGGTGAAACTTGTAATAGCCTGAGATGAACTACCGTCGACCACTTACTCCCGGGGTCCCGAAAACACCCACCAATTCCCGAAATTATGGGGAATGGGATCTATAATGGGTGAAAAATCCCCACCTTCCCCACCTTCCCCCCTCCCCACCAGCCGCTGTCTTAACCCTGCACTTATTACACCTTTCACCACTGGCTGCGGTTCTAACCCGTAAATTGAGTTGCTGCCCACCAGACCACCGCTGCTTTTTGACGCCGAGGGGTTGCTGGTGTGTAATTACTTCTCCTGGACTGCCTTTTCCGGTTGATATGTTGTGGAGTGGAGGGGGGAGAAGTAGGGGGAGGGGGCGGTTGGGTTGGAGGGGAGAAGGGAGGGGAAGGAGGGAGGGGGAGAAGGAGGTTGTGCATTGGGGAAGTGGGTGGATAGGGAATGTGTGGTGGGGGAGGTGGAGGATGTGTAGTGGGGAAGGAGGTGGATGAGGGATGTAGGGGGAGGGTGTGACTTGCAGGATAGAGTGGAGGAATAGAGGATAGTTGGAGAGTGGACGTGGTGGACTGGAGGATGGAGGCTAGTGGAGGATTGGAGAAAATATGAATATGTTGGGGCTAAGGGAGCGAAAGGAGGGGTGGGGGGGTTATGAGGGGTAGGGAACGGGGGTGGGGGGGTTATGAGGGGTAGGGAACGGGGGTGGGGGTTATGAGGGGTAGGGAACGGGGGGGTTATAAAGGGTAGGGAACGGGGGGGTTATGAGGGGTAGGGAACGGGGGTGGGGGTTATGAGGGGTAGGGAACGGGGGTGGGGGTTATGAGGGGTAGGGAACGGGGGTGGGGGTTATGAGGGGTAATTAGGACGATCCGTGTTGGAGTGAGGGTACTGTGTGTAGTAGTGTGGTGGTGGCGGTGGTGGTAGTGGTGGTAGTGGTGGTAGTGATGGTAGTGGGTGGAAGTTATCTCCTGGTTGTTCCATACTGTGGTATGATACACCTGCTGTTCTCCTGTTACTGGATATCAACAGGAAACATCTGTTATCCTGAAAATCCCTGATATTAACGGGAACATCTGTGCTAGCTCGTGGGCGTTGACGGGTGCATCTGTTGTCTCAATTCCTTTAATAAAAACAGGTATTCGTGTTATCTTCCAGCCTCTTACTATTAACAGGAACACACCTGTCGCCTACTACCTTATATCTGTCAACACAACACACCTGTATTCTTACACTTCTTCACGTACCTGTCATATATGTTAACTGTTCATAGATTACGTGTGTGCGTGTGTGTGTGTGTGTGTGTGTGTGTGTGTGTGTGTGTGTGTGTGTGTGTGTGTGTGTGTGTGTATTTGCGTGAATCCCTCCAGTTAAACTCTTTACAGTTTATTTCGAGTCAGAAGCGGTAGTTTCCTGTACTTATCTCGCGGGAGGTTCGGTAGCGGCGGCGGTGGTCAGAAACAAACCAATTACACTCACCTGGTTCACCTGAGTCGAGACCAAAAGGTAAAAAGGTGTTTGACAAATGAACCGTCCGGATGTGAAGGTGGTGTTGGGTTTGATCAGATTGTTCTTGCTGTTGTTGTGAGTTGTTGGTTATGAGAGTATATTTGCAGGTAGTACCCATCAGTAGACAGGGTGTGTTATCAGGGAGGAAGGGAAGGAGAAGGAGGAAGGGAAGGGAAGGGAAGGGGAGAGAAGGGAAGGGAAGGGAAGGAGAGAGAGGTAGGAGTTTGGTTCAAGTGGAAGGAATTCATCTGTGTTTTTATTGAGAACTGTCATCATCATTATCATCATCATCATCATCATTATCATCATTATCACTTGCCCCCAACACACACACACACACACACACACACACACACACACACACTTGTAACTGTTCAAACAAAGTCTTCCAGCATTATCAACATTCTTCCTTTGTCAACGTATTCCTTCATAAGAGCCAAGTCATTGAGTCTGACACAACACGAACATTATTTTCTACCACAATTCTTACCACAATACTACCACTGTCCTACCACGATTCCACCACGATTCCCTCACAATCCTACCAGTTCTACCACAATTTTACCACGATTCTACTACAATACTACCATAATTTTACCACAATCCTACGACAGTCCTACCACAATCCTATCACAATTATTCTGTCACGATTCTGCTACAGTTCTACCACAATTCTACCACAATTCTACCACAATACTACCACAATACTACCACAATTCTACCACAATACTACCACAATTCTACCACAATACTACCACAATACTACCACAATGCACCGTAAACGCAACTTATCACTTTTCTTTCATGCATAAAAAAAAGCCTCCACGCACGAGAGCAGACAGACACACGTGAGGACATGTTGATGAAAAACAAACTCTGATCTGCATGTCCAGTTACCAGACGGATGTGCGTGTCCACGTAACCGGTAGCGCACGACAAGGGACATTTCAGTGTATTTAATCACCAAGCGTATAATTATTTACACGTAACGCTATATAAACATCTGTTGGTATACACATAAAATTATCCTACCCTGTATATAAACATCTGTTGGTATATACATAACATTTCCCTCTATAAACATCTGTTCGTATATACATTAAAGTATCCTATATAAACATCTGTTGGTATATATGTTAATTTATCCTGTATAAACATCTGTTGGTATATACATCTAATTATCCCATACAAACATCTGTTGGGATACACTATAACTTATCCCTAGGTAATCAAAACAGGTGTTGGTATATAAAGACAGATCTAATTATCCTTCCTACCTATTTACCCAACATTACAACATGCCGCTTCCAATTTAATTCTATCTTGAACGTATAATTATCTGCCCGCCATTACCTATCATCTCTCTGTATACACAAGTTATAATTATTTACATTACTCCTCCCCCAAGAAACTACAACACACACAAGACCTACAATACCAGACGCCATAACACTCATATTTATATAATTTTGAATGTATAATTATTTACTCATTATGACGAAACATCTCTCGGTATATAATTATTTTACATCATTTTCATCATTTAAATTATTTACATTTATCCCCAAACAACAACAATAACAACAACAGACTTCAATAACAAAAGCCAAACACTCAAACATATTTAACTTTCAACCTAAAATAATTTATATAATTTACATCATTTACATAATTTACAACAGTTACATTATTTACATCATTTACAACAGTTACATTATTTACATCATTTACAACAGTTACATTATTTACATCATTTACAACAGTTACATTATTTACATCATTTACAACAGTTACATTATTTACATCATTTACAACAGTTACATTATTTACATCATTTACATTACTCCCCAAAGCAACAACAACAACAGACCCATACCAAACACACACACTGAGCCCCATTTAACCCTGAACTTAGTATCATTATTTATAAAGAGTTACCCAAACATCTGCCTCTTATGTACACATCCCAGGGTATCGACGAGGCTGGTAATGATACCTCTGAGGGTTTATACACATGGAGTGAATATTACACACACACAGCCGTAAAGTCGTACACGTCATACCTATGCTGCCAGGTTAATTAAAGGTAGATACTCGGGGTCTGGTGTAACGTTGGGTGGTCGTGTAAGGGGAAGGGGAGGTGGGGATGAGAGGGAGGGGGAGGAGGAGGGGGATAGGAGGGAGAGGAGGTGGGGATAGGAGGGAGGGGAGGAGGAGGAAGGGGCGGGGATGGGAGAGGGAATGGCAAACTTGTCCAGGGAATTATGACTACAACTGTCTCTCTAACCAGTGGATGAGATGGTGGATGTTTTTTACATGTCTTGACTATGAGTGATGTAAATACTCATGAATGTGAATGTGATATGAAAATATAAACTACCTGATGGAGAGGAAGAGGGGGAAGGGGAAGGGGGGGAAGAGGAAGGGAAGGGGAGGAGGATGAGGAGAGGCTAGTCTTCCCCCTCCCCTCCCCCCTCCCACTAGCAAAAATCTGGACCCAGGAGCCAGTTAGGGCGGCGGACCAGACCCGGATAAACTAGGTGTGTGTATTCCACCTCCACACACCTGATAGTCCATCTCTGGTCAAGCCTCCCATTCCGCTAATTACAAGGTGGCAACCCTCACTGTTTACCTGACACATTGTACCTACAAACACTGGCAGACGGGGGGAGGTGGGGGTGAAGGGGGGAGGGATGGAGGACGGGGAGAGGGGGTGGGAGGAGGAAGGAGTGGGGAGAGGAGGGAGGAGTTGAGATAGTGAAGGAATAAGATGAATGAGGGGGAGGAGGAGTTGGAGGATTAAGAGGAGATGGAGGAGGAGGAGCAGGAAGATTTAGGAAGAGGAGTAGGAGGAGAAGGAAGAAGAAGTGGAGAGAAGGAGGAGGAGGAGGAGTGATAAAGAGAGAGAAAGACGGATACTATGAAAGACTTAAATGTTCACAAAATTCTACAAAAGTCCACAAAATTATACAAAATTCCATAAAATTTCACAAAATTCCACTGAAAAAGTCCACGATCCTCTTAACATCAGGTATGGGTAAAGGTGTATGACTGACCCAACATATTCATACATTATCATACATTTCACGCGTCATAAATAAAGGCATAGAATAAGGAGACGCTCAGTGTGATGACTCAAGAGATGGAGGTAGTGTGGGTTGGTGTGGGTGATGGAGAGGGGGTATAGGGAGTATGGGTTGGTGTCAGTTAAGAATACGTGTTTCTATTACAGTTTCAGGGATAATTTTACTAACTCTGTATCGTTGAGAAGTTTATACATGTCTCCGTCACGTGTTAGTAAATGATAATGAGAAATGATTCCTTATTGTAATTAGCTGTGACTGATTGGTGATGTCTGAATTATGTCACGTTTTAAGATAGTTAGTTAGTTATGTTCTCACTCGTCCACCATGAGGTAAAACATAACATGGGTGCGTCAGAGGACCAGGATACAGGTGGTAATGACTCGTCGTGGGTCAGCCAGGGGCGGCCCACACCACCTTCACCTGCCCGCCTTCTGGTGCCTCTTTACAGGTGAAGACAAAAGGCAACAATTACACATATTATTGGCTAGGTGAGGTAATTACCGGGTGAGAGAGTCCCCGGTAGTGATCATCGGTGATACCTACATACACCTCCTCCTTCTGCGCCTTCTGCGCCCCTCAGAACAACTCCTCCTCCTTCTGAGAACAAAGAACACTTCTGGAGTCCTGAGTTAGATACGATTTACGAGAGGTCCAGCAAATTAAAGGATTTCTGGGGTAACTGGTGGTGTCGATTGCCCAGCGTCTCGTTAAGGGCCTCGTTGTGATTAAACTCACCTGTAATGACGGGTTATTAAAGCATTCTGATTGCATCACCTCGTATAGAAAGTAATTCCTTAAGTAAAAAAGTATAGAAACAAAAGGCAATTTCGAGAAGATAACAAGTGTAAGTTCATCCAGGTATTTAGGGTCGGGGCAGCCACCTGTTTTTCACCTGTCCATTTTTAGCTCATAAATACCACGACGTAATATTTATCATGGAAATAGAGAACAGGTTTAGTCTCTTGGAGTGTGACTTGGGGATCCAGAGGGCGTTGAGTGAGACTTCAGGAGAGGGCCTCAAATATCTCGCTCATCCGGGTACTTTGTCCTTGTGTGATCTTGTAAAAAAAAAAAAAAATTATTCACTCGTGTCTTTCTTGGTCTCATATTTACAGAGATATAATTACTGCAGGCTGATTACTCCCTTAGTCTTATTTAACCTCAAAGTATAATTAATCCAGAGTATTATAATTATTCTGTTGGCTTAATTAACTGTGATTAATCTTGTGAATAATAATTAATCTGTTGATCTTATTTAACCAATGATATAATTAGTTCAATGTATTTTAAGTATTTTATTTTAGTCTTATGTAACTGTAATTAGTCTAGTGAATTGGTCTTATTTAACCAAAGGTCTAACCACCACCCACACGTCGCCTCCACCCACACGTCACCTCCACCCACACGTCACCTCTACCCACACGCCACCTCCACCCACACGTCACCTCCACTCACACGTCACCTCCACCCACACGTCACCTCCACCCACACGTCACCTCCACCCACCCGTCACCTCCACCCACACGTCACCTCCACCCACACGTCACCTCCACCCACACGTCACATCCACCAACACGTCACCTCTACCTACACGTCACCTCTACCCACACGTCACCTCTACCCACACGTCACCTCCACCCACACGTCACCTCCACCAACACGTCACCTCCACCCACACATCACCTCCACCCACACGTCACCTCCACCAACACGTCACCTCCACCCACACGTCACCTCCACTCACACGTCACCTCCACCAACACGTCAAAACCAACGTCAGAGAGTTAGTCCTGATTCGAGCTGTGATGTTGGTAGTGAAATGGGTATCTAATCGCCCTTAGAAATCAGAACTCTCTCTCTCTCTCTCTCTCTCTCTCTCTCTCTCTCTCTCTCTCTCTCTCTCTCTCTCTCTAATATCTTTTTATCTCCCACCATTTTTAATCATAATTATAGTTATTACTCTTTATCCAATTTTCTCTCACAGAAAATCTCTTAAATACTGTACAGGTTTCTTATATACTGGGTCTTATAGAATTATATAAGATACACTATTTTATGATTAATTAAGTACATGACGTAAATTGGATTTTTATATGACCCGGATATAAGACATCTCACAACTGGTCACATTTTAGGATTATATTATTGACTCCCTTATATACGGGATGCTATCGGGGCTGAATAAAATCGACTAGTGTTAGGGAGATGAAATATAAAATGTGGGGTCCCAGTATAGTGAAGGTGTTAAAAGTGGGGTCTCGGTATATTGAAGGTGTTAAAAGTGGGGTCTCGGTATAGTGAAGGTGTTAAAAGTGGGGTCCCGGTATAGTGAAGGTGTTAAAAGTGGGGTCCCGGTATAGTGAAGGTGTTAAAAGTGGGGTCCCGGTATAGTGAAGGTGTTAAAAGTGGGGTCTCGGTATAGTGAAGGTGTTAAAAGTGGGGCCCCGGTATAGTGAAGGTGTTAAAAGTGGGGTCCCGGTATAGTGAAGGTGTTAAAAGTGGGGTCCCGGTATAGTGAAGGTGTTAAAAGTGGGGTCCCGGTATAGTGAAGGTGTTAAAAGTGGGGTCTCGGTATAGTGAAGGTGTTAAAAGTGGGGTCCCGGTATAGTGAAGGTGTTAAAAGTGGGGTCCCGGTATAGTGAAGGTGTTAAAAGTGGGGTCCCGGTATAGTGAAGGTGTTAAAAGTGGGGTCTCGGTATAGTGAAGGTGTTAAAAGTGGGGTCCCGGTGTAGTGAAGGTGTTAAAAGTGGGGTCCCGGTGTAGTGAAGGTGTTAAAAGTGGGGTCCCGGTGTAGTGAAGGTGTTAAAACTGGGGTCCCGGTGTAGTGAAGGTGTTAAAAGTGGGGTCCTATTGATAATAAAGTATAACATTTACTCGTGAGTTTCATGTTCTGGGGGTCCATTTCTGATAGATTTTTATTTCTTTCTATATTAATAAATTGATTAAATGTATTTAGGTCTTGTCTCAGATTTGTAAGTGCTCGATTGAATGTACACATGTTTTGTCTCAGTTAATGTAATTCAGTGTTCTCAGCGTCTGTCTCAGCTGAGTGTAGTGATGAGATATGAAGCTTTGTAACCAGTGTGTGTGGAGGTTAAGGTCCATTTTGTATATAATGTGTGGAAGTTGAAGGTAAGTAAGAGAACACCTGCTTGCTCTTACCTGTTACTTATTGTTTATGAGTGAGTGAGTGAGTGAGTGAGTGTTGTGTGAGTGTTGAGTGAGTTATTGTGTGAGTTGTATTGTGTGACTGTGTGGGTGAGTGAATGATTGCATGAGTGAAATAATGATTATGTGAGTGAGCTCGTGAGTTCGTTAGTCCATGAGTGAGTGAGTGAGGAAGAAAGGAATGCCGTATCACCTTTCTCCTCACCTGCGTTAGAACCTTTCGACTCGTAATCTTTGGTTTTCACACCGTTCAAAATACCTCTCCACATTTTTCCGTCTCCTTGCAACAATCTTTTCTTTTTTCCACCTGGCCGCCCCCGTGAGTGAGTTCTGTTCGTTTTCGGGATCACAGACGCGTCGGTTCACCTCAAAAGCTGGAATTCATAAAAGTTCTTTTTGTCTCTGCGTTTAGCGTGAGTGTATGCTTTAACATTATGTCAAAAGGCCGTGAAAATGGCCCCTGAAAGATAAATCCCTTAATTTTCATGATATATTTTGTCGTTTATTGATGTTTTTGACTTTGAATATATATAATGAGGATAAATCTTGTGTTCTGTAGATGTGAACTGGCTTGAGTTATGTGTCGAGTCAAGAATAATGTTGTTTTTCTTAAGTTAATTTGCTCAAGTGTAACTGATTCCCGTTTTCACCCTTAGATGAGTGTGAAAATTCTCTTTAAACAACCGGGACTTTTGTTTAACCTTTATTTTTTTTTAACCAACAGTCTTAAAATAGAGAAAAAAAGATGAATAGTTGCATTGAAACATTAGCAACAGAGGCGATTTTTTTTATCGACTTGTTTTCGGGGAACATAAATTAACACATCGTGAGGCCTGATAACTTGAAAGACTCCGAAGACTCCAACGCCACCAAGCACAAGATCACGAAGAAGAAGAAAAAAGAAAAAAGAAAAAAGAAAAAACGAAAAACAAGATTCAAAGCTTCCTCATACAGCTTAATCAACCTTTGGGGGACAATAGATACCTGTGACCCGACATTGAGGGAAGAGATTTTAGCCTAAACTACAAGTCGATAATTGGGGAATCTGACCCTGATCCTGAACCTGATTTTGACCCTTATCCTGACCCTGATCCTGCCCTAGAACCCTCAGAACCTGTCCTAGCACCCGCAGGACCTGTCACAGCACCTTCAGGATCTGCCCCTGCACCCCAGGACCTCTCCCCTCCTAGCGCCGGGAGTGTCGCTGCGTAACTCGGAAGGCGCCGCTGGTGTCCCGGACCGCGTTCCTGTAATGAGTCAACCCCCAGGCGGCCACGACCTACCTGCTCCCACCTCCCAACACCTCTCTCTCTCGCCTTTCCCTCACACTAACATCCTCGCTTCTCCAAACATCTCTCCCTCACATCTCCCCCTTTCACCTCCTCGCTTCTCCACATACCTCCCCCTCTTATCTCTCCCTGTCGCCTCTTCCTCGTGCCTCTTCCTCTCTTCTGTTATTCAGCATTAATCTACAAGCTACTTTGAAATCAAGTTTATTCTACAAGTAATGTTAAAATTATGTTAAGTGGAGATGACTGTAGATACAATTTTTGTTTCCATTCCATAAATAATGTTTCTTTCTTGGGTAATATTGTGGATTTTTAAGCTGGTGTTATGGCAGAATGTATTGGTAATATGGTGCCTCTTAAGGTATCGTAATTTACCTGAGTGATTGATGTTGAGGTAATTTTGTGAGAGTTATGAGTTTTATTTTTACCTGTGTTGTTCTACCTGTGTGTGTGTGTGTGTGTGTGTGTGTGTGTGTGTGTGTGTGTGTGTGTGTGTGTGAGGACGAGGATTTTAGAGTGAGTGAATATATAGCTTGATTGGGTAAGTGTGGGCGAGTCCACACACACACACACACACACACACACACACACACACACACACACACGTATGGTAAAAAAAATATACCTGTATAATAATTAATTAATGACCTCGCGATTACGATATTTTTTATGGGCGGCTTCAATGTCTCTCCATGTGGGTATTTTAATGACCCTCTCTATAATTATGATACAGAGTGAGTGGGGGTAATTAAGGTCTTGTTTGTTATTGGCGCGTAGCTCGGAAGGCGTTATCGAGGAGACGACTTGGGCCATCCAATATACCTGCCCAGTGTTGCTAGAACGAAGCGATGGGATTAAACCTCTTGAGTTCTTATTAAAAATGCGTTTGTTGGGTTTATTGTGACTGATTATTTTCGTAGTATTTAAGTGTGGTTGATGGAGGGAGTTGTGTTAGTGTGGATTTTAAATATAAGTGTGGTGGTGAAGAGTTTGTGGTGGTGAGGGGGGCGGGGTGGGTAAATAGTGAGAATGGTTTGGGTTTGTTTTGGCGTTAGTATCACTGATGAGGTTGCCCCCTGGCCAGCACGACCCGGCATCATGGTTTAATCAGGCGTGGCATTAGTCGAGATTTACTACCTTACCCGCAGTGAAACCTCCATATAACGGACTTCTCTCACTATAATCCGTTAGATGAGAAGGGTTCACAACTAACGAATCCTCAATATACTTCTCCTTTACAGTCTCTCTCACACACACACCTGTTGAAGCCACGATTTACACCTTGCTAAACCCCATAACTTTGAATTAGAAAAATTAGGTAAACTTAGATAATATCTTTTAGTATTTTCTTACGTCTAATAATAAGATTATTTTTAAGGTTTTATGAAAGGTTCAAAGGTGTGATTAAGTGTCAAGGCGAGACTTAATGTACACCTGTAGTATTAAGGTACAATTGGCTGTTACCTGTACATAGATAAACTGTTAACTACCTACGTTATGTATGTATGTATGTATGTACGTAATGGATGCAGTGATGATGATGTAGTGTAGATATTAAATAAGTATTTGTCCAATCCACCTGTTACCTTACCTTACCTTACCTTACCTTACCTTACCTTACCTTACCTTACCTACATTGTATCACCAGTTGTAACAATTTTAGATAAACTATTCAACAATTCTCCCTTGAGTGAGTGTAATGATAGCGCCTAAGATGTGTCCATAATTTATCTACTATACTCATTAAGCATCTGTAGAGACTATCATTATATATCCACTTACCAAAGTTTTCTTACAAATGTAATGTTGTTTGTTTTAACCTTTTTGAGCCATAACTATTTTCCCGCCACAGACGGACAACCCGAGATAGTTGTTGATGAAGCGGCTGAACTTTGAGGGATGAAATAATTTATCCTTTCAAACATAACTATTTTAAAACAACAACAAGATGTAAAGCATTAAAACACAATTAATCAAAAAATAACTTTATTGTAAAAGAGAAATCATTGGGCACAACCCTTGCTGTGGAGAGGCAACCCGGTCCTGAAGTAAGGAACGTCGTATGACTCGCGATCTTTAATTTGCTTAGGGTGTTGGTCGGGGAAATGGAACCGAAGGGGAAGTTTGTGGGCCCCATCTTGCTTAGGCTTTCTTAAACAACCCTTGAGAGGGGTTGGGTGGGGGGAGCACACCACCTTGATGGAGGCCGCGTCTCGGTCCAGATCCTTGGCGCAGTCTGGTGGATAAACATAATCCACATAGATTTTTTTGGAGAGGCAGTCATATGTTGGACGGTTTACATCTAACCACCTGCAGAGTCTCATTCCGTCGAGACTTACACCCAGGTCTTGGTAATAATTATTTGTATAGGAAGCGACGGCCACACCAAGGTTCTCACCCTGTGGGTCAGTTGGCATAAACAGGTCCAACAGACCCCCTAATCGGGCCATCATCTCCATCAGTTCACCGCGGCTGCATTCCCGTTGTATATTTTGGATGTGCACAGCGTATTCATGGTAGCTGTTGTATTGAACAGTTTCCCAGTCTAATGAATTAAACTGTGGACGGGATGGCTCAGCCCGTGAATTATTATACTGGGGACGGGATGGCTCAGCCCGTGAATTATTATACTGGGGACGGGATGGCTCAGCCCGTGAATTATTATACTGGGGACGGGATGGCTCAGCCCGTGAATTATTATACTGGGGACGGGATGGCTCAGCCCGTGAATTATTATACTGGGGACGGGATGGCTCAGCCCGTGAATTATTATACTGGGGACGGGATGGCTCAGCCCGTGAATTATTATACTGGGGACGGGATGGCTCAGCCCGTGAATTATTATACTGGGGGCGGTATGGCTTAACTGTAAAGTTCGAGGTCCTCACTTGGTCTGTCATCTTGGAGAATGTTTCTTGCGTTATGATGCTGACTTTTCCCATTTTGTTTATTTTATATAAATGAAGTTAGTGTTTGGGTGGCAGGTGGGGACCCTTCCCTGGTTGAGAAAATAATGTAGTAAGAGGTTAACAACACCATATACTGTAAGTAGTGTAATGGTAATGGTGATATAGTGTAGTTGTGTAGTGTATGTAGTGATGATGATGTAGTTTGGATAGAGTAGTTGATGTAGTGTAGATAATGTAGTTGATGTAGTGTAGATAGTGTAGTTGATGTAGTGAAGATAGTGTAGTTGATGTAGTGTAGATAGTGTAGTTGATGTAGTGTAGATAGTGTAGTTGATGTAGTGTGGATAGTGTAGTTGATGTAGTGTGGATAGTGTAGTTGATGTAGTGTAGATAGTGTAGTTGATGTAGTGTGGATAGTGTAGTTGATGTAGTGTAGATAGTGTAGTTGATGTAGTGTGGATAGTGTAGTTCATCCATCATCACTACAGATCGGTAAAGTAGTTTCAGAGGTTCTCGTGCGGACACACACAACAAAGAAACACACATACACACAGACATACTTCTTTGTTTTATATAGATAGATAGATCATCACTACATATAACAACATCCATCATCACTACATATAACATCATCCATCATCACTATATATAACTGTTACGAACCACGCCACCAATTGTCATGATCTACCTACCCAGCACCACGAGCAACGCCATCTAGGGACGAAACCCGAGTATGACTACTGTTACGAACCCCTCCACCGATTGTCTTCATCTACCTACCCAGCACCACGAGCAACGCCATCTAGGGACGAAACACGAGTATGGCTCGTCTTAGTTACCACTCCCGGGTTTCCCTTCTCCATATCCTGGTTGTTGCGTCACTTCCGCCTCAGTCTACTTTGTCAGCTCCAATTCGAGGAGAGGACAGACTTCACTCTGGGAAGCGACCACAGGATCACCTATCCTGGAAACCTACGGCACAGTGACTATTTACCGTCTTCTACCATACTCAGCCTTGCCCGTCAGCCATCTCAGCTCCTCACTTAAGTATTTGTAATCTTGTATTGCCTCTCCCCCCTCCACATTGCTTCACTATTGTTTTATGTTTTATTACTATGTATATATTGTTCGTGTTTAGGTTAAGTTTGGTTAAGGGTAGTTTATAAGCTGAATATTTTGTTAAGGAATTTATGGTACTTTATTATATACAACAAAAACTCGCATCCTTTGTCTACCCTTTTTTTAGTCCGATTGTCTTTGTTTTTTTTTGTTGTTACCTGTTGGGATCTGGGTAGACGTATAACTATATTCTAAATCCCCAACTCGTAACACTACTCTTAGTTACCACTCCGGGGTTTCCCTTCTCCATATCCTGGTTGTTGCGTCACCTCCTCCAAATCTTCTTCATAAGCTCAAGTTCGATGAGAGTTCAGTTCACTCTGGGAAGTGACCACAGGATCACCTATCCTGGAAACTTACGGCACAGTGACTACCTACCGTCTTCTACAATACTCAGCCTTACTCATCAGCCATCTCAGCTCCGCACTTAAGTATTTGTTATCCTATATTGTCTCCCCGCGTCCACTTGCTTCAAAATTATTGTATGTTGTATAAATATGTATATACTGTTAATTATAGAAAGCTGAATATTTTGTTAAGGAATTTATGGTACTTTATTATACACAACAAAAACTCCCATCCTTTGTCTACCCTTTTATAGTCCGATTGTCTTTGTCTTTTTTTTTGTTGCCTGTTGGGATCTGGGTAGACTTTTAACTATATTCAAAATCCCCAACTCGTAACATAAGAACATCCATCATCACTACATATAACACCATCCATCTTCACTACATATAACACCACCCATCATAACTACATATAACAACATCCATCATCACTACATATGACACCATCCATCATCACTACATATAACACCACCCATCATCACTACATATAACACCATCCATCATCACTATACATACATGACACCATCCATCATCACTACATATAACACCATCCATCATCACTACATATAATACCATCCATCATCACTATACATACATGACACCACCCATCATCACTACATATAACACCATCCATCTTCACTACATATAACACTACCCATCATTACTACATATAACAACATCCATCATCACTACATATGACACCATCCATCATCACTACATATAACACCACCCATCATCACTACATATAACACCATCCATCATCACTATACATACATGACACCATCCATCATCACTACAGATCGGTAAAGTAGTTTCCGAGATTCTCGAGCGGACACACAAACAAATAAACAAACAGACAGACAGACTTCTTCGTTTTATATATATATATATATATATATATATATATATATATATATATATATATATATATATATATATATATATATATATATATATATATATCTTGATAAAATCACACGGGAAAATGGAAACAACGGAGTACCTTAGCTTTCGTCTTTATTCAAGACATCTTCAGAGGCAACTGGATTACATGGACAGAGAGAGGCTTAAATATACAGGGTGACCTTAAAAACAGGAGGTCAGGTCATAATGATGACATCCACTAAACCACACACCAACACACACGTAGAGGAGCTTAAGAGAAGGGTGGTGACGTGACTAACCAGGTCAGGTCAGAAAAAAGGACCCACAAAATAACTATCATACATCTAGATCAAAGGTTTTCAAAGCATTTTTAACCTTGGGCCACTGACAAATAAATTTATGTAACATATTATCAGTTTTGAACTGACCATCACTAAGGTTTATTGATTTTAATTCCTTAATCAAACTAGCTTCAACAAGAAGTCTTTCTGTGACACAAGATGATTTGAATACTTCTAAGCTTTTTTCCCAAGCAATGGGGTGATTATTATTCCTAACATGAGCGAACAAGGCACTGCTTTCAGACGGAGTTTTGATATTATACTTATGTTTGATTCTGAGCTGCAGAGTTTTTCCTGTCTGACCTACATAATTACAATTACATTTGCTACATGGAATACAATAAACACTTCCATTTACATTCAAACTAGGGCTATGCCTTATTAACATATTGGTAATGGTTGAGTCATACTTGAAAACAACATTGATATTTAGAAGCTTGAGGGACCGAACTAACGGGACAAATTCATTACGATAGGGCAGAGTCAAAATATTCTTAAGTGTAGGAACTTGTCTAGTTTGAGAGGAATGAAAGGATTTTTTAGCCCTTTTAAAACAACGATCAAGAAACACAGAAGGGTACCCGAGTTTCTGTGCAATAGAACGAATGTGTTTCAATTCATCGTCAATAAATTCAGAGTCACAAATACGCAGACACCTTAAAAACATAACAGAAAAAACTGACATTTTGGTAGACTCAAAGTGATTCGATAAAAAGTGAATGAAACTATCAACCTGTGTTACAAATGAAGATATTTCCATAGCTAAAGGTTGTATACATAGTGTTTTAAATAAGAAATTTGCTTCAAACATTCCAAAAAGATTTGAAACAGCCTTGATAAACTTGAAAAGAAATAAGAATATCCATATTACCAAGGCTGATAAGTCTAATGCTATTGTTATTTTGGATAAAAGTGACTACAATGATAAGATGAATTCATTACTTAGTGATGAAAGCACGTATTGTGAGCTTACGAAAGATCCCCTGGAAAATATTAATAAGTAATCTAATTCCAAAATGAAGATGTTATTGAAAAAGAACCCCGATCTCATTAAACAGCTCTCTCAAATTAATCCCACTTTACCTCTGAAGATGTCTTGAATAAAGACGAAAGCTAAGGTACTCCGTTGTTTCCATTCTCCCGTGTGATTTTATCAAGATTTATCTTATCCACGTTTTTCATTGTGGATTTACATGAAATATATATATACTGTATATATCTATATCTATCTATATATATATATATATATATATATATATATATATATATATATATATATATATATATATATAGATAGATAGATAGATAAATTTGTAAAATCTACACCTTACCTTACCTTACCCTACCTTACCTTACCTACATTGTATCACCAGTTGTAACAATTTTAGATAAACTATTCAACAATTCTCCCTTGAGTGAGTGTAATGATAGCGCCTAAGATGTGTCCATAATTTATCTACTATACTCATTAAGCATCTGTAGAGACTATCATTATATATCCACTTACCAAATTTTCTTACAAATGTAATGTTGTTTGTTTTAACCTTTTTGAGCCATAACTATTTTCCCGCCACAGACGGACAACCCGAGATAGTTGTTGATGAAGCGGCTGAACTTTGAGGGATGAAATAATTTATCCTTTCAAACATAACTATTTTAAAACAACAACAAGATGTAAAGCATTAAAACACAATTAATCAAAAAATAACTTTATTGTAAAAGAGAAATCATTGGGCACAACCCTTGCTGTGGAGAGGCAACCCGGTCATGAAGTAAGGAACGTCGTATGACTCGCGATCTTTAATTTGCTTAGGGTGTTGGTCGGGGAAATGGAACCGAAGGGGAAGTTTGTGGGCCCCATCTTGCTTAGGCTTTCTTAAACAACCCTTGAGAGGGGTTGGGTGGGGGGAGCACACCACCTTGATGGAGGCCGCGTCTCGGTCCAGATCCTTGGCGCAGTCTGGTGGATAAACATAATCCACATAGATTTTTTTGGAGAGGCGGTCATATGTTGGACGGTTTACATTTAACCACGTGCAGAGTCTCATTCCGTCGAGACTTACACCCAGGTCTTGGTAATAATTATTTGTATAGGAAGCGACGGCCACACCAAGGTTCTCACCCTGTGGGTCAGTTGGCATAAACAGGTCCAACAGACCCCCTAATCGGGCCATCATCTCCATCAGTTCACCGCGGCTGCATTCCCGAGGTATATTTTGGATGTGCACAGCGTATTCATGGTAGCTGTTGTATTGAACGGTTTCCCAGTCTAATGAATTAAACTGTGGGCGGGATGGCTCAGCCCGTGAATTATTATACTGGGGACGGGATGGCTCAGCCCGTGAATTATTATACTGGGGACGGGATGGCTCAGCCCGTGAATTATTATACTGGGGACGGGATGGCTCAGCCCGTGAATTATTATACTGGGGACGGGATGGCTCAGCCCGTGAATTATTATACTGGGGACGGGATGGCTCAGCCCGTGAATTATTATACTGGGGACGGGATGGCTCAGCCCGTGAATTATTATACTGTGGGCGGGATGGCTCAGCCCGTGAATTATTATACTGGGGACGGGATGGCTCAGCCCGTGAATTATTATACTGGGGACGGGATGGCTCAGCCCGTGAATTATTATACTGGGGACGGGATGGCTCAGCCCGTGAATTATTATACTGGGGACGGGATGGCTCAGCCCGTGAATTATTATACTGTGGGCGGGATGGCTCAGCCCGTGAATTATTATACTGGGGACGGGATGGCTCAGCCCGTGAATTATTATACTGGGGACGGGATGGCTCAGCCCGTGAATTATTATACTGGGGGCGGGATGGCTCAGCCCGTGAATTATTATACTGGGGACGGGATGGCTCAGCCCGTGAATTATTATACTGGGGGCGGTATAGCTTAACTGTAAAGTTCGAGGTCCTCACTTGGTCTGTCATCTTGGAGAATGTTTCTTGCGTTATGATGCTGACTTTTCCCATTTTGTTTATTTTATATAAATGAAGTTAGTGTTTGGGTGGCAGGTGGGGACCCTTCCCTGGTTGAGAAAATAATGTAGTAAGAGGTTAACAACACCATATACTGTAAGTAGTGTAATTGTAATGGTGATATAGTGTAGTTGTGTAGTGTATGTAGTGATGATGATGTAGTTTGGATAGAGTAGTTGATGTAGTGTAGATTATGTAGTTGATGTAGTGTAGATAGTGTAGTTGATGTAGTGAAGATAGTGTAGTTGATGTAGTGTAGATAGTGTAGTTGATGTAGTGTAGATAGTGTAGTTGATGTAGTGTAGATTATGTAGTTGATGTAGTGTAGATAGTGTAGTTGATGTAGTGAAGATAGTGTAGTTGATGTAGTGTAGATTGTGTAGTTGATGTAGTGTAGATAGTGTAGTTGATGTAGTGTGGATAGTGTAGTTGATGTAGTGTGGATAGTGTAGTTGATGTAGTGTAGATAGTGTAGTTGATGTAGTGTGGATAGTGTAGTTGATGTAGTGTAGATAGTGTAGTTGATGTAGTGTGGATAGTGTAGTTGTGATATTGATGTAGTGTGGATAGTGTAGTTCATCCATCATCACTACAGATCGGTAAAGTAGTTTCAGAGGTTCTCGTGCGGACACACACAACAAAGAAACACACATACACACAGACATACTTCTTTGTTTTATATAGATAGATAGATCATCACTACATATAACAACATCCATCATCACTACATATAACATCATCCATCATCACTATATATAACTGTTACGAACCACGCCACCAATTGTCATGATCTACCTACCCAGCACCACGAGCAACGCCATCTAGGGACGAAACCCGAGTATGACTACTCTTAGTTACCACTCCGGGGTTTCCCTTCTCCATATCCTGGTTGTTGCGTCACCTCCTCCAAATCTTCTTCATAAGCTCAAGTTCGATGAGAGTTCAGTTCACTCTGGGAAGTGACCACAGGATCACCTATCCTGGAAACCTACAGCACAGTGACTACCTACCGTCTTCTACAATACTCAGCCTTACTCATCAGCCATCTCAGCTCCGCACTTAAGTATTTGTTATCCTATATTGTCTCCCCGCGTCCACTTGCTTCAAAATTATTGTATGTTGTATAAATATGTATATACTGTTAATTATAGAAAGCTGAATATTTTGTTAAGGAATTTATGGTACTTTATTATACACAACAAAAACTCCCATCCTTTGTCTACCCTTTTATAGTCCGATTGTCTTTGTCTTTTTTTTTGTTGCCTGTTGGGATCTGGGTAGACTTTTAACTATATTCAAAATCCCCAACTCGTAACATAAGAACATCCATCATCACTACATATAACACCATCCATCTTCACTACATATAACACCACCCATCATAACTACATATAACAACATCCATCATCACTACATATGACACCATCCATCATCACTACATATAACACCACCCATCATCACTACATATAACACCCCATCACACAATAACACCATCCATCATCACTATACATACATGACACCATCCATCATCACTACATATAACACCATCCATCATCACTACATATAATACCATCCATCATCACTATACATACATGACACCACCCATCATCACTACATATAACACCATCCATCTTCACTACATATAACACTACCCATCATTACTACATATAACAACATCCATCATCACTACATATGACACCATCCATCATCACTACATATAACACCACCCATCATCACTACATATAACACCATCCATCATCACTATGCATACATGACACCATCCATCATCACTACAGATCGGTAAAGTAGTTTCCGAGATTCTCGAGCGGACACACAAACAAATAAACAGACAGACAGACAGACTTCTTCGTTTTATATATATATATATATATATATATATATATATATATATATATATATATATATATATATATATATATATATATATATATATATATATATCTTGATAAAATCACACGGGAGAATGGAAACAACGGAGTACCTTAGCTTTCGTCTTTATTCAAGACATCTTCAGAGGCAACTGGATTACATGGACAGAGAGAGGCTTAAATATACAGGGTGACCTTAAAAACAGGAGGTCAGGTCATAATGATGACATCCACTAAACCACACACCAACACACACGTAGAGGAGCTTAAGAGAAGGATGGTGACGTGACTAACCAGGTCAGGTCAGAAAAAAGGACCCACAAAATAACTATCATACATCTAGATCAAAGGTTTTTAAAGCATTTTTAACCTTGGGCCACTGACAAATAAATTTATGTAACATATTATCAGTTTTGAACTGACCATCACTAAGGTTTATTGATTTTAATTCCTTAATCAAACTAGCTTCAACAAGAAGTCTTTCTGTGACACAAGATGATTTGAATACTTCTAAGCTTTTTTCCCAAGCAATGGGGTGATTATTATTCCTAACATGAACGAACAAGGCACTGCTTTCAGACGCAGTTTTGATATTATACTTATGTTGTTTGATTCTGAGCTGCAGAGTTTTTCCTGTCTGACCTACATAATTACAATTACATTTGCTACATGGAATACAATAAACACTTCCATTTACATTCAAACTAGGGCTATTCCTTATTAACATATTGGTAATGGTTGAGTCATACTTGAAAACAACATTGATATTTAGAAGCTTGAGGGACCGAACTAACGGGACAAATTCATTACGATAGGGCAGAGTCAAAATATTCTTAAGTGTAGGAACTTGTCTAGTTTGAGAGGAATGAAAGGATTTTTTAGCCCTTTTAAAACAACGATCAAGAAACACAGAAGGGTACCCGAGTTTCTGTGCAATAGAACGAATGTGTTTCAATTCATCGTCAATAAATTCAGAGTCACAAATACGCAGACACCATAAAAACATAACAGAAAAAACTGACATTTTGGTAGACTCAAAGTGATTCGATAAAAAGTGAATGAAACTATCAACCTGTGTTACAAATGAAGATATTTCCATAGCTAAAGGTTGTATACATAGTGTTTTAAATAAGAAATTTGCTTCAAACATTCCAAAAAGATTTGAAACAGCCTTGATAAACTTGAAAAGAAATAAGAATATCCATATTACCAAGGCTGATAAGTCTAATGCTATTGTTATTTTGGATAAAAGTGACTACAATGATAAGATGAATTCATTACTTAGTGATGAAAGCACGTATTGTGAGCTTACGAAAGATCCCCTGGAAAATATTAATAAGTAATCTAATTCCAAAATGAAGATGTTATTGAAAAAGAACCCCGATCTCATTAAACAGCTCTCTCAAATTAATCCCACTTTACCTCTGAAGATGTCTTGAATAAAGACGAAAGCTAAGGTACTCCGTTGTTTCCATTCTCCCGTGTGATTTTATCAAGATTTATCTTATCCACGTTTTTCATTGTGGATTTACATGAAATATATATATATATATATCTATCTATCTATATATATATATATATATATATATATATATATATATATATATATATATATATATATATATATATAGATAGATAGATAGATAGATAAATTTGTAAAATCTACACCTTACCTTACCTTACCTTACCTTACCTTACCTTACCTACATTGTATCACCAGTTGTAACAATTTTAGATAAACTATTCAACAATTCTCCCTTGAGTGAGTGTAATGATAGCGCCTAAGATGTGTCCATAATTTATCTACTATACTCATTAAGCATCTGTAGAGACTATCATTATATATCCACTTACCAAATTTTCTTACAAATGTAATGTTGTTTGTTTTAACCTTTTTGAGCCATAACTATTTTCCCGCCACAGACGGACAACCCGAGATAGTTGTTGATGAAGCGGCTGAACTTTGAGGGATGAAATAATTTATCCTTTCAAACATAACTATTTTAAAACAACAACAAGATGTAAAGCATTAAAACACAATTAATCAAAAAATAACTTTATTGTAAAAGAGAAATCATTGGGCACAACCCTTGCTGTGGAGAGGCAACCCGGTCCTGAAGTAAGGAACGTCGTATGACTCGCGATCTTTAATTTGCTTAGGGTGTTGGTCGGGGAAATGGAACCGAAGGGGAAGTTTGTGGGCCCCATCTTGCTTAGGCTTTCTTAAACAACCCTTGAGAGGGGTTGGGTGGGGGGAGCACACCACCTTGATGGAGGCCGCGTCTCGGTCCAGATCCTTGGCGCAGTCTGGTGGATAAACATAATCCACATAGATTTTTTTGGAGAGGCGGTCATATGTTGGACGGTTTACATTTAACCACGTGCAGAGTCTCATTCCGTCGAGACTTACACCCAGGTCTTGGTAATAATTATTTGTATAGGAAGCGACGGCCACACCAAGGTTCTCACCCTGTGGGTCAGTTGGCATAAACAGGTCCAACAGACCCCCTAATCGGGCCATCATCTCCATCAGTTCACCGCGGCTGCATTCCCGAGGTATATTTTGGATGTGCACAGCGTATTCATGGTAGCTGTTGTATTGAACGGTTTCCCAGTCTAATGAATTAAACTGTGGGCGGGATGGCTCAGCCCGTGAATTATTATACTGGGGACGGGATGGCTCAGCCCGTGAATTATTATACTGGGGACGGGATGGCTCAGCCCGTGAATTATTATACTGGGGACGGGATGGCTCAGCCCGTGAATTATTATACTGGGGACGGGATGGCTCAGCCCGTGAATTATTATACTGGGGACGGGATGGCTCAGCCCGTGAATTATTATACTGGGGACGGGATGGCTCAGCCCGTGAATTATTATACTGTGGGCGGGATGGCTCAGCCCGTGAATTATTATACTGGGGACGGGATGGCTCAGCCCGTGAATTATTATACTGGGGACGGGATGGCTCAGCCCGTGAATTATTATACTGGGGACGGGATGGCTCAGCCCGTGAATTATTATACTGGGGACGGGATGGCTCAGCCCGTGAATTATTATACTGTGGGCGGGATGGCTCAGCCCGTGAATTATTATACTGGGGACGGGATGGCTCAGCCCGTGAATTATTATACTGGGGACGGGATGGCTCAGCCCGTGAATTATTATACTGGGGGCGGGATGGCTCAGCCCGTGAATTATTATACTGGGGACGGGATGGCTCAGCCCGTGAATTATTATACTGGGGGCGGTATAGCTTAACTGTAAAGTTCGAGGTCCTCACTTGGTCTGTCATCTTGGAGAATGTTTCTTGCGTTATGATGCTGACTTTTCCCATTTTGTTTATTTTATATAAATGAAGTTAGTGTTTGGGTGGCAGGTGGGGACCCTTCCCTGGTTGAGAAAATAATGTAGTAAGAGGTTAACAACACCATATACTGTAAGTAGTGTAATTGTAATGGTGATATAGTGTAGTTGTGTAGTGTATGTAGTGATGATGATGTAGTTTGGATAGAGTAGTTGATGTAGTGTAGATAATGTAGTTGATGTAGTGTAGATAGTGTAGTTGATGTAGTGAAGATAGTGTAGTTGATGTAGTGTAGATAGTGTAGTTGATGTAGTGAAGATAGTGTAGTTGATGTAGTGTGGATAGTGTAGTTGATGTAGTGTGGATAGTGTAGTTGATGTAGTGAAGATAGTGTAGTTGATGTAGTGTGGATAGTGTAGTTGATGTATTGTAGATAATGTAGTTGTGTAGTTGATGTAGTGTAGACAGTTTAATGGGCTGTATGTAATTTTTGTAGATTTTAGTGTGATCCTCTTCACACACACACACTTTTTTTATGTTTGTTCATTTATTTATTCATTAATTTGTTCCTGTTATTTATATATAGTATTTGTCACGATAAAGTATTCGGCAATGTTACCTTGAGGAGTTTGTGTGTGAGTGTTGGTCATTTTCTAGATTTACAGGTACACCTTTACTTTTACTTTTCTCCTCTTCGCCACTGATCGGCTTGCTAGCCGCTTGGGCGATCGGTCACGTCTCTTTTCCTTTATATTCTTCACCAAAAGGTTGGCTCACTAGCCGCCCGGGCGATCGGTCACGTCTCTGTCACGTACTGTTGGCAAATACTGGGCATGCACCGGCTCCTGAATGTACCTGAACCCGCTCCAGTGTTGGTCAAGCCTTCTCTTGAAAGAGCTCACACTCGGTGCCGTCACAACACTCTCTGGTAGATTGTTCCAAGAGTTACAACTCTCACTCCGAAAAAGTTTGCCCTCACGGTTTTCTGGACTTGCGGCTTCTTCAATCTTGAGCTGTGACCCCTTGTGGGGCGAGCGTCCGCCAGCTCCAAGTAAGGACACTCAACTGAGTAGTGCCCCCTGAGATGCTTATACACCTCAACTAGGTCCCCCCTTGCCCGTCTGTAGTATAAGCTAGGCAAGTTCAGGCGCTCCAATCTCTCAGGGTAGCTGAGGTGCCGAAGTGCAGGCAAATATTACAGGTATATTACAGGTATACCTTTAAATATTACAGGTATATTATAGGTACACCTTTAAATATTGCAGGTATATTACAGGTACACCTTTAAATATTACAGGTACACCTTTAAATATTACAGGTATATTACAGGTACACCTTTAAATATTGCAGGTATATTACAGGTACACCTTTAAATATTACAGGTATATTACAGGTATATTACAGGTACACCTTTAAATATTACAGGTATATTACAGGTATACCTTTAAATATTACAGGTATATTACAGGTACACCTTTAAATATTACAGGTATATTACAGGTATACCTTTAAATATTACAGGTATATTACAGGTATATTACAGGTACACCTTTAAATATTACAGGTATATTACAGGTATATTACAGGTATACCTTTAAATATTACAGGTATATTACAGGTATATTACAGGTACACCTTTAAATATTACAGGTATATTACAGGTATATTACAGGTATACCTTTAAATATTACAGGTATATTACAGGTATACCTTTAAATATTACAGGTATATTACAGGTACACCTTTAAATATTACAGGTATATTACAGGTATATTACAGGTATACCTTTAAATATTACAGGTATACCTTTAAATATTGCAGGTATATTACAGGTATACCTTTAAATATTACAGGTGTCCCTTTAAATATTACAGGTATATTACAGGTATACCTTTAAATATTACAGGTAAATTACAGGTATACCTTTAATATACCTTTAAATATTACAGGTGTACCTTTAAATATTACAGGTATATTACAGGTATACCTTTAAATATTACAGGTAAATTACAGGTATACCTTTAAATATGGCAGGTATATTACAGGTACACCTTTAAATATTACAGGTATATTGCAGGTATATTACAGGTATACCTTTAAATATTACAGGTATGCCTTTAAATGTTATAGGTATATTAAAAGTTTACCTTTAAATATTACAGGTATATTGAATATTAGAGGGGAGGGAGTGAGGGAGAGTGAAAGTGAGAGGGAGGGAAAAAGGGAGAGGGCGTGTAGGAGAGATGAAGTGAGAGGGCGTGAGGGAGGGAGAAAGGGAGAGGGCTTGGTGGAGAGATGAAGTGAGAGGGAGTGAGGGAGGGAGAAAGGGAGAGGGCTTGGTGGAGAGATGAAGTGAGAGGGCGTGAGGGAGGGAGAAAGGGAGAGGGCTTGGTGGAGAGATGAAGTGAGAGGGCGTGAGGGAGGGAGAAAGGGAGAGGGCGTGAAGGAGAGATGAAGTAAGAGGGAGTGAGGGAGGGAGAAAGGGAGAGGGCGTGAAGGAGAGATGAAATGAGAGGGAGTGAGGGAGGGAGAAAGGGAGAGGGCTTGAAGGAGAGATGAAATGAGAGGGAGTGAGGGAGGGAGAAAGGGAGAGGGCGTGAAGGAGAGATGAAATGAGAGGGAGTGAGTTTTTTTCCTTTTTTTTTTACTTCGTGTTAGTTGCCGGGAAATCGAAAATCAATCCCCGTTTTGAATTTCATAAACTAAGATAAATACAGGAAATCCCAGAGAATACTTCTACCTCACATGTGGCTTTAAGGTTGTCATTGGTTTGAATTCTAGACCTATAATATTGTTAAGTGCTGGACGGGAGGGAACAGTCTCACCCTAGTATCACCTTCACATTGTTTGTCTGTCATCTTTTATTGGTCAAGAATGTTTTGTTGACAGTGTGGGTGGGAGGGGTGGAGATACCGACATGTCATCCCGTCCCCTTCCCTCTCCTCCTCCCTTACTCACTCCCTCGTTCCCTCTCTCTTCCTCTCTTTCTAATATTCAATGTCTCTATAGTTTTGTGTTAATATAATCGATGTGTCTTAGTCCCCAACATTCCCGGGCTATTGCTGCTGACTACAAACCTTCGGCAGTTCTATTCTTTTAACTGGAGAACCGAGCAAGAATTTTCCTGTACGTTAGACGGTGAATTCCTGTCTATGTATTTTTTTTCCTTCATCCTGTTCTGATTTTCCGCTAAGTTGTTTTAGGTTAGGCTAGATTAGGTTAGGTTAGGTTAGGTTAGATTAGGTTCGGTTTTAGGTGTGAGTTGAGTGTTATTTCTCGAATGTAAATATATTGCCTTTAATTAACTTACCTTCCTATATTACGTGTCAAGACACAGGTGTGTCGAGTTAATGGTGTTGTAATATAATGTTCTTGTCATGATTAATAAATTGATAAGTAACGTTAAATTTTCTCATTAAAAATATCTGCGTCGTATAACGTTGTTGAAACTAATTTTATTTTTTTAAGGCGTAATAAAACATTACCTGTACCTCTCGTGTTAATTACCGTACAGGTGAGAGAGAGTGGGGGATGATTTGCTCTTAGGTGAAGTCATGACTAGCTGTGAACATCAAATTGGTGGTGTGTTTGTAAACTGTTTTTTCCCTAAAATTGGGTTTCACTTTTCTTTTCAATTCTTATCTAGTTTAGGAACCTCCCTCCTTCCCTCCTCCCTCCTCCTCACCCCCCAAAAATGGTTCTATAATTGGTCTTTCTTTTAGGTATTTTTCCTTGCAAATAATAATTCCCTTCTGGTATAAGATTTACATTTGTCTACATTGTTTACGATTATCTCATACTCTGTTGTTTACTTCTGTGATTCTATTGTTTACCTCCCAAGAATCACGTGACCTTAGTAAAACACCCATCGACAGTGTCCGCCACATCCCAGGTCTCTCTCTCTCTCTCTCTCTCTCTCTCTCTCTCTCTCTCTCTCTCTCTCTCTCTCTCTCTCTCTCTCTCATAATGCGCCTTGTCTTTATACATCTCTCCTGTTCTCTCTCAAGCTGTACTCCTAAACTGTTCCACACACACACACACACACACACACACACACACACACACACACACACACACAGGATTAGGTTAAGTTAGGCTAGGTCAGATAAGGTAAGTTTAATGTTAGGTTCTTTTAGGTTAGTTTAATTACTGAATATTGAAGTGGATTGAGTGAGACTTTGTTGTTGATTTTAAGAGAGATTAATAATTGTGGTTATGGTGTGTTAGTTTGTGTTGTGTGTTAGTTTGTGTTGTGTGTGTGTTAGTTTGTGTTGTGTTAGTTTGTGTTGTGTGTTAGTTTGTGTTGTGTGTTAGTGTGTGTTGTGTTAGTTTGTGTTGTGTGTGTGTTAGTTTGTGTTGTGTGTTAGTGTGTGTTAGTTTGTGTTGTGTGTTAGTTTGTGTTGTGTGTTAGTTTGTGTTGTGTGTTAGTTTGAGTTGTGTGTTAGTTTGTGTTGTGTGTTAGTTTGTGTTGTGTGTTAGTTTGTGTTGTGTGTTAGTTTGTGTTGTGTGTTACTTTGTGTTGTGTGTTAGTTTGTGTTGTGTGTTAGTTTGTGTTGTGTGTTAGTTTGTGTTGTGTGTTAGTTTGTGTTGTGTGTTAGTTTGTGTTGTGTGTTAGTTTGTGTTGTGTGTTAGTTTGTGTTGTGTGTTACTTTGTGTTGTGTGTTAGTTTGTGTTGTGTGTTAGTTTGTGTTGTGTGTTACTTTGTGTTGTGTGTTAGTTTGTGTTGTGTGCTAGTTTGTGTTGTGTGTTAGTTTGTGTTGTGTGTTAGTTTGTGTTGTGTGTTAGTTTGTGTTGTGTGTGTGTTAGTTTGTGTTGTGTGTTAGTTTGTGTTGTGTGTGTGTTAGTTTGTGTTGTGTGTTAGTTTGTGTTGTGTGTTAGTTTGTGTTGTGTGTTAGTTTGTGCTGTGTGTTAGTTTGTGTTGTGTGTTAGTTTGTGTTGTGTGTTAGTTTGTGTTGTGTGTTAGTTTGTGTTGTGTGTTAGTTTGTGTTGTGTGTTAGTTTGTGTTGTATATATCTTCGTCAGGTTATCATTGTGAAGCACCGCCACACTGAACGACACGTCACTGGTCTTGTGCCAGGTCAGGAATATCCCGAACTGTGTTGAACTTGTCCCAGATGGATAAATAAATGTAATTATATAAAGGTGAGCCATAAAAGTACACCTGACTCTACCTTCTATCTCCCTCTCGCTATGAACTCATCTAGGTGGAAATTATAGATATCGAAATTTTTATATAACTTTGGTAACTCTTTGGTAAATTGGAATGTTGTCCTTACAGGTATATAATGATGGTAATACCTGAGTGAGTGTGTCAGGTAATTGATCTTAGTGGTACACACACTCACACTAACACACACACACACACACGCACGCACGCACGCACGCACGCACACACACACACACACACACACGGCCCTTTTTCTAGCTCAACAGCGGCAGGTAAGTCGTGGTGCGCTTCGCCAGGTGCTTATTAGAAGCGATGTTACAGGTAAACGGCTCCCTGTCGTCATCACGGAGGCGCCTCTGTTTACCTTGATATATTACCGGATGACTCTGAAGCGGCTCCCAGGACCTCGTGTTTCCAGTCTCTCTCTCTCTCTCTCTCTCTCTCTCTCTCTCTCTCTCAACCCAGGGATTTTAGACTAGGATATATCAAGCCCGCATAAATATAATGGTACTGTATATCACCACTAATATAATATATAGCACAGTACAATGGTATAGCTCTAAGGCCAAACGATACTTATCTTTATACGTATAGCACAGTGTATGGTATAGCTCTAAGCGATACTCCTGTTGCCTTCATTAGTATAGTACGACACTTGAAGGTTATGTTTACCAGGAGCAGTAATTAACACACACACACACACACACACACACACACACACACACACACACACACACACACAGAAGGTAGTAACCAAGCATGTGTCTCCTTCATCATTGTGTGCACCTGTACAGCTTGCCGACGTGTAGGAGAATGCGTTTGATGAACACTTCTTCCAGAGTTGAAAGCCAGACACGAAGTCCTACTAAAATATTGACGTTAATGACACCGGCTCGGGTACACTAAACAAACCAATGATTTATAGTAATACAGCGTCGTAGTGTACACCCAAAGAGAGATAAATTCAACCCTGTGTGTGTGTGTGTGTGTGTGTGTGTGTGTTAGATGAATAGTAAGGACGGCGGGTCGATGGTGGTGAGTTTAACAGTGTGTGTGTGTGTGTGTGTGTGTGTGTGCTTTGCTTGTTAGATGCAGGAAGACTGATGGGTAATATTAACACTGTGGACTTGTTAAATGTGTACTAAGGACGGGTCATTGTTGGTGAATTTAACATCGTGTCCTTGTTAAATTATGAGAAGAACGATTGATAAAAACTTAATAATTTTGAAAAGGAAAAATTTATTATTGATAAATTTTTGTATGTGTTGATAGTGATAATACTTTAGTGAAGATTGATACTGTTAATGATGTTGTGGTAGTTGTTGGTGGTAGTGTTGTAGTGGCTGTACTGTAGACGTTGTTGATGGTGGTACTGTAATAAATATTGATACTGGTACTAAGGTAAATGTTGAAGTTGTTGTAGTGAAAGTTGTTGATATTGGTGATAGAGCTTTAGTGTACTGTATATTGACGTTGGTCCTGAAGTAATTGTTGAAGTTGTTATCATAGTTGTTGTAGTGAATGTTGTTAATATCGGAACAAAAAGTAAAAAAAAAAAAACCAAAGAAACCTCACCTTGATTGACAGGTGTATTAATCAAGCCATGCAATTTACCTGGCCAACAATAAACACCGGTGATAAGTAGGCCTATATATTACCACCTAACTATAGCTTCTGGAGCCTGATGACAGTATAATGGAACAATTTATTGGCGTTCTGCACTGTTCACTTTATTGGCTCCTGTACACAACCTGGAGAACCATTAGTGAACACATAACAAAAGCTCCATCACTTGTTCACCTCAATAACATGTTCTTGGTTAGTTATTTACACTATAGGTACGGTCAATCACACCTCTAGCACCTGTTATAATCTGTTTAGTTCTTTTACATCACCGAGGAGTTATTTACAGTGTGGTAGGTAGATTTACAGTGTGGTAGGTAGATTTACAGTGTGGTAGGTAGATTTACAGTGTGGTAGGTAGATTTACAGTGTGGTAGGTAGATTTACAGTGTGGTAGGTAGATTTACAGTGTGGTAGGTAGATTTACAGTGTGGTAGGTAGATTTACAGTGTGGTAGGTAGATTTACAGTGTGGTAGGTAGATTTACAGTGTGGTAGGTAGATTTACAGTGTGGTAGGTAGATTTACAGTGTGGTAGGTAGATTTACAGTGTGGTAGGTAGATTTACAGTGTGGTAGGTAGATTTACAGTGTGGTAGGTAGATTTACAGTGTGGTAGGTAGATTTACAGTGTGGTAGGTAGATTTACAGTGTGGTAGGTAGATTTACAGTGTGGTAGGTAGATTTACAGTGTGGTAGGTAGATTTACAGTGTGGTAGGTAGATTTACAGTGTGGTAGGTAGATTTACAGTGTGGTAGGTAGATTTACAGTGTGGTAGGTAGATTTACAGTGTGGTAGGTAGATTTACAGTGTGGTAGGTAGATTTACAGTGTGGTAGGTAGATTTACAGTGTGGTAGGTAGATTTACAGTGTGGTAGGTAGATTTACAGTGTGGTAGGTAGATTTACAGTGTGGTAGGTAGATTTACAGTGTGGTAGGTAGATTTACAGTGTGGTAGGTAGATTTACAGTGTGGTAGGTAGATTTACAGTGTGGTAGGTAGATTTACAGTGTGGTAGGTAGATTTACAGTGTGGTAGGTAGATTTACAGTGTGGTAGATTTACAGCCGGGAACCCTGGTGTATGTTATATACTGTATACAGGAGAGGGCAGGAGTGGGCTGTGAGCTACGTCTGAGTGGGCATGGCTGACACCGTGGGGCTTAGCGAGAAAGTTTTCACGGAGATTGTGTGTGTGTGTGTGTGTGTGTGTGTGTGTGTGTGTGTGTGTGTGTGTGTGTGTGTGTGTGTGTGTGTGTGTGTGTGTGTGACCTGTCAAGATAGCTGATATACTAAGGCTGTATCCACACTTCGTATCTGTAATAGTTAAGCAAACTTTTGTACCATCTTAAACAATGTACTACATAGGCTCTCACAGGATGAGTATGGGGTGCACAATAAACTAGCTGCTGTCTGTAGCAAAATTTAAAAACAACATCAGTGTTGGTACAGGAGGGTGGCTAACTGGGGCGTAAAGTTGGTGGTGATAGAGGTGATGGTGGAGGAGGTGGTGGTGGAGGTGATGACGGTCTAGGAGGTGGTGATAGAGGTGATGGTGGTGGCATTGGTGGAGGTGGTGATGGTGGGGGAGGTGATGACGGTGTAGGAGGTGGTGGTGGAGGTGATGACGGTGTTGGAGGTGGTGGTGGAGGTGATGACGGTGTAGGAGGTGGTGATAGCGGTGATGGTGGTGGCATTGGTGGAGGTGGTGATGGTGGGGGAGGTGATGACGGTGTGGGAGGTGGTGGTGGAGGTGATGACGGTGTTGGAGGTGGTGGTGGAGGTGATGTAGGTATTGATGGAGGAGGTGGTGGTGGAGGTGATGTCGGTAGTGATGGAGGAGAAGGCGTTGGAGGTGATATAGGTAGTGGTGGAGGAGGTGGTGGTGGTGCCGACGAGGAACTGGTCGGCCCTTTATAAATCTCACCTAAACTCCGCCCTCCTCGCCATAACAATTTGTAGTTACAGCGGCTACAACACCTTAGCTAGGAAGACCAAGAGGGCGTAAGAACCATCATCCACCACAAAACTAAACCCAACCCTATGGCGCTCCGGTATAGAGTCTTGAATCCTGTTTGGTCGCAAGGGTGTGTGGGTTCGACTCCTGTTGATCTGAGGTTTTGGCGGGTAAAGAGAACCGACGGGTCAGTCTTTATTTCGCTTGTGACACCTAGAGAGAGAGAGAGAGAGAGAGAGAAAGAGAGAGAGAGCATCATGTACGTACCTACCTAGACCTCCCCCCCACCCCCCTCCTCTCTCCTCCGTCCCTCAAGCCAAAGAGATAATTAGATGGGGAGCTCATTTTAGCATCCTCTCTCTCTCTCTCTCTCTCTCTCTCTCTCTCTCTCTCTCTCTCTCTCTCTCTCTCTCGCTCTCATTTTTTAAACACATGGAGGGGAAATAAACTGTATTTTTTTGTGGTTTATTGAAACGTCTCTCTCTCTCTCTCTCTCTCTCTCTCTCTCTCTCTCTCTCTCTCTCTCTCTCTCTCTCTCTCTCTCTCTCTCTCTCTCTCTCTCTCTCCTCCTCCTCCCGAAGTCGCTGGTGGAGGAGCTCTGGGACACTGACGGTCGTATCGGTTAATATGTGGTTTATGGTGAGCAATAGATCAGATGTTATCTTGCCTCTATCTCGCGTCCAATCGCACAAGATGCAAATTCCATTCCCTTTGATTGCATTAACGATAGTGTGTGTGTAATGCTCTTTGAAGTCAAGGTTAGGTTAGGTTAGGTTAGATGTGTGTTAGGGGTTGGTTAGGGTTGATTAGGGGTGGGTTAGATGTGTGTTAGGGGTTGGTTAGGGGTGGGTTAGATGTGTGTTAGGGGTTGGTTAGGGTGTAGGTTAAGGATGAGTTAGCATTGGTTTACGGGTTGGGTAGAATTGGGTTAGCGTTGGGTTAGGGGTTAGGTTTAAAGGTGGGTTATGTGGTTGGGTTAGGGATTGGATAGGGGATTAGGGGTTAGGTTAAGGTTGGGTTAGCATTGGGTTAGGGGTTGGCTTGGGGGTTGGCTTGGGTGGTTAGTGGTTGAGGTGGGTTGGAGCGGTCGGGGAGCCATTTCCATACACGATAGGGATCCACGGCGGGTGATTTTTCAACACCTTCCCAGCGTCGCCACATCTCAAAATGGGCAGGACCTGTCACGATAAATAAATAAGGAGATAAATCAGCCCACGAAGGAGGAAAAGGGGAGATGTGGCAACACTGCAGCATCTACCTGGGTGATGAGAAAGGGGCCAGGTGTTGTTGTTGACCGTCTGTTTGTTATGACTTACCTGAGGATGACTCATAAGTGACTCGGGTGACTGAATAGATGACACAGGTGACCCAGGTGACTAACAGATAACCGACAGGTAAGTAAACATATGGTATTCACAGCTGACTCAATTAACTAATTACTTACAGATGACTCATAGGTTACTCACTCAAATGATTTTCAGGTGACTCATGGGTGACAAAATTAAACACACACACACTGAAACACACACACACACACACACACACACACACACACACACACACACACACACACACACACACACACACACACATCGAGTGCAGTCTTCACACTCCGCCAGACGACAACAATAGACGCGACATAAAAATATATATATTGTATTTTTTAACTTTCGAAAGAGATTGTGGAGGAGATGTTGGAAGGAGTGGATAGACAGATGGATAGACAGAGAGATGGATAGACAGAGAGATGGATGGACAGAGGGATGGATGGACAGAGAGATGGATAGACAGAGAGATGGATAGACAGAGATGGATAGACACAGGGATAGACAGAGACAGTTGGATAGACAGAGAGACAGATGGATAGACAGAGAGATGGATAGACAGAGAGATGGATAGACAGAGAGATGGATGGACAGAGAGATGGATGGACAGAGAGATAGACAGAGAGACAGATGGATAGACAGAGAGATGGATAGACACAGGGATAGACAGAGAGATGGATAGACAGAGAGACAAATGGATAGACAAAGATGGATAGACACAGGGATAGACAGAGACAGTTGGATAGACAGAGAGATAGACAGAGAGACAGATGGATAGACAGACAGAAACAATTGGATAGACAGAGAGTTAGATTGGTTGATGAATAAGTAGATAGAAAGATGGATTATGTGTTTCGAGGAGGAACATTGGGGGAGGATAAGATGGATAGATGGATAGATAGATAGATAGATGGGTGGATATATGGGTAGATGGATAAGTAGATAGATAAGACTGATAGATGAATTAATTGATAGATATTTTATGGTACCATGGACAGACAGACAGACAGACAGACAGACAGACAGACAGACAGTATCCTAACACGCACACACAATGCACGCACGAGCTCCCGTCACACACACACACACACACACACACACACACACACAAGGCGAGTATTACCTGTCGAGAGGGAAAGTTATCAGTGGCCGCCAACTCACCTGTCTTCTCTGTACTCCTGCTCCGTGGTGTTCCGAGGTGTTCCGTGGTTCTCCTTTGTGTTCCTTGTGTGTTTCAGGGTGTTCTTTGGTGTTCCATTGTTTTCTTTGGTGTTCCATTGTGTTCCTTGGTGCTCCTTGGTGTTCCGAGGTGTTCCGTGGTTCTCCTTTGTGTTCCTTGTGTGTTTCAGGGTGTTCTTTGGTGTTCCATTGTTTTCTTTGGTGTTCCATTGTGTTCCTTGGTGCTCCTTGGTGTTCCGTGGTGTTCCGTGGTGTTCCGTGGTGTTCCGTGGTGTTCCTTGCCTCCCCTCCTGTCTTATAGTCTAATATTTGTGTTGTTTACATTCACCCCGGACACCTTGCCACTGCCAGGGACAACTCGGTAATCACCCTTATGTAGGTACTCCCCAGGTGTTATTATCCCCAAGAAGACACATAGCTCCTTACGACCTCTTAACCCGGGTCTATAATTTACCTGTGGCTTAATATAAAAGGGACTGAGTTGTGTTTATTTTTATTATTTTTAGTCTGGTTGTGTTTTTATTGTTTATATAAGTGGTGCAGAGAGAGAGAGAGAGAGAGAGAGAGAGAGAGAGAGAGAGACCACCTCATATATTACCTCTAAACAATGTACCTATTTACATAATGGTGTAAGGATGCAACTGGGTGGCTCTGGTGGCAGCAACATGCAAATGAGGATTCACATATATCGATAATTTGCCTCAGGACTCTTGTTTAAGGCGAACCAGAGCTGCTCGAGGAGAGGGTTACCTGCTGATCATGGCCTTGTTAACTATGGTCTCAGGTGTAGTTACGTCCCTGTTCTAATAGACCCCAATTAAATATAAGGTCTTGGGGCCCATTGAGATTAGGCCCTGTTAGGTTGTAAATAAACATATTTGTGTTTACCTAAGCATAATATTTATTTAAACATTGAAATAGGTTAGAATTTTTATATTGTTTATGTCTTAAGTTTATAGTTAATGTAATGATACCTTGAGTTAATTAAATATTTACCTGTATTACCTAATGATTATGTAAACTACAGGTGTGGGATATACCTGTTCAGTTATTTTCCCTCAAAGTTATATAATATTGCTACTTTTTTATATATTAATATCTCCAAGTTTTGTTATAATTTAACTAAAACTCGAGTATGTACTTAAACTTTTTGTAAGTGTATCAGAAAATTTAATTCAATATTCAGAAAGGTTTTCCTACCGAGAAAGTATAATATTAGATCTTCGCTAATGTCAGTATTGTTTAAGAATCCTCCTCTCTGATCATAGTAATATTGAACTCGGTAATACTTATTGTAATACTCGTCTCCTTTGGTATATACGTATACATATATAAACTCTTACTTATACATATTATACATATATATTTACTGCCCTCTAAAACCTACCAACTTCCCAGAGATGAAGTATAGTGTTTGTCCAGTCTTAACCAGTTGGTGGTGTTGTTTAACCCGCCTGATGATAATAATCCTCACACACGGTAATATTCCCCCACACAGCGTCAAGTAATCAATATTTACACAGAAATATTATACCCGAGTCTCTTACCAGGCGTCGGGATTATTTACGATGCGGTATTTTTATATTTATTTATCTGATGGTGATGATGAACATGCGGCCGGTAATATTCCTACAGTGATCTTAAGGGGTAAGGGTAAGGGGTAAGGGTAAGGGGGGAGGTTCTTGGGGGTCTTGTACCTGCTTATTTCCTCTTGACACGCCGCGAATACCTGGCGTCAAGGTAACCATCTCTCACATCCTTATACGCCAGCAAGGTGTGTAATTAACTGGCCAAGGTGTAAGGTAGCTGCAGCGTGAGGGAGGGAGGGAGGGGGGGGGGAGGTGAGGGAAAGAGGAGGAGGAGGAGGAGTCTAGTAACATGTTGAATAAATATTTTGGTTGGGGTGAGATAAGTTTGTTTTGAGTGTGTGTGTGTGTGTGTGTGTGTGTGTGTGTGTGTGTCTTTTTTATCGCGCTCTTTCTCTCTCGCGTTTCTCTTTTACTTATCTTATATGCATACATTACAAATCATTAAATATCGCTTGATGACGTCATGTGCCCCTCGTGCTATGAAGCCATTAGTGTGTTAAATTACTGACACTGACGACCAATAGAAGTTATAGAAATGTGAAGATTAATATTTTGACGGATGTTGTGCACGAGGAGGGAACCAACCCACCCCACACCATCACCTGAGGCACAAGTGTATTACCTGAGTTGAGGATCAGGTGAGAGTTAGCTAATCAATCCCTGTACTTTAGGGAGGATCATCAACTGGACATTGTACCTGTGAGTGTGTGTGTGTGTGTAGAAGTGCTTTTGTATCAAATAAACTCAGGGTAATTGATCTGAGTGGTTACCTTTACTCAGTGTCTGTATAGATCATTAACGTGCCAGGTCATTGCGACATAAGTGGCTTCCCGAGTGTTTGAGTGTTTGTCTTACCGTTCATACACAGGTGAAGTAACAGGTAATTTACTCTAAGGTATAATCACTAAGTAGAGGTCTAAGTGTTAATGAACTATCTAACTACCGAATTGCTTCTCTTAATTGGCTTCTTACGGTCCTCCAATACATGTCTTCCTCAGATATGTTCCCTATAAGTGTGTGTCTGTCACCTGATGAGAAATATGATTATTGGTTATTTTCTCTAAGTGAACCTTCTTAATAAAAGCCTTGAATACATATATAACGCTCAATGGTGTCGTTTTAATACACACTTGGGTGATAATGAAACACCCTCCAGGTATCAGGTTATTTCTGCTAATTGGTGTCCTCGAAGACCTACCTGTACACCCTTTCTTACCTGCACACGAGACCTCAGAGCCGCTAGACGGGATGACACTCAGCATCACTCATCACCGACTCCCTCATCCTCCCGCTTACCCTCATCCTCCCGCAAGACTGTCATCTCCTGGCGAGATAGACCTCCAGGGATTAAATACTTGAAGGTCAATTAATTCTCTCAGATGAAGAAGGAAAAAAAAAGGTCATTTATCCTAGAAGAGTTTCCCCATTAACGAAATCACCTGATATTAGTGATCGCCTTAATAACAAAATAACCCAGTAGAGGCCAGGTGACTGCCAGTGTTCTCTCTCTCTCTCTCTCTCTCTCTCTGTTATTGACGTCTCGACCTGTGGTAATGGTGGCTGACAGAGGCGACGGAGATAAGACAAGGGTTAATAGAAGGTTGTTGGAGTGTTGTGATGATAGGAGTTAGTGAAGGAGCCCCTAGGGGAAGGTGTTATACTTGGTGGCTAACTATACTATATAATACCTGCTACTGATGCTGGTGTTAATGTTATTGTTACTGCTACTGCTGCTACTTCTGCTGATGGTGTTACTGCTACTTTTGGTGCTGCTGATGGTGTTAATGGTACTGCTTCTTCTCCTGTTGTTGCTTCTACTGTTGTGACTTTTGCGGTTACTGTTGTTTTCCCTACCCCTGTTGGTTAAGTCCCCGGATGCTTCAGGTAGTACTGCTGACGTAATTACCATGACTGTTGGTCCAGTTGTCATCCTGTACCTGGTGGTGGAAGAGGAGGGAGAGGAGGAGGAAGAGGAGGAGGTGGAAGAGTAGGTGAAGGTCGAAGAGGAAGAGAAGGAGGAAGAAGGAGGTGGAAAGGAAGGAGGAAGAGAAGGAAAGGAGGAAGAAAAAATGGAAAGGAAGGAGGAAGCGAAGAAATAAGAAGAGGGGGAAGAGGAGGAGGAGGGAGTACTCAAGTCCAGCATCAGACAAGCTATATTGAAAATATATCTCCGTACCCAGTTATCAAAGACAGAGAGAGGAAACAAAAAATCCCCCCAACCCGCCTGACGAGTTGGAATCATTCATCACTAGATAACAACTTTCGGCAAGTCAGCTGGAGAGAGAGAGAGAGAGAGGGGGGAATAAACAATCCGATCTAATCCTTAATCGATCTAATCCTAATCATAGATCCTCCCCTGACCCATCCCGATCATAAATCAGGTAGCGAGGCGACGATAGGATCACGCCTGCAGCCAATGGTCGCTGTGTCGTCGGGGCAGAGGGTCTAGTGGGGGGGGGGGGGGGGGGGCGTCCAGGTTGCAAGTCCTGACAATTTGCTTCGGTCGGTAGGATGAAAGAGGCGGCAATATTTCGTCATGTTGGGATTAGGAGATAAGACCAGCCATCCATCTAGATCACCTCCTGGAGGGATTGAGGTCGAGGAGATTCGATTGTTGGGTAATTAATTTGTGATAAACTACAAGACCGACTGTTGAGGAAGACGAGTTGTAGGTCGGGATAATATTCTTCATGGTCGATCGGGGTGATATTTCGTCATGTAGGGATTAGAAGATTAGAATCACAATCAATCTGTCTCACGTGGGGGGGGGGGGGGAGGGGGGGATTGATCTGGTGGTCGAGTAGAGTCAGAACTTAATAAACTAAGAACGTCTCTGGTGAGGGTGGCAGGATGGTAGGTACTGACACTGTCCCCTGCTGCAAGGATTTAAGAGAAAGATGTTTCGTCATAGTAAGGATTAGTAGATAAGATGTAACAATCAATTTAGACCGCTGGTGGGGGGGGGGGAGGGGCAGGGCTTGGTTGGGATGGAGGGAGGGTAATGGAAGGGGGAGGACAGGGCTTGGACTGGAGGGAGGGAAGGAAGGGAAAGAGGGAGGGGTGGATGGAGGGGATTCAAATATGGTCAATGAATTTGAAGGAGATACAAGAATGATTCGTGTTTGTTTCGCGTTTTGGGTTAATTTAGGGTTATGTCTGGGTGGTTGGGTAATTGAAGAGCGGTTCGGGGGGACTTAATTAACCCTGATTAATAAGGTTATTTTTTTCTAATGGCTTTGGGTAATAATTGGTTTAGTGGTTATAATGGTACGATGAATGATTGACTTGCCGATCACATTCTGCTGAGGCAATTATCCCTTTTGAAGGCTATGACGGAGGAGAGGGCGAGGGAGGGGGGAGGAAGGGTGAGGGATGGGGGAGAAGGGTGGGGTGGGAGGGGAGAAAAGGGTGAGGGAGGGGAGGGATTCAAACTCTTATCTTCCTTAGTAGGATTCCCTTCGCTTCCAAGTCCTTAAAATACCCCTTTTTATAATATACAATTTATCTGCAGATATATTTAACCATTCAGTAATATTACATGTTTAATACTCATATATTAACCCATCTCACTCAGCCTATACAGGTCCTAGGATATTTTTCTTCATATATTTTTGTTTTCATTCACTGTAATGGATAGTCCAATAAAGTCTCTGCATTGATATATGTACAGTATGTTATAGTCATATATATACACCCCCAGAAGATCTGTATAGAGGCATATAGATTGGATTCGTGGTCGTCATTTGTCATTCCAATACTGAAGATGAAAGTGTTTCCAGTAAGGTGTAGTTAAATGACCCGTTAGTTGACCTTCTATTTAATTTATCCTCCTAGTTAATTGACCCTCTAGTTAATTGGTTGCCCCCTAGTTAATTATTCCCTCAGTTAATTGACCACCTACTTAATTGAATCCCTAGTTTATTACTATTTTCTTTTCCTTTTTGATGATCGTGTATTTGTGATTCTATGAGGGCCAAAGCGTGACCTCAATGGTGTGTGTGTGTGTGTGTGTGTGTGTGTGTGTGTGTGTGTGTGTGTGTGTGTGTGTGTGTGTGTGTGTACGAGAACACCTGCGTCCAGTATAGGTAATAAATACTCCCCAAAGGTCAAACATGAAAACCTCAAGTTATGCATCACTCCTACACTCACCTGACACACGCACACACACACACACACACACACACACACACACACACGTAATCACCGCCTCAACACACCGTCTTAATCATCATCTGACATATAGTAACACTTAAGTGAAAAATAAACGCAAGATTCATGATGACACGTTCCGTAATTATACACCATGATCCTTACAGCTGGTAATTAGTCTAGCAGGTAATGACTATGTATATTGTGAAAATAAAGTAGGGTAGCTTAGTCACCTGTGGAGCCACGGAGGTTTGTGTGTGTGTTAGGTAAGAATTTTTAAGGTAGGTTGCATTTTTTTTTCAATATTTCTTTATTGAAATGATTAAATCTGATACGTGATTATTATTATTATTATTATTATTATTATTATTATTATTTTTATTATCAATTATCGTTGTCGTCGTCGTCGTCGTCGTTGTTGTTGTTGTTGTTGTTGTTGTTATTATTATTTTATTATTATTATTATTATTATTATTATTATTTTTATTATCAATTATCGTTGTAGTCGTCGTCGTCGTCGTTGTTGTTGTTGTTGTTGTTGTTATTATTATTATTATTATTATTATTATTATTATTATTATTATTATTATTACTATTATTACTATTATTATTATTATTATTAATATTATTATTATTATTATTATTATTATTATTATTATTATTATTATTATTATTATTATTATTATTAGTATTATTAATATTATTATTAGTATTATTAATATTATTATTATTATTATTATTATTATTATTTTTATTATCAATTATCGTTGTCGTCGTCGTCGTCGTCGTTGTTGTTGTTGTTGTTGTTGTTATTATTATTTTATTATTATTATTATTATTATTATTATTATTATTATTATTATTGTTATTATTATTAGTATTATTATTATTATTATTATTATTGTTATTATTATTAGTATTATTATTATTATTATTATTATTATTATTATTATTATTATCAATTATCGTTGTAGTCGTCGTCGTCGTCGTCGTTGTTGTTGTTGTTATTATTATATTATTATTATTATTATTATTATTATTATTATTATTATTATTAAAAGAACTATTACATTGATCTATTATTCCGGCATAAATGTTATCGTTCTCTTTCAAGGGACAAAATCCACTACTATGCAAAATACAGTAAATGTTAAATAAATATAAGTGTTTGTCTTAGGCGGTGGGACATATTAATAAAAGTTCCTTATGTTGAATAGAGTCGCCAAGAGCCTCGCCCCCAGTTAAACATAATATGTACACGTGTAAACAATAGTGTGTGGTGCCGGCAGCCTCGACAACTTTTATGACAACGAGAATACTGTCATCACCGTCTCTAGCTCTCTGCTCCCTCTTTCTTCCTCTTCCTCTTTCTTCATTTTCTTCTTCTCCCTCCTTCTCTTCCCTGATTATTCCCCCTTCCTTGTTCCTCTCGTCCTCTTCCCTCCTCCTCCGCCTGCTCCTTCCCCTCCCTCCCCCGTGGTACAACACCGGATCTTGTCAGCTCCGGGTTTGTAGGACAGGGAGGAAAAAACACAAATGTGGGAAAATATTCCTTTCATACAAATATATTTCAATATTTTTCTCGAGTGAGGTTCAGACCGGACACGTCTCTTTCCTCTGTGCGGGTCGGTGGGGTGTGTGTGTGTGTGTGTGTGTGTGTGTGTGTGTGTGTGTGTGTGTGTGGTTCGATTGTGAATATTTACGAAATTATTGAAAACATCCGCAGTTAACTAGACAATTTTTCTCTTTTGTTAATTATGTAAATTGTTTAGTGATGTGATTTGGGCAATAATGTTATAAAGAATAATTGTTTGTTTTATTTTTGTGTTTAATAAATATTTAGAAGAATTTTATAATTGGAGTTTAATTGAGAGACATAACAGGATACAGTTATATATATATATATATATATATATATGCAAGTAAATCACTGTAGGTGCGCGTGATCTAGGTATATGCTGATAACCACCAGGAAAGAAGAAAACACGAAGTTCCCAAGCGCTTTCGTGTAATTCACATCTTCAGGGGTGAGTACTCACCCCTGAAGATGTGAATTACACGAAAGCGCTTGGGAACTTCGTGTTTTCTTCTTTCCTGGTGGTTATCAGCATATATATATATATATATATATATATATATATATATATATATATATATATATATATATATAATTCTCTCAATATAACTTAACGTTTTGTTTCTAATGATTAAAAACGATTAGTCGAAATAAATCTTTTCTGTAATAATAAGAATTACAGATAATGATTTAACTCAGTACCGACGAAAGAAAAAAATTACAATGTGACGATAAACGATAGCGTCTCATTTTTCCTCATTAAAAACAAAAAAATACTATTCGATACTATTAAATCATATAAACTGAGGCAATTTAATTTGGTGGCGTGATTGATTTTTTTAAATTACGAAATGTGAGAAAGATTTTCCTCTCTCTCTCTCTCTCTCTCTCTCTCTCTTCAACATAATCACATCCACACATCTCTGGGTGGAGGTCAGTGGGGGGCGGTGTGGTGGTCGGCGACTCTGAAGGGCTGCTCGGTTCTTGAGGGAATGAACCAGACCAAGCTAACACCATCAATAACAATGAGACAACAACACATATTTTAATTTTTTTTTGCATTATATTGAGGAAATTTATTCTATATTTTTGTGTATTATGTCTTAATATTTATAATAGAGTTGATAAAGACTTAAAAACTAAACTAAAATAATATAGTTGAAATTCTTGCTTTTTTTATTATGAATTATTATTTTTTGAGGTTAAAATTAGTATTAGTGATGTCATAATTGACATAGTAATGATCAGAGGATTATATATAAAACAGTATGATTCAGATGTTTTCAGAATTAATTAATGTGTATTAAGGAATGATATATAGCCTTTTAATGTGTTTTTATGGATAGGGAGATATTTATCTATATTAACGAATAAAGTATGGCTCTTTTATGTATACCAAGAGGGAAAAATATTTTTTTTAAATTACAAGTTTATTAATATGACTAAATATGACTGTGATCTATTTATGCTACTTAAAAATTATATAGTAATTTGCCTTATTGATTGGACGCTCATTAAAACACCACTAGGAATATTAAACACTGATTATATTGTCATTGCGCTGAGGGTTTATGCAAATCAGTTCCCTGCATCTCGTCATGCAGGAAACATGAAAACAATTCGATGATTATAAACTCTATTTATATAAAAACATCTGTATCTGAAGTCTTAAATGAGGTAATTACAAAGTTTAATAACAGTTGTAATTCATTGTCTTTATGAATAACAGCTGTGAGGAATATTGATAGTGGAACATTGGTTTAAATCTTGCTACAACACATGATATTTAGTAATATTATCTTATGTCAACACAGGTGCGAATATTCCCCCTCTCAAGACTTAATATACACCTGTGTTCTCTCATTAAGGTGAAGTGAGGTGAATAATTAAGGATTTTTTAAGTAATGTGATGGATTTTTGAGGGAACGAATGATATTAGTGTTTGTTGCTGCAGATGGTGTGTGTGTGTGTGTGTGTGTGTGTGTGTGTGTGTGTGTGTGTGTGTGTGTGTGTGTGTGTGTGTGTTTTTCCAGGTTCAAGTACGCCCCTTTTTCCTCATTCCTCCCCTACTGTCCCCTCCCCCCTTCCTTCCCTCTTTCCCGCTTCCTATCTTTCACTCTGATTCTTCCCTTCTTCCTCTTCAACCACCCTCTGTCCCCTTTTGACTCTCACTACTCTCCCTTTCCCTTCCTCCTTCCTCTTCTCTCCCTCCTTCACCTCTCTTTCCCTCATTTTTCCTCTTCCTCTCACTCATTTTTACAACCACTATTCCTTTCTCTCCCTCTCTTCTCCTCTCGTTCTCCCTATAATTGTCTCTCACTCTTTCCTGTCTCCTTCCCTGTCCCTTTTGAATTTCACCCTTCCTCTCCCCCCTTCCTCCCACCCCCTCATTTGACTCCCATCCTCCCTGCCTCCTCCCTCCCTCTCTGCCTCCCATCCACCTTCGTCTCTCCCTCTCTCCCCCTGCCTCCTCCTCCAACACGTCTGGTTAAACTCAGATTTCATACATCATAGACCCCAATCTAAGTTGCCATTCTCCTCCCAGGCTCCTCCGTCGTTCTCCCCGCCAACCATTGTCCCATTAATCACTTTAAATATTTTGCATACTAATTGGAGTATTAAATCCGTGTTGCTTACAGTGAAATGCTACATAATTCAGATCCCATTTTTCATCTCTAATCTCCGGGGTCTTCACTCGGGTGCATAAAGGGTCGTTCAGGAGAATAGGGTTGGGGATGTGACCGAACGAAGCTTAGAGGGACGGTAGAGGCGGACAGAGGAAGCACCATCGCATATATCACGGTTCTTGCTCCCGAAAAGACGCGTCGTAAGACAAGTGTCGCGGGGGGAGATGACGTCCATAAAACACGGCAAAATGGACGTGTTTTATTTTATTATTATTATTATTTATTTTTTTTGTTTTCACAGCTGCAGGAACCTATTGAGAGAACCGCCACAGCCGTCACAGCTTCCACAACCACCACAACAACTACCACAATTACCACTACAGCTACCACAATTACCACTATAACTACCACAATTACCACAACCACCACCTCCATCACAACTACCACAACTCAACTATCACAACTACCTCGGATTCGGTGTTCGGAATTGGTGTTCGTGGTTTGGATTCATGTGATTCGTGTTTCTCTCAGTCGTATTAAGTGCCTGCGTGTACGAGACCCATTAAGAGCCAACCCAGAATGGACTTGGCCTGTATCACTAATCATGAGACTATGTCAAATATGCTTCACTCATTTCAAGATAATGATAAACCTCATTCATTTATTTTTAATGCCAGCAGAGTTAAAGCGTGTCTCAGCCTCGTTAAGTATAAGTACAACTGAAGGCACTTTTAATGTAAGTATAGTTGGGGCACTTTTGATATTTAGTATACATGATCTTTCATTATTAAAAGAGGTAAATGTTTTCAGTTAAATGTTTTAGTAATGTTTAGATTGTAGTAAATTTGCCTCATTAATGTTTAGTAATTATTAAACGTGTTTTAAATCACATGTTTTACTCGTGTTCTAAACAAAATATAGATGTTTTGTTGATTTAGCCAGAAAATACGAATTTCAAACACGTTTCAGTCTGGATCAAGAGAAACTTATTATTATTATTAATATTATTATTAGCCCCAGTAGTCATGACTAATGTAAACTACTTCACTCACACCAAAATATACTAATATATTTCAGATATATCCCAGACATATAAAAGATATACTTAGAATAGCACATATGTGTTCATGATATATGCAGTATGTTGTAGTCTTAAAACCAGATATTTTCATTTAAAAAGCTTAAAAAAAGGTGATTTCCCTGAGTGTTCTGAGAGTTTGGTAAATTGGTAAGTGGTGAGTGACTTACAATAAGTACCGGGTGTTTAGAGTAAGAAAAGTTAAACGGTAGAATTTACTGAGAGAAATTGTGTAGTGAGGAGGAGGGAGAGTTACCTGTTCTGTTATGAGGTGTAATTCAGGATATGCAAATGAGTATAGTGCAGGTGTGTAGGTGAGGTACAGTTACACACACATATACAGACATGGATACACGTGGATACACTTACACACACATGGGTATACTTACACATATAGGCAAACATTATACCTCTCCCCACCACCCCTCTCCTCACACCACCCTACCCCACCTCCTCCCAATACCCCCTCCCACACCCCTCCACATACACCCCTCCCCCAACCACCTCCCCACCCACTTCTAGATAATATTCAAGGTATAATTTATGGCAATAGTGTCGTAATAACTAGTGAAGGTGTAATAGTCGACACAGTTGTACCAGCAGTTTGATAACACAGTAACAGCTGCGTTCAGTAGATTAGAAACTTTTTATTTATTTATTTATTTTTTACTTAAGGTTAATAAATTTCCCCCGAAAATACCCAGTTAATATAAGTATACAAGTAAGTTTAGAAAGTGTGGGTATACAAGCTTGGGTATAAGGTATGGGTATAGTATACATGGTGATGTTAGACGTATATCAAGATAACCATATGTGTATGTGTCCTGTACTTATATGGGTCTGTCTCCTCCACTTATACACACACGTCGAGGACACTTATATGGGTCTGTATCCTCCACTTACGAGGATTATTCGCCACGTTACACTGCTTGAGTAATGGAGCGTTATTGAGGAGGTGAGGGAGAGAAGGAGGGAGGGAGGAGTCAATAGTAAAGAGACAGGCAGTGACAGGGAAGGAGGGAGAAAAATAGGGAGGGAAGGGGGGATTAAGTAAGGGAAAGTGGGAGGGAAGGAGGGAGGGATGGTGAGGAGGCAGGGAGGGATGGAGTGAGGGACAGAGAAGGGGAGAGGGGCAAAAGGCTCATAATACACACTATATTCATCTGCACTATCCACACATTATCAATACCTTCACTATCTACACACTATCAATACCTTCACTATCCACACACTATCAATACCTTCACTATCCACACACTATCAATACCTTCACTATCCACACATTATCAATACCTTCACTATCCACACACTATCAATACCTTTACTATCCACACACTATCAATACCTTCACTATCCACACACTATCAATACCTTCACTATCCACACACTATCAATACCTTCACCATCCACACACTATCAATACCTTCACCATCCACACACTATCAATACCTTCACTATCCATACACTATCAATACCTTCACTATCCACACACTATCAATACCTTCACTATCCCCACACTATCAATACCTTCACCATCCACACACTATCAAAACCTTCACTATCCACACATCAATACCTTCACTATCCACACACTATCAATACCTTCACTATCCACACACTATCAATACCTTCACTATCCACACATTATCAATACCTTCACTATCCACACACTATCAATACCTTCACTATCCACACACTATCAATACCTTCACTATCCACACACTATCAATACCTTCACTTTCCACACACTATCAATACCTTCACTATCCACACACTATCAACATCTTCACTATCCACACACTATCAGTACCTTCACTACCCACACACTATCAATACCTTCACTATCCACATACTATCAATACCTTCACTATCCACACACTATCAATACCTTCACTATCCACACACTATCAATACCTTCACTATCCACACTATAAACGTTTTCATTATCTACACTATAAACGCCTTTATTATCCACACTATCAACATCTTCACTCTTCACACACAACCATCATTATAAATATCCACACTAAACGCCTTCATTATCCACACTATAAACGCCTTCATTATCCACACTATCAACATCTTCACTCTTCACACACAACCATCATTATAAATATCCACACTAAACGCCTTCATTATCCACACTATAAACGCCTTCATTATCCACACTATAAACGCCTTCATTATCCACACTATCAACATCTTCACTCTTCACACACAACCATCATTATAAATATCCACACTAAACGCCTTCATTATCCACACTATAAACGCCTTCATTATCCACACCCTATCCTATAGCCTCTTAGTATATTGATGATGGGGCCTATGCTGAACTTCCCTCTTACTAAACACAGCTTATAAACTGTTATATTATATCGTTTAATATGGCAATAAATAATTTCAGCGCGCATAAATACAGCTATAAGGGGAGAGAGTCTTTTCTCTTGTACGTCCAGAGCAAGATCCTCGTCACGGGTAACCCCACCGACATGGTCCTTCGGGATGATGTTTTTGAGTCGTTTAAAACATTTTGTGCGGAGAATGACCTGGTGGAGGCTCAGTCCATGAGTATTGCCCAGCATATCAGAGGCTCAGGGGTAGGTGTTAAGCGTCACGGGCCAGTCAATTGTCAGAGGTTTTGTTATACCGGGATGGCGTGGCCCGAGGGCAGCCGCTACTCCACCGTTCATCCCGGTCAGCTTGGACGTAAAAGATTATATCCCGACGGTGAGAATCCCAAACCACGTAAGCGGAGGAAGATAACGGAGCCTTCGACAAAAAAGCCGATAAAGAAGGTAAGTGGGAACAACCTGAGTACATTGATGGATAGTGATGAGGTGGAGGTTTAACCACCAGAGCCTTTCCTTAATGACATATCTGAAGCTGAATAATCGGTTTTCGCTTTATGCGTTCTTCTTATCCTTTGTTTGTGAATATAAGTATAAAATTAACTTACACTAGTAAGATAATTGTGGGGGAAAACTGGGAGAGGTAAACAAGAATATAAAGGTAAATATTGATGAAAGGAAGAGGCGTGTGAGGTAGTCGGTGTTTGTTGAATATTCTGAGTGCTGGGTATCGAACCCTGACCACCACAATAAGTTTCCTGCCTGCCAGCACTCAGAGGTGATTATTGTTTTCACTATTGTGTTTATTAACCAAACTCTTTATCTGTTACAGTTACCATATTTATTACAGGTATTGATTATTTTTTTAATGTTCATGTTGTATCAGGTCAGGATTTGGGGAACTGTGACCTCTCTCTCTCTCTCTCTCTTCCCCACAAAATCGCCTCTTTCGTATATGTAATTAGTCATTGATTACTTTACTTCCAATTACCTTTTAACCTTTATCCCCGCCCCCTTATATGACCACACGGGGACCATTCAACTATTATGATTGACCAGAGAGAGAGAGAGAGAGAGAGAGAGAGAGAGAGAGAGAGAGAGAGAGATTAATTACCAAAACACACGAAGGGAATGACGAAGTGCATCATGTTCCAATTTCTTTGATTATATGGAATGAAATATAGTTCTTTGAGAGAGATTTTGTAGTAGTAGTAGTAGTAGTAGTAGTAGTAGTAGTAGTAGCAGTAGTAGTAGTAGTTGTAGTAATTGTAGTTTAATTTTAAAGTAGTTGTAGTAGTAGTAGTAGTAGTGTTGAAAGTAGTAGTAGTAATAGTAAGAGTAACACCAGTAACATGACTACTATCAACAGTACCACGACCAGAACAACACGTGTATAACCTGCACCACACAAACACAAAGACAATAGTAAGAGCCCAACAAAAGACACCACCAATTAAACCCCCTCTCCGCCCTTACTGATACCCCCCCCCTCCCCCAACTAGCAATTACAACATATTGAAGGCTCCATTACACATAACGGCAGCAACCACTCACAAACATTGAATCTCTTGCTTCTTGACGATCAGACTACATGCGACCCTTTTCCCCACTCTCCCCACCACTCACCACACTCAGGGGACGGCCGATCATCTGATGGCTTTATTGAAGGGGGGTGGGGAGGATTACACTCAGGTGATTAACTCGGGATTAAGTGGATTGAAAGAGCCTCAGGAGTTCGTGCGTTGAGTCGTGGCTTGATGGGTAATGGTCATCTGGTCTGTTACACGTGGAGCGCATATGTAAATAAAGAGACAGACAGACAGACAGACAGACACGCAGACAGACAGACAGGCAGACAGATAGATAGATAGATAGATAGATAGACAGGCAGACAGGCAGACATAGGTGAGTTAGTGCTCATGGATGGACATATTTCAGGGATTTTGTTTTTTCCTTCGTGTAATTCCAATCTCAGTGACCCACAACTTTAATGATTGGGTAAATGTTTTATGAAATTTATTTAACTCTGTGGTTCAATTGATCTTGTGTCGTGTGATGGATTAAGAGCATTTCCAAAGGTGTTTTCAGGCAGGATATTAGACTTGGCCATCTTGAATAGAGTCAATGTGGGGAGTGATGTATATCTATGTACCTGAAAAAGATTACCTGGTCTTTTTTTTTGAAGGCCGTGAGTGTAACATATGTTCTCAATTGTACCTGTGTTTTGACGTGCCCTAACTATCGAGATGGATGGCTATTGGTAACACTTGTATATATTTCGAACCTAACCTAATGTAAATTAACGTAACATAACCTGACCTAACCTAACCACTCCCACACCTATACCTGTATCTACACCTATACCCATAACTACGCCTGGACCCACACCCACCCAGGCCCCAGAGGCAACTGTTGGCAGCTTCTCAACAGAATGACATCCTCACCCCTATAGTCGCCAACACTGCTCGCTGATTGGCCCGCCACGCCAGAGGACACGCCCATTCTCCTCCTCCAATAGAAAGTTAGTTTGACCGCTGACGTCATACATGGATAGTGTCTTGGGTAGAGTGAACGTTACAGGGAACGTCGCATTAGAATTGTGTTACGTATGGTGAACGTCACAGTAGATGAACGTCACTGTTGGGTCATCGTCACACTCAGGAGAACGTCACATAACGAAACCTTGGTGTACCGAAGAACTCACTTAATGGTCAACCGCGGGAGGAGGAGGAGGAGGAGGAGGAGGAGGCCAAAGAAAAGGGGAGGAGAGTGGGGAGGGAGGGAAGAAAGATGGGTAGGAAAGGAGGGGATTGGAGCAACGAGGGAAAAGAAAGGATTGAGAGAGAAGATAAATAAGAAGGAATGAGCAAGTGAGTGATAAGAGATATAGAAAGGAGGAGAGGGTCAGGGGCAAGCGAGAGAAGGAGGGGGGGGGGGACTGAGGGAGGGAGGAAGAAGATGAGGGAATAAGAGAGAGGTGGGTAGGAGGGGGGTGGAGGGGAAAGAATAGAGAGAAGGAAGGGAAGGGAAGGTAAGCGGTGAGGGAGAAGGGCGAAGGGAAGGTAAAAGGGGAAGGGAAGGTAAGGGAAGGGGAGGAGTGTTAAGGTGGACTTCCGGCGTGGGCAGGTGTGATCATGACGTAGCACATTGCATAATTACCGTAAACACTGTACACCTGGTTATTTGTAGGTAAATTATTCCCCTAAGGCCGAGAACTTGAGAAGAGAAGTACTGTACGATAGCCCCGGCTGTTGTGTGTGGACCTACCTACGATACTCTTAAACGCTGACGGTATAGTACCATACTTATAAATACTGATGTTATTGTACGATACCCCTAACTCAGCTATCGTTCGTGAATCTGGACCTACCTACGATACTTTTAAACGCTGTTGTTATTTTACGATACCTCCAAACACCGAATTTATAAGATGTAACTAATATTGTAAGTGTTATGGGTGTCACTAAAACAGTAACGATATAACTAAATAACATGTCACTTAGAAATGATGCAAAAATTGTTACGAACATTTAAGTAACATTACCTGTAAATAGGAGAAAATTACCACCTGTAAATATTAAATGGTCCTTACCTGTAAACACCTGAATGTTAATAAGATACAGTTAAACAGCAAAATAGGTACATATCAACTGGAAACAAATTGAACGTTTACCTATTAACATTAAGCATAACATATAAACACTACATATAAACAAATGAAATATAACATGAAGGTCAAACATTACCTGTAATTACTACACTCAGTATATTATCAGTAAACAATAATATGCTACGATACTGTAAACACAAACAACAAACATAAACAATACAATAATGACATACTAAAGAACCAGAAGAAAATCATAATAAAATATTTCTCATCATTAAATATTAAACCCGTCTATAAGTGGACGGCAGATGGCAGTACAAGACCCTCTATAACACGGTACAATAACTAAGTCGGTATATATATATATCACTAGTCCTTATTACGTAGATATATAACAGCCTCTTCAGTTTTAGATAAGTTACTTGTCATATATGATTAAGATATATGAAGGTGGTATATGAGAGAGAGAGAGAGAGAGAGAGAGAGAGAGAGAGAGAGAGAGGCTTCCTGATGTCTTGAATTGTTAACACTGTGATTACTAAGGCAGGTGTTGGAGGAAGAGGTGATGAACTATGATATTGATTGATGATGATGATGATGGTGTTGATATTTTCCATACACTGGTGTCTCATGGATGGTGCATATATATAGTGATGGTAATGGTGCAAGGTTTGTGTCAGATTCTTATAAGTCAGTTACATATATACACCAGGTGCATCTTAGTCTAGACAGGTGTTAATTAATCTGTACAGGTGAAGTAACTGTGACAAAGTAACTCATTTCTTACACTTTATTTTCTCTTCATGCAATATTTATTTATCTTTCATTCATTTACATTTTATCATCTCGTTTTACTTCTTACAATTCGCTTCGTTATAATGTTATTAATGTTTTATGCAAATGTTGTATATTTCCGTACGCATTTACACTATCCTTCTGTTATGTTGTATTGTTGAGGCTGTTTATTTGTCGTGTGTGTGTGTGTGTGTGTGTGTGTGTGTGTGTGTGTGTACCTATTTATTTATCTGTAGTTAAAGTCATTATGTATGTTTCTTAAGTACAAGGTGTGTTCAGAAATTACTGACGGCCATATTGGATTTCTTTGATTTGTTTTTTACTCATTTACATAACAAATGACTTCCGACACACACACACACACACACACACACACACACACACACACACACACACACACACACACACACACACACACACACACACCTCATATTTTACTCGCTTGATTATGATGTTTTCGTTAATTTATCATAGTGTAAATAAGATAAAAACAATAAGATGGATGATCCAACTTTAGTGTTAATGGATATATGTAAATAAACTAGAATATCTATGACAAATGAAGGAGAGACAACAAGATAAAAGAGAATAAGGAATTAGCATAACATACGATTAGACAAACATAATAACACCTTTGTAGATCGGTGTATAGATACCTGTTCCTAAAACCGAAGAGGGAAACAGACAGATATATACATTTATTCATTTGTTTCTGCCGTTGTTTGTGGTGATGGTGGTGATGGTGGTGGTGGTGGTGGTGGTGATGGTGGTGGTGGTGGGGGAGAAGGGGAGGGGGGGGGGCAGGAGGAAGCATAAATCAAGTCAATTGCAAGCATGAAATTAATGTACAAGCAATATGTGTTTATTTATATATATTTTTAAGGAGTTGGAACGTAAACACACGATGCAGGTTCGTATGTATCGTCAGTGAGTCTTGGTTGTGACTGTAGGGAGGGGGTGGGGAAGGAGGATGATGGAAGGGACGTGGAGGATGAGGAAGATGAGAAGAGAGAAGAGAAAACTATAAGGGAGAGGAAGAGGAAGAAGGAGAGGAGATAACAGAAGGGGAGAGGAGAATAAGAGAGAGAACAAGGAGGAGAGATAGAGAAGGGGGGGGGGGGAGCGTACAAAGCATCACATTAACATTCAGTAAAAAATAAAAAAATATCCTTACTCCCAAGCTGTTTAAGATAGCATCAGTGGCAGCTAGCGAAGCGTACAAGTTCACAGGAATATAGAGTTATTATCAAGGTATTTTCTCAGGTAAGGTTTAATCATAGGTGAGTGAGAGTTAAAGGTACCACTCATTACCCAACAGGTATTATAAGATGAGGTGAGCTGAATTTGTCTCATTAGTGAGTCCGGATCACCTGAGGATTAGCCCTCTCAGTTTATATTACCTTAAGATTTACGTAACTTAATCTTACTTGTGATCGGGGTGTTATTATTATTATTATTATTATTATTATTATTATTATTGTTGTTGTTTTTGGTGTTATCATTTTACTTTATTATTATTATTATTATTATTATTATTATTATTATTATTATTATCATTATTATTATTATTATTATTATTATTATTATTATTATTGTTGTTGTTTTTGGTGTTATCATTTTACTTTATTATTATTATTTATTGCTTTTTCATAAATAATAAAAACAATAACAACAATGGCATAACATACGGACAGATCGACAAGTCCCAGCTGTTAGAACCAAAACAAAACAGACGGCAGGTAAATCATCTGACGAGGTAAACAAACACAAGACCAGACCCCCCCCCCCCACCACCACCCCTTCCCCACCTCCTCCCTTCACCTGTTAATTAAGCGTCATCTACTCAACACAGTATAACCAACACACACATTTAACGCTAGTAACAAAATCATTCACTAGATGGAAGGTATTAACAATATTTTTTCCTGGCAACAATGAGTATAATGAACAGGTTAGAATTATGATCAGTGATGTCAGCTTTGGTGTTCCGTGGTGTGAGTGTTGGTGGTGTTCCGTGGTGTGAGCTGTGGTGGTGTTCCGTGGTGTAGGTAGCCTTATAATCTATACTACTAAGTGAGGGAGGAAGTAACTGAGGCTGATGGAACCCTTTATGGTCCAACTTTAAAGCATATGTTGGACCGTGATAAAAACTAGTGTGGTAACTCTGAGAACTGATCCTTTCATTACTCTGAGATAGTAGTAGCAACATTACCTATTGTATATATAGTTACTTCTGAAGCAAATAGTATTACAGAACTTCAATCTTTATTTTCTTGTTGTGTTTGACTCGTAAACAAAACATCTGTGGATATGTACCTTAAACATCTCTTAAGTGATCGATGTTCTTCTGTTCATAAATTCTTAACCCTCCGTCAAGTATCTTCAGAGCTCATATGAAGGAAGGTATAAGAGTGTTATATATGCCATTAAGAACAGTAGAGGAGTATTATAAAGTACATGACTCACTGCGCAGAGTATCGGGTCCTCCTCCAGCCGCGGTGAAGAGCGATCAGACTCCTTATGCCACGTTACCTTCTCTTATCTATACGTTAAATTACCCGCTTAGGATTTACATCGTTCGTAAGAGGTGATTTGCATGTTGTTGGTTTTTTTTACAACTCTTTACACATTATTCTTTTTATATGCAGAGATTTCGCGGTCGACGGGAAAAACTGACGGACGTTATATTAAGAAACCGTGAACGATGTTTGGCGGGAAGTGAGAGATGGTTTCAAAATGATGAGTTTGTGTTATCAGTGTTGGCATCAGCAAGTGTTGCCAGCGACAGGTCGGCATGCATTCTTGCGGCAGATGTGTCGATCACACGCCGTCGTGACTAAATTAGCAGCTATTTGACTTGGTAATAATGGCAACTTGCGCCATATTATTGTTTCGCATCCTGTAAACTCCACAACACGATTCTGTATACATATATAAACTGTTATTGCCGGAGTAATTTATCACGTATTTTGGCACAATTACGGATTATAATAGTGTTGGCGCGAATCAATTGAGATATCGGGCTATCTGGTGTTATGCTGGTGTGTAATGATGGCTGGAGGGAAGTGTTTGATACTGTATCTGGCCTTAATACCTGCCTGTTTTTTAAATGATCACCGAATTAATTTTATCTGGCCGGATATAATGTTCATGACTTAATATAGCTATCATGAGCCGGATCTTTTTACCTGTGTGTGTGTGTGTGTGTGTGTGTGTGTGTGTGTGTGTGTGTGTGTGTGTGTGTGTGTGTGTGTTAATCTCACTTTTCACTCTCTCTCTCTCTCTCTCTCTCTCTCTCTCTCTCTCTCTCTCTCTCTCTCTCTCTCGACAAGGAATAATAGCATGATAAAGGAAATAAGAATTAGGAAGAAGAGAGAGAGAGAGACAAGAGACTGAGAAGGAGACGTAAATACAAAGAGGGAGAGTGATAGAAAGACAAGTAAGAAAGGTAGAAAGAGGAAGAGAATAAGAAGGAGATTGAAATGAGAGGGCGTAGGGATATGCCAGTGAAGAGAAGGAGAATAAGAGACGAGGAATAAGATAAACAGATGAGAATAAAACACACACACACACACACACACACACACACACACAGAAGCAGAAATCCATTATATCAAACATTTTTCATCACTAAAACGGGACAAAAAAAAAAAAAAACACGTCGACTAAATAAACTGATAAGTGGACTACCCGCATGTTATCGCCACTGAAGGGTCTGGTCCTCCAAACACCTGTCCAACATCTGTTCAGGTGGAAGGTGAATGGCTTTGAGGGTGCAGTAACCGCTTGCTACCTGACCACCTGGAACCTCACCTGCGTTATTGGTCATATATATATTTTTTTTAGGTAACTGTAATGTTTTGAAAATGGTTTTATCTTGGAAATTTGGATGTGGGTGTTTTGTTTCAAACCCCTTGAGTACGATGTTTGCATTCCTTGAGTATGGTGAGTTAACCCCTTGAGCATGATGACCGAGTGACACACACACACACTCACACACACACACACACAGGTGATCAAGAGACCGTATACATTAATAGCCACTTAAGTGATCACTCAGTCATCGTGGAGAGTGAGGGAGGACTCTCAGCCACTTGAAATAAGTTGTTCAATGGGCAATATCTCATGGTTCACTTGTCAATTGGGCCCCTTGTTCTAATAGGCCCCACCCTAACCATCAGGGTTGGGGTCTTGTCCACCACCCACCACCCACCACCCTTTACTGTAAAAAGAAAGAAAGAAAGAAAGAAAGAAAGAAGGAAAGAAAGAAAGAAAGAAAGAAAGAAAGAAAGATTTAACATGAACAGAAGAGTTAATTAGATGTATAGAGACATAAGTAATTACGAGTTAAATAGATTATGAACCAACACTATTAACACCACTTATTGCTACTACCCAAGCCAATAACACCCCCCCCCTAACACCACTATCAACAACCACTACGAACCCCCACCACCAATACCAACCAAGAACCACCATTAAAAACCACTATCACCCACCAACTACCACCAATACCAATCACCAACAACCACCAGCTCCTACCAACCACCTCCCATCCCCACCAATACCAACCATCACCAGCGATACCAACCACCACCACCAATACCAACCATCACCAGCAATACCAACCACCACCACCACCACCCACCACCACCAATACCAACCACCTCCACCACCAACCACCACCCACACCCACCACCACCAACCAGCCCCCACCACTAATACCAAACCACACCGCCATCACTCGTCGTTCCCCACTTCGTCAGTACAAGACGTGACCTCTCCCCTAGTGATCGAGGTGTCACTCCCGGCCCACATAATTGTACGGTTCAGACAAATTTCTCAAGTCTCTTTATTTATTTCTTCTTCTTTTTTGTCCATGTCGGGAACACTAGTGACATCTGTTAGTGGCAGTGTTCATCAGGCGTGCCCATTAACCCAAGACGTGTGTGGTGAGGGGGAGTGGGGGGGGGGAGGGGGGGGAGAAGATGGGTGGTGTAGAGGAGAGGAGGGGAGGAGGGGAAAGAAGGGTTGGGAGAGGAAGGAGAAGAGAGGGGGTGGAAAGGGGAAGGAGGAGAGGAGAAACGAGAAAGTTAGGAGGGTAAGGGGAGGGGAGAGGGGAAAGGAGAAGGAAGGGAGGGGGAGGGAAGGACGTGTCAAGAGAAAAACATTAATGGTTGTATTGTCAGAGTGAATGAGGATCGTTTGTGTTGATCGTAGGTATTAGTGTGTTCTGATGACACACCAACACTCAGGGTCAGGTAATGTGTTGTAGTGGTGATAGGACACGACACAGCACAATACAACACTACACAACACAAGACAACACAATGCAATATATAGGTAACACAACACAACACAACACAATATATAGGTAACACAACACAAGACAACACAACACAATATATAAGTAACACAACACAAGACAACACAACACAAGACAACACAACACAACACAATATACAGGTAACATAACACAACACAACACATATGCAGGTAACACAACACAACACAACACAATATACAGGTAACACAACACAACACAATATACAAATAACACAACACAACACAACACAACTTTACCGGAGGTGTTGTTCTTATGACGCAGCAAGGTTGTACGATTTTTTCTCCACAACTCGAGTCAATATATTTGAGGCAGAGACAGAGAACTACCCACTTGACTCCTTCAGGTAAAATAAAACTTTGCCATAAAATACTGATGAAAATACAAAACAAAGTATATAAAAATATCAAGGCTAAATATATTACCACTTGCAACCTCCTCCTGAAGGCAAGAGGGGCTTATAACACTATAACGTTTAGTATTATAATCAATGGGCTTCATGTAGGAAAATCGACCTTAGCTTTTAACGTGACTTGAGGTATATTTGTTTAATGGTCGTATGTTTGATTCTATTGATCGTAAAACTGTTTATGTGGGTTGAGTATTTACTTAAGGCTGAGGTATTATGCCGGGGGGGGGGGGGGGTGGAGGGAGGAGTGAGGGAGGGAAGGAGGAGGTGGGAGGGAGGGAGGGAAGGTGGACGTGGGGGGGAGGAGGGAGTGGGATCATGCTGCTAGCTAGATACACACACACACACACATACACAAACACACGCACACACACGCACACACACACACACACACACACACACACACACATAATCCATCACTATTGGTGGTTTAGGTACATGTCATTAGGTGAAAGTTTACCTGTTAAGTCAAACATGTACCGCCAGGTGGCCAGGTGTGTTAATTCCATTATACCTGGCCAAACTTTGTGTGTACTTACCATATCGACCTTCCGTCATTAACTTGTTCTGTGGTCAAGAGAAATGACTTCAATTTGCCGTAATGACCGTAATTACCTGTGTTATTAGTTGACGGCTGCCTTCTTGTCCCTGGCAGTTAAGAGAAAAAAATACTGATGATGATTTATGCTGCAAAAAAATGAATAAGTAAAATACCTGTACGCTGTCACGCCAGAGCTCCCTTAATAACAGAGCCTTGAAAAAAAATATATAAAACTACCTCGAAATATTGTTTTTGTTGTTGAGTTTGCACGTGAAGAGGCAATGAGGATGTACCATAAACTAACTA
>CAUDMG010000799.1:1972500-2002500 GCA_958450375.1 Homarus gammarus | reverse complement strand
GTGTACTACACCTCATAACACAATACTTCTTTACGGCCACACGCAGTATACTACACCTCACTACACTGACCCATCACAGTGTAGTGTTAGTGAAGGAGACTGACTTACGTCCCTGGAGGCACACAGGTGATGGCACTTACACACACCTCCGTATTATGCATCATTGTCTTTATCGTAATGTACACACCCCATGGCCACACACAACACATGGCCACACACAACACATGGCCACACAGACCCCATGGCCACACACAGCACATGGCCACACACAACACATGGCCACACACACCCCATGGCCACATACACCCCATGGCCACACACACACCCCATGGCCACATACACCCCATGGCCACACACACCCCATGGCCACACACACACAGCACACGGGCAAAGATACAAATTATAGTTTTACCAATTGAAGGCGATGGTTTAATTATTCTTAAGTTGGGACAATCATCTTGATAATAATAATATAAACCTAACGTAAAACACACACACACACACACACACACACACACACACACACACACACACACACACACACACACACACACACACACACACACTAGAGGTAAGACCACAATTATCCATCATGAATATCCGGCCAAGTGTTACGTGTCTCCCGGTCCAGCTGACTGTTTCCCTGTCTGTCAGTCTGTCTGCTTGCCTATCTGCCTGTCTACCTTCCTATCTGCTTAATTACTTACCTGCCTGCTTGTCTGCCTACTTACCTGCCTGCTTGTCTGCCTACTTACCTGCCTCCCTCACTGTCTGCCTACATACCTGCCTCCCTCACTGTCTGCCTACTTACCTGCCTCCCTCACTGTCTGCCTACTTACCTGCCTCCCTCACTGTCTGCCTACATACCTGCCTCCCTCACTGTCTGCCTACATACCTGCCTCCCTCACTGTCTGCCTACTTACCTGCCTCCCTCACTGTCTGCCTACATACCTGCCTCCCTCACTGTCTGCCTACATACCTGCCTCCCTCACTGTCTGCCTACTTACCTGCCTCCCTCACTGTCTGCCTGAGTCACACCAATCCAACAGTGAGATCGGAGACACATGAACGAACGCTAATGCTCGTGTTATGTGGGCGTGATAATGGCGTCTGGTGGAGCGTGTGGGCGTGATAATGGTGTCTGCGGAGTGTGTGGGCGTGATAATGGTGTCTGCGGAGTGTGTGGGCGTGATAATGGTGACTGTGGAGTGTGTGGGCGTGATAATGGTGTCTGCGGAGTGTGTGGGCGTGATAATGGTGTCTGTGGAGTGTGTGGGCGTGATAATGGTGTCTGGTAGAGTGTGTGGGCGTGGTAATGGTGTCTGTGGAGTGTGTGGGCGTGGTAATGGTGTCTGTGGAGTGTGTGGGCGTGGTAATGGTGTCTGGTAGAGTGTGTGGGCGTGGTAATGGTGTCTGTGAAGTGTGTGGGCATGATAATGGCGTCTGGTGGAGTGTGTGGGCGTGGTAATGGTGTCTGGTAGAGTGTGTGGGCATGATAATGGCGTCTGGTGGAGTGTGTGGGCATGATAATGGTGTCTGGTAGAGTGTGTGGGCATGATAATGGCGTCTGGTGGAGTGTGTGGGCGTGGTAATGGTGTCTGGTAGAGTGTGTGGGCATGATATTGGCGTCTGGTGGAGTGTGTGGGCGTGGTAATGGTGTCTGTTAGAGTGTGTGGGCGTGGTTGACTTGTTGTAATGTGGTGTGTGTACAATGAAAGACAAAAGTCGTGTCGTGAAATTTGGTGAAAACATATGACGAAGAGCTAAACTTTTGGTGCGCCCAGCCTTGTGGTAAGAGGCTCTCATAATGTTTCACGAGTTATATTTAATCTTCGGACAAAACCGCGACATGACTTTTGTCTTTGATTGTGCATGACAGTGGGTGTGGAGGAGGAGGAAGGAGGAAGAGGGGGAGGAGGAAGATGAGGAGAAGAAAGAGAGGGGTTAGGAGGAGAGAAGGAGGAGGAGAAAGGGGGAGGAAAGGGAGGAGGAAGAAGAGAAAAAAAAAGATGGGGGGGGGGGAGGAGAAGTAACACTGAAGAGGAAGGTGAAGAGGAAGAAAGGGAATACTGTACAATCTGTGTGTGTGACTCCGTAAACTACAGTATTATACAATTTCATTTAAATCACCTACACTAACTACCGTATATTGCCTCCGTGACCAACACACCTGTCATATAGTGCTAACCATCACCTGTCAATAAGAATGAAAATCAGGTACGTACATCTAGATTGATATTCCAAGTCTTGTAAACACCTGGTGAAGATTCTACCCCTGATTCCTTTACACCTTTATTATACTTAATGGCGTGATATAATGACGCTATATCATGCTACATAGATCCTTAATTGCGTCGATAATAGAGCGAGTTTATTCCGGGTCACTGGAGAGTTTTATCACCTGTGGAAACTTCATAACCAGAACATTATATTAAATGAGTCGTAATGATATTTGTCCACAGGTGTTATTTACTTTGTGTCTTGGAGAACAGATTCACATTCCTTGTATTTCCGCGGTATCAAGTCCTGAGGGCATGAATAGATGGTATTAATGGTATTAATTGTTGTATTGTCTATGGTATTGTCCATGGTAATGACTTAATAAATGGGTAAGATAAGCAATACCAGAATACCAGAATCTATTAAGGCTATTATAGTGAGTAGACGGTATCATTGGGTATCAGATATCAACACTGGTATCAAAAATATATTCATTAGATAGATATTAATAAAGGATACCAGGAGATTACCAAGATATCATAAATGGTATCAGAGAGTAATGAAAATACGTCACATGCTATCAAATGTTATCAAATGGTATTATATTATAGCAGAAGGTATCAAAGGGTATCAGTGATATCATATGGGACCAGATGATATCAAGTGGTAATGAAAGATCACACAAGGTATCCAAAATTAGGCCTTAAGTGTGTGTCAGGTGATATCAGGTGATGTCAGGTGATGTCAGGTGATGTCAGGTATCATATAATTAGTGGTCTACCTGTGTGTCTTTATTGGTGTTGATTATTTGTGTCGATTATGATGCCATATATCATCCTGACTCACCTACGAGTTATCCACCATACCACTATACCATCACCATACCACTACACCACACCATTATACCACTATACCATCATCATCACACCAATATACCATCATCACCTCACCACACCACACTACACCCATAAAGCTATTGAACCGTAATATACCAAGCATCATAGACCATGAGACTAGAGGCACGCAACTTAAAGCTTTCAGTAAGGTGCAACAAGCAATGAATCTTAACCCATGTAGGAAGTATTTTACGAGCTTAGTGTTGCCAATATATCGAGGGTGTTAGAGGTTCACGGTGCATATCCTCTTGCAGGTGAGTGTCTGCCTGATTGATTCTTCATGTAACGGAAGGCTGCAGGTGTGGCAGGTATGTTCACGTGGTCGTATAGTAGTGTTGCAATGATTTTTTTTACAGGTGAGTTTGGTAATATTTTATTTATTTATTTTAATACAGGTGAGTTTGGTAATATATATATATATATAATTTTTCATTGGTAATTTTGTTTGCTTCGTATTTAGTTGTTATTGGTGTGGCTTTTTTGTTCATTTACGTTTTGTTATGTTTGTGTTTGTTATGTATATGTTGTGGTATAATCAATTTTATATAGGGTGTTATGATAATAATAATAATAATAATAATAATAACCAACATTAAAACAGTAACATTAACAACAACAACAACAACATCAACATCAATAATAACAACAACAACAGCAAGAGTATCAACACCCACGACAATAAATACAAAAAAAAAAACAACACGAAACAAAGAAACATAAATATAAGACCGTTATCGATTTCATATCAACAACAATAACAACAAGAAACAAATGAAGCTTATCAACTAAACAACAACAGCGACAAATAACTTAAAATGACTTTCCAGAAAATATCGTAAAACAAAATTGACAGAATTATCAATGACACTTCGTCCTGCCTCACTAAACACCGTCCCGAGTCAGCAGGTACACGTGTCAGCTGACAGGTGTTGGTGGCCACAGGTACACGTGTTAGCTGGGAGGAGTTTATAGCCACAGGTACACGTATTAGTTGGCAGGTGTTCGCTGCCACAGGTACACGTGTTAGTTAACAGGTGGTCACGGCACGTGTAGACATATCAATTGCTCGATGTTATTACTATTATTTTTTTGCTCTCACTACTCTAAAACTCGGTGTGTGTGTGTGTGTGTGTGTGTGTGTGTGTGTGTGTGTGTGTGTTTGAGGGCTAATAGTACGCACACGACTCGATAGATCAGCCACGATAGATCAGACCGAGGGTATAGTTAGTTATTATGCCCCGTCAACACAGTGTACCCGGGTCATCAGAAGAAGACAGACAAACTACCACCCCACTCTTATTAATACTAGTAATAAAAGCCTTATCAACCATTGCCCCGTTCGTCACGTTAACAGGTAACAACAGGTAACAATAGTAATTACAACAGGTGATAGGATCGTGTGTTTGCCTAACGTGGTAGTATTAGTATTAGTGTTATTTGTTTACCGCTATCGTCTTTACTTTTTTTGTTCTTGATAAACTCCAAAAAATAAGTCAAAATTGGTATATGGAAATGACTGATAGTGAATTGTTGAGAGTACGTTATTCACCCCCCCCCCCTCGCCTTGAGTACGAGGATTTTTAACCTCTGGAGTACCAATGTCTTATTAAGTTATCGTATTCAAGGGGTTATGTCATTGTACTCAAGGGGCTGTCATCGTACTCAAGGGGTTATGTCATTGTACTCAAGGGGCTGTCATCGTATTCAAGGGGTTATGTCATTATACTACAACAACAATCACCATTACCACCACTACCATCACAAATATACCATCTTATCCACCACCATCACCACCACCACCATCACTAAGACCATTACCACCACTACCATCACAAATATACAATCTTATCCATCACCATCACCACTACCACAACTACTACCACCAACCATGACCTTTCCCCCCTCTACCCCCTCCCTCCTTCTCATCGCCCTCCCCTGCACCCCTTCTCCCCCCCCCCTCTCCCAGCAAAAACTAAGACACTCGGTCATTCCACATTCCATCAGATGTTAAACCACACCTCCAAGAGTCATAACCCCGCCTACAACCCGCGATAACAACCCTGAACACAAACCTACTCCTGCAGGTGTGTGTCTAACTAGCATAAGAAGAAACAAACCTCTCGACGACCCTCCACACCTTTCCTCTATCTATAACTTTCTCTCCCTCCATATCCCCTTCGGCGTCTCCTTCGGGTAGCTCCTCAGACCCCGGTTATCGGTATAGTGGGTAATGGAACTTTCACTCCTTGGTAAATAACTTAGTGTTTGGGGTTTTATTATATATTTGTAGATGAATAGTTTATAATAGGAATTTATAGGTAGGGATAATATGGGTGGGTATAGAGGGTTGTGGGTGTCGTTATAAAAGGTGGTCGCTGTAGTGGGACTTGACCACAGTGGGTCTTGGGCCATCGCAATAAAAAAAACAAAAACAAGCTTGACTCTAACCATCGTGAAGGGCATGGTTAAAGTAGCGGTTACGGGGGCTAATAAGGTCGAAAATTCCAGGTGAAATAATTACCTGGGTAGACCTTTCCTTCCAGCGCGTCATCGAGCTTTATTGAGGAGGTACAGGTGTTATAATTAAGGTGAGTCATTTAGAGCGGCCTAAGAGGTAATGCATCATAATCAGGTGGTCAGAAAAGCCCTCAGGATGTTACTACACCTTTAGACGTCGGGTGGCGGGCAGGTAGAGTGATGAGGGTTGACAGAGGCGCGTGGAGGGTGAGGGTGTGGAGGGTGAGGGTGTGGAGGATGAGGGTGTGGAGGGTGAGGGTGTGGAGGGTGAGGGTGTGGAGGGTGAGGGTGAGGAGGGTGAGGGTGTGGAGGGTGAGGGTGTGGAGGGTGAGGGTGTGGAGGGTGAGGGTGTGGAGGGTGAGGGTGTGGAGGGTGAGGGTGAGGGTGAGGGTGTGGAGGGTGAGGGTGTGGAGGTGAGGAGGGTGAGGGTGAGGGTGTGGAGGGTGAGGAGTGAGGGTGAGGAGGGTGAGGGTGTGGAGGGTGAGGAGGGTGAGGAGGGTGAGGGTGAGGGTGTGGAGGGTGAGGATGAGAGTGAGAGGGTGAGGGGGTGAGGGTGAGGGTGAGGGTGAGGGTGAGGGTGAGGAGGGTGAGGGTGTGGAGGGTGAGGGTGAGGGTGTGGAGGGTGTGAGAGTGAGGGTGAGGGTGAGGGTGAGGGTGAGGGTGAGGGTGAGGGTGGGGGTGAGGGTGAGGAGGGTGAGGGTGAGGGTGAGGGGGGTGGAGGGTGAGGGTGAGGGTGTGGAGGGTGAGGAGGGTGAGGGTGTGGAGGGTGAGGAGGGTGAGGGTGAGGGTGTGGAGGGTGAGGGTGTGGAGGGTGAGGAGAGTGAGGGTGAGGAGGGTGAGGGTGAGGGTGAGGGTGTGGAGGGTGAGGGTGAGGGTGAGGGTGAGGGTGTGGAGGGTGAGGATGAGAGTGAGGAGGGTGAGGGTGAGGAGGGTGAGGGGGACTCCTACACTCCTTCCTCTTACTCTAGGTATACTGTAGTAGGACCAACAGTGAGAGTAGGAAGAAATGCCAGAGGTCCTAGTGTAGGGAGGGAGGGGGGCAGCAGGTAGAGTGGACAGTAAGCTATGACTCCTGCGTCTTACTACTTATTAAGGATTGGCTGAGGGGGATAGGACTCTAGGACTCTTGTTTCCCTCTGCTCTACGAGTCAGCTGTTGTATAGTGTAGCCGTGTTATGGTGTTATATCTGTGGATAGTAGTGAAGTGTTTCCGGGCACCATAACCAAACACCGGATAACCACAACCCCCCTTCACCCAGACACAAACACATACATACGTCCACCATCACTACTACTAAACGTCAAAGTAATCACACACACACTACCGCCGTCACCACACATCACAATTACCACACACACACACACACACATCACAATAACCACACACACACACACACACACGTCACAATAACCACACACACACACACATCACAATAACCACACACACACACACACACATCACAATAACCACACACACACACACACACACACACATCACAATAACCACACACACACACACACACACACAGACACACACACACACACACACACACACACACATCACAATAACCACACACACACACATCACAATAACCACACACACACACACACACACACACACACACACACACACACACACACACACACACACAGTACATCACCCCCCAGCCACTAATAACACAAGAGAGTGATATAGGTGAAGCTGTCGAGGTGTGTTGGAGGATTTTCTCAAGAGTGTGGCGGTAAGTCCTCACGTCTACCTGTGTGTCTTGTCTCTATATTTTGGGTTATTTATCCGTTCAGAGTAAAGGAGTGTAAACAGTGAGTCAGTGTCGCTTAGTTTAGTTTAACGTGGGGGGACATTTTGCGTGTTTTGTCTTATTTATTTATTTATTTATTTATTTATTCACTAGTGTGTTTTTTTGTACCTAATAGTTTAAGAATTTGTTCAGTTTTACATATATTTTTTAGTTTGATTTTGTTTTTCGTCATTTACTTTTGTTTGTTTATGTAGGTATTTATTCAGTTATTTATTTCTACGTTATTTTCACCATCGTTCTCGTTTCCAAGTGAGGTTTTATCTGTGATCAGTAAAGTTATGGCGAAGACGAGGACCAAGTTAAGGCTCCCTTGTCACTAAACGTCTGTACACGACAAACACAGACATTCCCACCATGATGAAATGTTCCCTCGTCTTTATGGAACACGACAATAAATCCCCTCCCTTATATAGACCTAAAGTAAGGCCTAGGAGGGCTCGTATTTTGGGGGGAATTTCCTGGACATAGCGTGAAGTACCAGATTGTGTTGGCCCTGACTGCTGGGAGACATGACAGGTGTGTGTGTGTGTGTTAGTCCAGGTGACCATGAGCTCTGGCAGTATGGGGTCTTGAGTCTTGTTGGTGGTGAATTTACCGTCCAGGTGTTCTCATGAGGGGAGAGTTATTGTTCACTTCACCTCTCTCCCCTTCCTTCCCTTCCTTTCCTCCCTGCCCCCACCACCACAGCGTCGCCTAACCCCACCACAGCGTCGCCACCCCTACCACAGTACCTCCCCCTCTCTCCACAACAGTACCCCCCTCCCCCCACCACAGCGGGTAAATCAGTGGGTGCTACTCAGGGAGGAAAGACGTCACCCTCCTCCACGACAACCAATAATCTCTTCCTCCACGAGTCCGTTCACACCACCAACTGTCTTACTTGTCTTAATAACGATCATTATCCTCGTGATGTATGAGGTCTTTGATACTCTTCTGCCCCTCGTAGATATACTGTATATATATATATTTTTATAACATCTACTATACTCGTCTTTATGTATATGTTATAGGATTTAATATAACGCTGTTTTGTATATACTCTACAAGATCTCCTATACTCCTCTCCATATATATTATATAAGATCTACTATACTTTATGTATATTTTATAGGCTTTGATATACTCACCTTTATATATTTTTGTTACCTTCAGAATGCGTAAATAATCACCCTTATAATATTGCTGAATGGCGAGAGTAGTAAGGTATTAGCAGTGAGGTGTGAAGCGATATTACCAAGAATCACTCTAGTAATCACAGGTGTCCGCAGGTGGTGATACACAGGACCCACCCGCCGGGGACCCTGGCGAGGTAGACGTAACTGTTATATTCAATCTGGCGTTACTTGTGTTCTTGTTCATTGCCGCTGCTCCGCCTCCTCTACCACTCCCAGCGTCGCGGTTAATGAAGTTACCCCTCTCTCTCTCTCTCTCTCTCTCTCTCTCTCTCTCTCTCTCTCTCTCTCTCTCTCTCTCTCTCTCTCTCAAATGTGATCGTAGGGGTGTGGGGAGATAGTGTTAAATCAACAGTGAGACCAATGGTATTTGATTCTTGGTTACCTAGTAGTAGTAGTTGTAGTAGTAGTAGTAGACCATGGAGAGACGTACCAGGGCGCTATAGGGCAGGTCCTAGTGGTATACCTGGCTTCAGCTGTAGACACGATATAACTATGTTTGTTTTTGGTTGTCTAGAATTACGAGATGAATTATTTATGCCCATATATACTGTACACTATTTTACACTGACATGACGATCATACTGACATCCCCCCCCCCCCCTTCATCATAATCATCATCAATAATGTTGTTATACAGAGCTGTGCCATTTTCTGCAGCGGCTGTCATAACTTTTCTTCAATAAGTTATCCTCTATCTCCCCCATCTCTCGCTCGGTCTGCCGGAGAGTTTAATGTTATTACTGAAATTACAAGTTACTGCGAGTGTATATGTTGTTAAGTTATACAGTGATTTACGTAACGATGGATAAACATGATTCATAAGAAGCTTCACCTAAAAAAAAAAAATAGCATCAATACAAGGAACATAAACAAAGAATAATAACAACATAATTCACTCAGTCTATTGTAATAAATACCAGGTTAGCTTTCAATATACACTGGTCCCTCCTTACAATTGTCAACACGCTGGAGCTGCACTTACCTGATATCATCGTGCGTGGCTCAGGTGTGATGGTTGGAACAAATGATTTAAGTTACCTATCCAATTTCTTTTTAGGGTTCTTTTGTCACCCGGGTGTGTATTTAGCCGGAGAGGAACCGGGAGTCGTATGGTCAAGAAGGTGTTGTGTTGTGTTTGTCTGATGGAGAATATTTTAGTCTTGGGGAAGTGTGTGTGTGTGTGTGTGTGTGTGTGTGTGTGTGTGTGTGTGTGTGTGTTTTATTATGACCTATCCCACCTCACTCCCCCCATCCCCTTTATTAACCCCAGGAATCGAACGTGTGACCTGAGGAACCAGACTGCTAAAAGTACAATACATAGCCACTGTGTCATCGTTACCATCGTCCTTACGGGGGTGGGGGGTCATCTGTTTGACCTTTGACCTCTCACGTGCCCTGTACATCCCTCGTTATAGCCGGGTACCGTTCTTGAAGTAATAATAACAGCGAGGTGATGATAAATGACCTCTTATCTACCGTTAACGTGAACAGCACATGCAATCCTCTATCAAGGTCGTTGGCTACATTGGTCAGATGAAGGTGGAGGCCCCGGGCTGGTAACACTGGATGAATGGGGGAGGGGGGGTAGATCTACAAGGGTAATATTTAGTCGTGGTGAGGTTTGCTGGAGTCCATCTGACGAGCCATTACTAGCCAGTACTGCCCCCTCCTGCAGGTTACCACAGTGACCAACCACCTCCTTGCTGTTGTTATTGTTGTTATCGCTGCTGTTCTTATTCTTCTTTTCTTGGAATTGTTGTTGTTGTTGTTCTTGTGCGTGTTCTTCTTCAGTTGGCACAGTGCGTACGTGTGTTTCTCTGGCGTCGTGGTGCTCTCTCTCTCTCTCTCTGCAGTACACAGCGCCTCCTTAAACATGCACCATCAAGAGTGGGTGAGGGAGGTGGGCCATCATGACACCTCCAATATTGCATTACACGCCACACACAACACTCGAGCTATTACCAATTGTGGGCGTTGTGAGGGACGCCCCTGGTCAGTCACCCCGGGCAGTAGGGAGGGAAGGGGGGGGGGAGGGGAGAGAGGGGGAAGGATGGGAGGGAAGGGGAGGGAAATTATATGTTAGGTTAGGTCAAGTCAGGTCAGGTTAGATTTGGTTTTGCCATGTTGGGGGTCTATATTTAGGTACACAGTGCCGTCTATTGTGAATCACACACACACACACACACACACACACACACACACACACACACACACACACACACACACACTCACACACACCGTCAGATTATACATCTCACCTCAAAACCTGTTTTATCCTAACACTTCCTGTCCAGTCGCTCTCTCTCTCTCTCTCTCTCTCTCTCTCTCTCTCTCTCTCTCTCTCATTTTATCACGTCGGAGGTGAAGAAATTGTAAGCCATCAGCGGCCCAACACCAGAATATTGTCGTCAGTAACATCAAAATTACGCCTGTTTTGCCACGGGTGGGGGGGTGGGGGGGGTGGAATGGGGGATGTAGAGGGGCTGGAGGGGGGTGGAGAAGGACGGTAGGGAGGTGGTTGGGAGAGAAGGAGGATTGAAGAGAGGGAAGGAGGACAGGAAGAAGGAGATGAAAGGAGGATGAAGGAATTGGAATGGTGGAAAGAGGGAGGATGAAGGGAAGACAGAAGGAGAGGAGAGGAGGAAGAAGGAAGGAAGGAGGAAGAAAGAGGGTGGTAGAGAGAGAGAGGTAGGGAGGGAGAAGAAGAGCAGAAGGAGGGGTATGAAAGAAGACAGGAGAGGAGATGAAAAAGAGAGGAAGGAGGAGTGAGGGGGGAGGGGGAGAGAGAGAGAGAAAGAGAGAGGGAGGAAGGGAGGGAGGCAGGGGGATGGAGGGAGAGTGGGAGGAACAAGGGAGAGCAAAAAACTAACCTCCGTGTTTAACCTGTTGCCAGAATTTGTCAAGGTGACATAATTGCCATGTCTGAGACCCGCGAGAAGGGCTTAAATTGCCATCTTGTCCAAACTCGTTTACCGCGTCGGGTGTTGAGGCGAGGCAACCCCCAGTGTCCCATCTTGCAGGACCAACGTGGACAGCCCCATTACCAACACCGATACGGAAATCATGATTATCATTATTATCATCATCATCATCATTGTAGTAGACGCTCTCATCATCATTATCATTTTTATTATCATCCTTATCAGTGAAATCATTCCAATCACCGCCATTATCACCCTCACTCACCAACGCCACCACTCACCATCAATTACCAGACAGTGATAATGTAAGGGAAGATCTTGTTCATCCTGGAATAAACTACTACACGGTAATAGTGTAGTACAGTAGGTCTTTGTTCGTCCTGGAGTACAATACTCATGATAGCTGGCGGCTCAAGGGGGCTTAAGGCTACTTTAGAGGGTCGACCCCATGATTGAGACGCGTTGAGTAGCTCCAAGGTAACACTGGAACCTGTAAACATTAGATTGGGTTACGTATCGTATTCCTTGCCATTGTTACCTCGAAACCATATCATTGGAACCTTAAAACCATACAGGTAAGAAAGCTGGACAGGTAAGGACGGTGTGCAGGTAAGAATAGTGGACAGGTAAGGATAAGGGACAGGTAAGGACAGGGGACAGGTAAGGGACAGGTAAGGACAGGGGACAGGTAAGGACAGGGGACAGGTAAGGACAGGGGACATGTATGGACGGTAGACAGGGAAGGATAAGTGACAGGTAAGGATAGAAACAGGTAAGGACGGTAGACAGGTAAAAACAGTGGACAGGTAAGGACGCTGGTCAGGTAAGAGCAGGGGACAGGTATGAGTCTTCACACCTTCCCGGTAATTTTGTCACCTGTTCCTACAAATTACAACACAGACCAACACAACTAATACCTTGTGCATTTCCCTTTATAAATAAGAAACTGGATCTTAATACAACTGAAATTATACACCTCAAGTAGATATAGGAAATGGTGAGTGGATCTAAACACAACTGAAAATATATATGTTACGTGGGTATAGGAAATACTTACATGAATTATATATATTTAGAAAGATATACCAAATATACCTCATGAGATGTGTGAGAATAGTTTACGAAAGAGACTATATGTGTATGGGTGTATGTATGTATGTTGGTATGTAGATTTAATTAAGAAACTCAGGTGATATTAATTAATGTTCCAGGTATGCCTGTCTATATACTTTGAGACATTAGTTAACCACATGTCTACAATAGTGAATTAGACAAGATATTGGATGATAAAAAACATATGGATGATAAATTCTCTTTGATAGATTAATATGAGATGAGGAATGATATTTAGAATGATAGTGAATGATAATGCCTAAATAATGACATGTTTATATGATGGTATAACGACAGTGTGAATGATCATCGAACTAATAGTGAGGAATAATAAAGTGTGATAATGGTATGAATGATAGAAGTTTTGAATGATGACTTGACAACTGATGGTGAATGATAGAAGCAGTGAATGATGAATATGTTACTTATGGCGGATGATAAGAATAGATGAATGATAAACACCTCACTTAAAATGAATGATAAGAATAAATGAATGATATAAATGTTCCTTAATGATGAATGGTGAGACTTTACGAGCTATAATGATAGTGTGGATGGCAAGTGCGGTATGTGAAGGATGGTGACTCGACCGGTGGTGAATGTGATAGAGGTTTACGAGTGATAATGATAGTGTGGATGTCAAGTGGATAATGTGGATGATGATGACACAAGCCGAAGGTGGAGAATGATAAGATGAAGAGGAGAGGCTGCTGTAAGAGAGAGAGAGAGAGAGAGAGAGAGAGAGAGAGAGAGAGAGAGAGAGAGAGAGAGAGAGAGAGAGAGAGCAATAACAATAGAATAAATATAGAGAGTACTAAGGAAGGGTGATAAAAGAATTGTAGTGAGAGAAAGAGGAGGAGTGAGAGATAAACACGGTGAGGAGTGAGAGATAAACACGGTGAGGAGTGAGAGATAAACACGGTGAGGAGTGAGAGATAAACACGGTGTTAACGAGAGGAAGAGACAATAAAAGTTGTGTTGACGTAAATGGATGAATAACAGTTAATGACAAGGAGAGAATAATGATGATGTATAATGTGTGTCTCCCCTCCTCCTCCTCCTCCTCCTCCTCCTCCTCCTCTCCATCTTTCTCCTTTCCTCCCCCACCAACCTCTTTATTTTCCCTTCCTGTTCTCCTAATTTCTTTCTTCCCTCCTGCCTCCATTCCCCACTCCATTTCCCCCCGCTCTTCCTTCCCTTTCCCTTATCTCTTCCCCTCTTTATATCCCTCTCCCCTTCTCCTGTCCCCCTCGCAACCCCTCCCCCTCCTCCCCTCCCTCACCCCCTCCTCCTCCAAGCCGCCACACTGATCACCCCTCAAGTGTTAACCACCAAATTGACGACACAGTAATGGATGTTGTGATGTCTCTACCATGACCATCAATCACTCAAGACCGTAATGACGACGTGTAGTGAGGGACAACCACGTCAGGTAACGAGGGACAACCACGTCAGGTAACGAGGGACTGCCGCGCCACGTAACAAGGGACAACCACGCCATGCAGGTAACGAGGGACAACCACGTCAGGTAACGAGGGACAACCACGCCAGGTAACGAGGGACAACCACGTCAGGTAACGAGGGACAACCACGCTGGAACACTGTGATAGACTAAAGAATTGTCAAGGTGAGGGGGGGGGTGGTGCGGAGAAGGGGAGGGTGGGGGTAGGGGGAAGGGGGAGATGGTTAGGGGTAAGGAAGGGTGAGAGGAGGGGTGGGTAGGGGATGGTCTTGGGGGAAGGGAATTAGGGTAGGGGAAGGAGTAGATCGGGGGAGAGGTGAGGAGGAATTGAGAGGGGAAGGATGGAGGTGGAAGAAGAGAGGGTGAAGGTAGAAAGGGAGAGGTGGAAGGGAGAGGTGGAAGGGAGAGGTGGTGGAAGGGAGGGTGACGGAAGGGAGGGGGGGGGTGGTAATTAGGTAGGAGGTGATGGGGGCGGAGTGAGAGATAGACTGGAGTTGACCAAAGACATTATCATGCATTGTCGTCATTTGATTCCCAGGATGTTTATTCGACAGGATTTCCGTAACCCCGAGGCGACGTGCATAATGGAGGTGTACATTATCCTGGGAAAAAAAACCAGGTTTCATCCTTTTTCAACAATGTAAATGTTAAAAGGTGTTTGTTATACTCGATGTGTACGTGGTGTTAGGCAGCCAGACGCACAGTGTTGGATAAGTGCCACGAACACGACATCCTCCTCCTCCTCTCTCCTATCCTTCTCCCCCTCTCCTCTAACCCTTTGGGAGGGATGTGGTTAGGTTACGTTAGGGTGATTACTCTTTAGGTGAAATAAGTCAGGATGGAGATTCTTCAGGTGATCCAGCCTTGGTTCTCATATATCAAGGCATTACACTCGTCTATTATAATGTTGGTTCCCACGAATATATAACTAATATATAGCTCCTTCATAAACCACTCTCTACCGTCGCTAGTCATTGGTCAAGGATAAATCACTTTCTTACCTGACTTATATAGGGGTAAATATACCTCGGTTCTCCCCTTAGTTAATACAAATATATGAGACCCATTATTAAACCCCATTAGTGGCTGTACGTATTGTTATTGTTGACACTGTGAGAGCGACAAGGGTAGGTATAGAGGGCGTGTATGTCCCGCGTCCGAAAGTGGCCCACGGGGGTAATGGCTGGCTTAGGCGTGAAATAATGACGGGGTTGTCTGCGTCCGAACCCACTCATCAGTTGGTAATAAGCCCACGCTACCTGGTGCTTTACTCTCCATATTGACACTCAGAACGTGTGAGAAGACGAGGGTTTTTGGATGAGTGAGGGAGACGTAAGCCACGGGGAGAGGATTGAGACGCGTTCACCGAAGCATTGTTGTTGTCGATCGTCTTTTGTCAGCGATGGCGCGAAAAAAATGAGGTGAATCTTGATTTTATTATTATTATTATTATTATTATTATTTGTGTACATGTGGGCACTCTATGTTATTAGTACAGGCTCTAAAATCCCACACCAAAAGGACCACAAACCCTGAAATCCCACTAAAAATCCCACCCCACCCCTAAACACCTACCACCTGCCCACATCACACCACTTGGGACGCCCAAAGCCACCTATTACGAAAGCGGGTATGAAAGCGGGTATAAGTGCGGGTAGAGCCTGTCCCATTATGTCACGACGAGCGGGTAATGGTCGGCTATGTGGCCTTATCCTCTAATACCCGCTGAAGCCGAGTCTCAGAGCACGTCAGCGACTTGTGTTATCTGACGGAGCGATCTGAAGGTGCTGGAGAAGAGCTGGGAGGGTGGGTGGGGGTGGTGTGAGGGTATGAAGGAGGGTTGGAAGGGTGTAAGGGAGGGAAGGTGGGAGGAAGGGGTAGATGGGTGTGAGGGAAAGAGAGAGAGGAAGGAATCGAGGAAGTGAGGGTGGAGGAGGAAGACCTGGCCTGGGTGTAAGGGTGTGAGGGAGGGAAAGATGAGGAATAGGAAGAAAATGTATGATATAGGGAAGAATGAGGGAAGAGGTGAAAGATGAAGGAAGGAGGGAGAAGAACGTGAGAAGGAGGAGGAGGAGAGGGAATAGATGGAATAGACCTGGACAATAACAACAATAATGATAATAATAATAATAATAATAATAATAATAATAATAATAATAATAATAATAATGATGATGACGATAATAACCATGACACTCACCATCATTCCTCACTTTCCTCCCTCCTCTCTCGCGTCTCTACCTCAGGACCGGTGGAGATGAGAGAGAGAGATACGTGATAATAAAGGAGAATACAAAGGAGATAAAATATATTACTTCCTCTTTTATTCTTCTACTTCTGTCTTTTATGTCACTTTCCTCTCACACGACTTCCCTGCCTCACTACTTCCCTGTCTCTCACTACTTCCATCTCTTACGTCACTTCCCTCTCACCTAATTCAGAAGTTATGAAAACAAAGCCATCATGGAGGGGGGAGGGGGGGGGAGGAGGGAGGAGGTGGGTTGGGGGAGGGGGAGGGAGGATGGAGGAGGTGGGTTGGGGGAGGGGGAGAGAGGATGGAAGGAGGTGGGTTGGGGGAGGGGGAGGGAGGATGGAGGAGGTGGGTTGGGGGAGGGGGAGAGAGGATGAAAGGGGGTGGGTTGGGGGAGGGGGAGGAAGGATATATGTCAGATTACTATTATTTATTAATTAACAAAACCAGAAGTACAAGAATATATCTTTGAAATAAATCGGTAGAATACTTTTATTAATTACAGGATGAGGTTATTGTAGCAGAAAATTTATATACATCACAGCGAAGTCTCTTATTTAACGGACTATGTTGCGAGGAAAATCCGTTATATCGAGGGTCCGTTCGATGTGAAAACCTCCATCTAACGAAGTATATAGAGAGGAAAGTCCATTATATCGAGGGTCCGTTAGATGTGAAAACCTCCATCTAACGGATTATATACAAAGAGAAGTCCGTTATATAAAGACTTCACGATACTAAAATTTTGGTCGATTATCATAGCAGGTTTTAGCGAGCAACCACCTGTGGATGTTGACAATAATGATGGAAAAACAATAATTATCGCTTTTATATTAATCTGAGATATATTATTATTGGTTCATGGAGCGAGTTGAAATATTAATAGTAATCATCAGGAACTTGTAATTACTTATCTTAGTCGGTGATAAGTTGTGTTTTATTCTACGTATTAACAGTATTGGTAATTTTATCATCTACTGCTAAAATTTTATAATTAGTTAATGTATTTTTTACGTAGTAGATCTTTGGCACGTATTTGGTTCACTTAAACTCCAACTGAATTCTATTTTATCGATTTTTCAAGATTTACTGAAAATAACAAAAATTGGACCAAAAAACCCGAGTAAGACATCGATATTTTCCTGAAGATTTAAACCAATAATCATATACCTGTAAATGTTCAGGTGTAAGTCATGCTTAAGTTACACCTGTGATTTACCTTTAAGTCTAAGTACAGGTAAATCATCATTAATATCCACAAGGTATCAATCATAGTCTGATGTTATGGACGGGTACAGGACATAAACACGTAGACTTGACCAGATCTCTCACAGACGCGATCCTCATGCTGACACAAGTTTCCCTTCATCTTTCCTACAGTTATTTGTTCTTCCTTTGTTTTGCCCTGCCAGATTCATCACCCTCCTCCCCTCCACCAATACACTTAATAAGGTATGACCGTAAAATAGGTAATATTATTAGTGTGTGTGTGTGTGTGTGTGTGTGTGTGTGTGTGTGTGTGTGTGTGTGTGTGTGTGACTCGTTAAAGTGTGGTATTATGTTGTATCCACGTACATAACATGAGGTAAATACCACGTTAAATTACCGCACAAGAATATACTCCACTCTGAAGAAAGTAATTATTAATCACAGTAAAAACATAATCTTAGCTACGGTTGAGATACTGAATAATAATAATAATACATATATCGATGATGTTGTCTGGACAAAGGAATCTACACTATATTCTTATTTAAATGTCAAGTAAGGTGATAAAAAGATTAAACCCGTGTGCCGTATCGAGGAGACCGGATGTACTGTTGTGAAGTGTTACGGTAGAGAGAGAGAGAGAGAGAGAGAGAGAGAGAGAGAGAGAGAGAGAGAGAGAGAGAGAGAGAGAGAGAGAGATAAACGATCTAAAAGCTGGACACATCAAAATAATACGCTGGTCAAAATGTGATGTAATATTTGAGACAGCAAAACTCTGGATCATGAACGATATTACACCTGAACGACGATAAACGCTGGTAATAACGATAATATTTTCACGATAAATATCAAGCTGTGGGCTGATACCATCGTGGGAAAGAAATATATGTTCCTTTTGGGGGTAAATTTTTAATATTGCACACACCTGTTAAAAGACTGTAGGGTGTGTGTGTGTGTGTGGAAGAGGAGGTAGAGAGGGGATGAGAGAGAGTGTGGGAGAGAGGTTATGAGAGAGGATGGGGGCTAGAGAGTGTATGAGGAGAGGAGGGACAGTTGAAAGGTAAGAGTATCTGGTGAGAGAGAGAGAGAGAGAGAGAGAGAGAGAGAGAGAGAGAGAGAGAGAGAGAGAGAGAGAGAGAGAGAGAGAGAGAGAGAGTTCACCGACACAAAAACAAAGGAGAAACACCTGAGAGAAAAAAGTAATTAAAAATAAACCCAACCATTTTTAAATGTTGCATAAAATGAACGCCTCACAAACATTCCTGTACACCTCGACAACACACTTTCTCTTCCCAGATTTGCTTCATGTTTTTGATTTACAAATTACACAAGTATGAGAAAATAATAATAATAATCCACAAATGTTCACTAATACAGAAACCTGAATATATATAGAAACTTGAAGAAGGTTATATTGTTCACACACTGGTGCCTGATGGACACTGTCATCATCCTGACACGAGGTATTCACACTATGACAGCACTGCATTTTTCTTTGAGGTATAAAAATAAGCAAAGATAATCCCTTCTCATCTGGGAAACTGAATACTTTTAGTCTGTGTGTATTGGGAAGGAATTTTGTAATGTTCATAAAATCCCACGGGAATTATTTTGGTTTTTAGCTCGAAGAAATAATGGTTTTTATTTCTTAAGTTGAATATAGATATAGCAATGTGAGTTTAGGGTCTGGTAAATGATATTCTGTTATATTCCGTTAATATTTGTCAATGTAGAGAATCCGGACTCGTAAAATACTGTGGAATTGTTCGTCAGCGTATATCTGATAGTAAGAGATGCTGGGATATTTTATTAAACTGAAGCACTCGATTGTATCTTAACACAATTGGTGATCGTAACACAGAGACGAGACCCGACAGTGAGTAACGTGTTAATCCAGGCCAGAAAAAAAGGTACACAGTACTTCTGGATCTCACCACATTTTTTGACAGTCGCACGCGAACGCTCTTATCCAAATTGACTATTATGGCATGAGAGAACCACCTTTTTTTTTTTTTACCCGTTGGATCATTACATTCCACACAAATCGGCATCAGCAAAGTGTTCCTCCTGCTTGTCATTCTCCCTTTAGTTGCTGTCTGATCCGGCGTGCCCACAGGGTGTTAGTCTGGAACCTACAATCTTCTTCAAGTAAATGATTTCTATCTCATTGCTCTGTTAACCTCGGATACTTTGCTCATATTCGTTTATTAAATTGAAAAAAAAATCTCCCCCTTTCCATCTAAAATGCCCTTGAACAATGACAACCAAATAGCAAAAATTACTTCCAGATTCGATATGTGTCATTTTCTCACCTCTAACCACCAGCCAGCCATCCCCCACCTCTCTTATTCGCCACCCCGTAATTTCCCTTATCGGATCTGAGCAGCATTTCGATATGCATGTCTCGTAGTACTGGTGATGGAATGCCCACACCGATTGTATCAGCACCAACACCCCAATTGGACATTGTGTCTGTCCTTCCTAAGAGAGCCTAAGGCCGTGGACACAAACATGAAGACAGCTGGAATACAATTGAGTCTCTCTCCCCGGCCCACTAAGACGGCTTGTGTATCCTCGATGTTGTCTTGTGTGTTTTGGTTGGTGGTTATGAGTGATAGTTGACCTCCAACACACACCAGCATGATTATTACACCACCATAACCATTACACCAGCATAATCATTACGCCACCATAACCATTACACCACCATAACCATTACACCACCATAACCCTTACACCACCATAACCATTACACCACCATAACCATTACACCAGCATAACCATTACACCACCATAATCATTACACCACCATAACCATTACACCACCATAACCATTACACCACCATAACCATTACACCACCATAATCATTACACCACCATAACCATTACACCACCATAACCATTACACCACCATAACCATTAAACCACCATAACCATTACACCACCATAACCATTACACCACCATAACCATTACACCAGCATAACCATTACACCACCATAACCATTACACCATAATCATTACACCACCATAACCATTACACCAGCATAACCATTACACCAGCATAACCATTACACCACCAAAACCATTACACCACCATAACCATTACACCACCATAACCATTACACCACCATAACCATTACACCATAATCATTACACCACCATAACCATTACACCACCATAACCATTACACCACCATAATCATTACACCACCATAACCATTACACCACCATAACCATTACACCACCATAACCATTACACCACCATAATCATTACACCACCATAACCATTACACCACCATAACCATTACACCACCATAACCATTACACCATAATCATTACACCACCATAACCATTACACCACCATAACCATTACACCACCATAACCATTACACCAACATAGTCATTACACCAACACATTCCTCACACCACTGCAACAATCACTAGTGTATAATGTGTTGTAAGTGTATTATTATTTTTGTAAGTGTGCAGTTGGTGAGGTGTACAGTACGAAGGTCTGTCGTAGTTATTAATGGGCAATAAAAACAGTCAAAATTCGTGTTGGTCATTGATCACGAATGAACTATGGACAGGTTTATAAATGTGAGTATATACAAAATGTCTTCGAAGTATACATTATATAGACAGAATATATTCCTATCCATCGTAAATATATCCATAGTATATCCCGCATACCTCCCTGGGCTTCACATGGTTGCAGAGTCAAAATAACGCATGGAGTTATCACAGCAATCTATAAAATTGTACGGTCTTATTCCATGATGGATGGCCGAGCAGCGTGCCAGCCCTGACTGATACTGCGTCGAGCCAGGGCAGGGCAGGGCAGGGCGAGCACACCCTAAACTGCTGGGGCTTATTTTACGGAGGAACCACTCACACACACACACACACACACACACACACACACTTATCCTAGGTGTTTGTTATTGTCGAATGTTGTTGTTCATGTTCTTGTCGGTGGTGAGGAGAAAGAATTTGAACTGTTTTAGAGAGAGAGAGAGAAATGAAGCCTTTTAAGGACGGGTTATTCAAAGTATTTCTTCAAGAATCTTAGTAAGTTCAACTCTTGGATTAGCTCGTTCGTACTGACGTAATTGTGTGGCTTGGCCGTGATGAACAAGCCAGAGGTAACGTTTTTCCAACCAATTTAACCGAGGTGGCTTGGTTCTGATAACGTGGCCAGGAGGAAGGAAGGCAGGGGGGAGGGGTGAGGTACGGGTGAGAGAGGGAGGAAGGGCTCGCTTGGTGTGGCACTGTAACACACTATCGGTACACACACACATGCGGCTGTGAAAGTTTCTCTCACTCTGGTCGTCCAACTCAGGCTCCAACAGATCCAATCTCGGGCGCCATGGTCACGCTAGCCCCATATTTACATATGATGCGCGGGGGTGTGAAGCGGACAAAGCAAACCACTACGCTCTGCGATCATTTTGGCAGTTGCACCCTCTCATTTTCTCACCCGGACTCCCCGCCCTCGGACACGACTGCCCGCAGCCAAGATGAAATCGAAAGACTCGCACCCTGGAAAACCGGCGGTATCTTACTCTGCCCCGGCACGATTTTCACACACGGCCTGGGCCAAAATTATAAACGACGGGATAATGGCCGCCGACACTCGAAGACTGGCGGTAATAGATGGCGCTGGGAAACAAATACGCATCACCGACGAGGTGCTCGATGCCCTTCTTCCTCCTTCGTCTCTTAGATCGTCGCCTCATGAAAAGAGATTCGATCCAGTTAATGACAAAGATAAACAGCACCGCGGCTTTATTACACGCTTATCTTAAATGCGATCTGATCAGGAAGGTGATAGTCTGGGTCAGTCTTCGTGACCCGACGCCCAGAGCAATGGTGGATCGTCCGACGTACAGCACCGGGCCGCTACGCCGTGAATCCCTCGCCAGCGCCGCTGTTCATATCTGATAGAATCTGCATCATCGCCGTGCGTGACGTCAAGCAAGATGTAATTTGCATTATGAACTGTTAAGTGAGCTTTTCCCTGTGAGATGTAACACCTCTGACGAGCTCGCATGATGGATCCAGCACCAGCCTTGTCTTATCTGATGGTGAGCTGCTTTGATGGGGCGGGCAGGGAAAGGGTGGGCAGGGGAAGGGAGGGGGGCAGGGGGAGGATGGGCAGGGGAAAAGGAGGGTAGGCTAGAGAATGGAGGAAGGGTGGGCAGAGGAAGGGTAAGAAGGGGAAGGGAGGAAAGGTGGGCAGAGGAAGGGTAAGAAGAGGAAGGGAGGAAAGGTGGGCAGAGGAAAGAGAAAGGGTGGGGAAAGTGATGAAGGGAGGAATAATGGGATGGGAAGGAATAGAGGGAAAGAAAGAGAGAGAAGGGAGGATAGAGGTGGGAGAGGATGAGCTTTACTGTACTGTTACAAAATTACGATATATGTATTGTTTTATTTCGTTCTCTCGAGGAGGAGCCTTAAGTTTATCGACCTTAGATCAGCTGTTGTTGTGCCGTGGAGGATGAGGTGGTCGTGAGTGTGTGTGTGTGTGTGTGTGTGTTGTTCATTGTTGGAGAGGTGAACACTCTCTCTCTCTCTCTCTCTCTCTCTCTCTCTCTCTCATCAGCTGACCAAGACGACCCACTTCATATACCAGGTGTGACGTCATGCATTGTTAACCTGTAAGCACCTCATCAGTCTCAGAAACAAGCGGTCAGAGGTGTTGAGGTGCTGAGAGAGGCGTGTGACCTGTGTGAGGATCGTGTGAGCTGAGAACACTGCCCTGGGAACCCTAATACTGGAGGTGGAGGGTGTTGGCGGGTGTAGGTGAGTGGAGGTGGGTGTAGTAGCAGGGTGTTGTTGGGTGTAGGGGGTGTGACAGTAGATCGGAGATGGTGTTGGTAGGTGTGGCAGGAAGGTGGGGGGGGGTGGTAGGTGTGGCAGGAAGGTGGGGGGGGGGGTGGTAGGTGTGACAGGAAGGTGGGGGGGGGTAGGTGTGACAGGAAGGTGGGGGGGGGTGGTAGGTGTGACAGGAAGGTGGGGGGGGGGTGGTAGGTGTGACAGGAAGGTGGGGGGGTGGTAGGTGTGACAGGAAGGTGGGGGGGGGGGGTGGTAGGATGTGACAGTATTAAGATGGCTTACGTCACAGGAGACGAACGTGTGCCTAGTTTAATCACATCCTTTTCACCTGTCATTTCTGATCTGACAGGTAGAAATTTCTCGCAGGTGAGTGATATATATATATATATATTTATATTTCTCTTCAATAACCTTAAATGCTAAACTAATGATTAATTCCTTGTCACCCTTGTTGTGATTATGTCAAACCTTGAAGAAAAAAAAATCAGAGGATGATATATTTTAGCTGAAATTCTCATATCTTAGGGATGGCGACCACGGCCCACCACTGCGAATAATTTTTGGCTCTCTTGATCAATTTATATTTTTTATTTTTCGGGGACCATAGCGTTTAACTATGGTCGGTGTGTCTTGTTGATGTAATTGATGTTCTGAGTGAATGTTTTACACACACACACACACACACACACACACACACACACACACACACACACACGTACGTGAACGTAAGTCATCGTTCCGTGAAAAAATGAAAGCAAAACTCACGCACAAGTTTGGACAAAGAACGACTTGAAAGAAGAAGAAGAATAATGGAGAGAAAGAGAGAGATAAAGAGAAAGATTAAAGTCAGAGTCATGTAAGAGAGACAGACGGAGACAGAGACGGAGAGAGAGAGAGAGAGAGAGAGAGAGAGAGAGAGAGAGAGAGAGATATTTATTATTCTGCACATCAACTTTATACTTTACACAATAAGGTACGATTAAGGCATCAAATTATTCATTCTCAACCCCCACAACACAACCCCCTCCCCCACAACACAACCCCCTCCCCCACGAAACTCAGCCTTGTTACAATACGACCACACTTGAGGGAGGAATATCATCACGAGTAATCAGTGTCTTATACTCTCAAGGGGTCGAGGAATAACTTGAGTGTGTTGATGGAGTGCCAGGCAGATAGTGAATCATGATAGTGAGGGTGGGAGGAGGTGTGGTGGGTGTAAGAGTGGGTGGAGGAGGTGTAGTGGGTGTAAGAGTGGGTGGGGGAGGTGTAGTGGGTGTAAGAGTGGGTGGAGGAGGTGTAGTGGGTGTAAGAGTGGGTGGGGGAGGTGTAGTGGGTGTAAGAGTAGGTGGGGGAGGTGTAGTGGGTGTAAGAATGGGTGGAGGAGGTGTAGTGGGTATAAGAGTGGGTGGGGGAGGTAATAGGTGATAGAAGCCATCATGACACAACTTCCCTGACATGAAAAAAAAACAAAACACATGATTGACACACACACACACACACACACACACACACACACACACACACACACACACACACACACACACACACACACATGAAAAAGTCTCTCATTGACCCACAAATTCGAATCACGTTGACCAAAACAAGATGAGAAAGATACCCATCACTAAACCACTGGGGACTCGCAGGCAAAATTACCCCCAGGGCGAGGAGCTGGGGCCTAGGGTGTATCTGTGGCTGTGATCTCTTGTGTGACATATGTGTGTGTGTGTGTGTGTGTGGGAGAGAAGGGGTGTGTGTGGGGGGGTGTATGTCCCCCCACACACCTCCAAAAAAAAAAAAACATCATCCTGAGTTTCTCGACGATTTTGTCCTTGAGGGCCAGACAAACACACGGACAAAAACGGTGTTTATAATGGGTGTTTGTGTGTGGAGGGCGACAACCACTCACGACCAACCAATATCTCACAGCAGGAAATCACTAGGGACACCAGCTACGATTTAGAGAACACTTTAGCCAGACCTTGTGAGCATTTTGGTGTGAAGTGAAAGAGATTTTGTAGTTTCTTTAAATTTCGGCAGATTTGTGGGAATAAAAGTCAAGATATCAGTAAGATTTTGATAAGATTTTTGTTTATTTTCATGTAAGATTTTGATAAGATTTATGGTGATAATTGTAAGATTTTCTCTGAGGTTTGTCGTAGGATTTTTGTTCCAGACCAGTTGGATTTTATCAATGTTGCCAGAGTTATTTTTTAACTTCTCTATACCCTCACCAACATGACGCCAACATTACGTAGACATACCTCCATACCCTCACCAACATCACGCCAACATACCTCCATATCCTCACCAACATCACGCCAACATCTCTTAGTATTGTCACCAACATCACCCATGAATCGTATACTCAGTTGCATCATCACATAACCTAGCTCATGATTCCTGCAGGACCGCTCTCATGGTTCCTGTAGGACGTGGCCGGGATCTAGGGAACCATCTGGCACGCCGAAGTGACACATGGTTCACGCCCTGGCCCACTGAGGCGACTCCCACACCTTCATCACAGAGACTTCGTGACCTGTGTGGCCCTGGGACCCATAACGTGACCATATAACATCTGTGTACCTCTGTCACACCTGCTTACCTCTATGATAATTATATAGTTCTGTCACCTGCATGATTCCACGACACCTCAAGGCACATGTAACTCTGTGACACCCGTTAAAAGACAAATGGCTCTTTGACACCTGCTAGAGAACACCTGTATTTGTGGCCAGGTGTATTCTAACCAGTAGTCCAAATTTACAGAAGTCATATGCAAATTAATTCCTCATAACCAACACACAAGTGAACATCATCTAATTGCAGTAGAGTCTCAGTACCACATTGCCGACATTATTAGGTGCCAGGTGTAGGTCGTAGCTTAAGTGGGTCAGGTAGAAGCGTCCCCCAATTGGAAAGTAAATTTTGTATATTAACTTTTATAGATATGAGACAAATTTGGGATGACTGTGGCGAAATAGAGGAGGAAGAGAAGAGGTTAGAGGAGGTGGAGGAGGAGGGGGAGGAAGAGGAAGATAGAGGAGGAGGAGACAGAGGAAGATAGAGGAGGAGGAGACAGAGGAAGATAGAGGAGGAGGAGACAGAGGAAAATTTAAGAGGAGGAGGAGGAGGTGTGCAGGTAGAGTGAGTTAAGTGTGTTTAAAGTAATTAGAGTGTGTTCGAGTAGAATTAAGTGGAGGGGGACATGAATTGGAGGGATGAGTGGGTGGGAGGTGTTAAGGAGTGAGTGAGTGAGTGGGAAGTGAGTGTGTATGTGTGGGAGGTATGAAGGTGTGTGGGAGGTGAGTGGGTGTGTGGAAAGTGAGTGTAAAATGTGAGTGGGAGTAATGTAGTGTGTATAGATGAAGATACTAACGCCTCCTGTCTGCCGGCCATGACATCACCTGACGTAGAATAATCACTGGAAAATTATTATCATGATCAACAACAACGATAACACCTGAACACTGGGGGGGGTAGGAGGGGGGTAGGAGGGGGGTAGGAGGAAGGCATTGGGAGGGGGGGAAGGATAAGTGAAGGGAGATGAAATGCAGAGATGGAGTGAGAAGGGATATGGGATATGGAAAGGAGGAAGAGGAGGAGGAGGGGAGGAAAGGAGAGGGGGAAGAGGAGGAGGAAAAGGAAGAATGGGATTTAAGAGACAAGGAAAGAGAAAAGGGAGAGATAGCGAGAAAGGAAAAAACAATATGATGTAGGTAAATGAGAGAGACACACACTCATGCAGGATCTAATATGACTTTCAGAAAAAACAACTTCAAAGCGTAGGAGTTTAATCTCTCTTTTCCTGGATTAGAGTGACTCACTGTAGGATCTCGGGAGTCCTTCGTACACGTCAGGGCGAGGCGATTGACGCAGGAACGAAGGACATGATTGTGGGGCGAAGGAGGATACCGAGATTATTAATGTGGGTGACATGCAGACGCCTCCATCTGGTAGGTGAGGAGAGAGAGAGAGAGAGAGAGAGAGAGAGAGAGAGAGAGAGAGAGAGAGACTGACTAAATATAGACAAACTAGATTGACAAAGACTGCAATGATACATACATACATACATACATACATACATACATACATACAGAACCTCCATTCATCCAATAGCACAATTAATTCCACTTGTCTGGTTCAATGTACATAAAAAAAATTAACATTAGTCAAGGAGTAAACGGTAAAGAAAACTCAACTAAAAAAAGGCAGGATCTTTTCTCTCTTTCTTTTATTTTATCTATCTCACTTGACGCGCTTTTATTCAATAGCTGGGGATTGATATTAATGTCTCTCTCTCTCTCTCTCTCTCTCTCTCTCTCTCTCTCTCTCTCTCTCAAGCCCGTGTGTACAGGTAGGATTTAAACACTTAAGACAGGTGACGTGACTATGACAAACGCGGTGGTCCCTATACTTGAGAGAGAGAGAGATTAAACACCAATATATCAAGCGACAGTCCCACCAGCTCCACCCTTCACGCCGACGCCCAGGAGAGCGCCCCTCGTGCCCCTCTCTACTAGGCCGGTGCGTCGAGGCGTCCCACTAACCACACCTCCTGCGTGAAGATGGCCAGGTACAGGTGTCAGAGATTAATGTAAGGGTCTTTGGTCGTCAGTGTGGGCCCTAACACGCTCGTTAGGGCTATTCTCGGCTTGTCACAGCCTAGCCAGCCGCCGCCACCACCGCCATCGGCTGGGTTCTTCTTCTTCCTCGTAGGTCTCGAGTCATACTTCACCTGTTGTTCAAGTTGTCGGAGATTAGTCTCTCTCTCTCTCTCTCTCTCTCTCTCTCTCTCTCTGTGATAGATGGTAGCACTCGGGAGATCACAAGGAAAACATAAATCTTTTAGAGTTCATCACCACGACCCTCAAACATATAATCCGAATTACACGGGATTTGGGGCGTATAATCGATCGGCTTTGCAGGTATAAGAGCCAAGATAAACCAAGCCAACTCAACGAGCCAGGTAGCCAGGTAACCAACCCATCCTGCCAGCCAAACCCAAGCCAAGCCCAAGCCGCACCTCTACCAACCGCTCGAGGCTTGAAGAGATGTGTCGGATAAAAGTGATGCGTGGAAGATGCCGCTCTGAGTGGATGACAAATATGCAGTTGGCAGAGGCAGTGTGTGTGTGGGGGATGAGTATGATTAATTGAGGCTTTACTCCGGCCGCTAGCTGAGGGGGAAGCTGTTAGGTGTGTGTGTGTGTGTGTGTGTGTGTGTGTGTGTCATGTGAGTGTCGAAGTGATGCATGACTTCAGGCTTTGATGTTTGATTTTTGGGAATATTTATTACCTATAATGTACGCATGTGTTTTCGTACACACACACACACACACACACACACACACACACACAAATTCTCGCTTAAGTCTTAATCCCTCCCCATTGGTTCAGTCTCTGTATGTAACACCAAGTATGACATTATTTCATCTTTTGTTCCGCCCAAGTTTAAGGACTGAGTCCGCTCTGCCACCCGCAACCAGAGACGACAAGAGAACATTTGGTTTTATTTACAGGTGAGACAAATCAGGTGAGGCATGGTATAATAAGGCAAGCGATCGCTATTGATTAAGGAGAATCGTGTTGCTTCTCTAGTACGTCCCGAGACACGATTATTGGAAACGCTGTGTAATTTTGTGTATTTATGTAAATGACACATATTCTCGATTACACGGATAAATGATCTGTAATTTGGTGTAGCTGTGACCCGGGTACATAATTTCGTGTCTTATGTATCAATGGACTAACAATTTGGGTGTGTATGTATGTTCATTTACCCTAATTAGACTCCCTAAGTATATGGTCAATCATTGTTTTTGTCGCCGATTGAAACCTTTTTCGGGTTACGGACGATAATCTTTGTTTGGCGTATCGCGAATATTTTTTTTTTTAATCACAGTGAGGATATAGAGGAGATTAAGATCACTTATGCTCGGTTGTTACACAAATAACCCGTGTTTATGAACCATAAATACAACACAGGCGTCGCTCAACTATGCGGTTCATATTCTCAGTCCGCTTCATCTTTATATTTTTTTTATTCCAACTAAAATACCTCTTGAATATATTTGATGAAGGGGTTTTAGCGTCATAATTCACCTCCAACGCCTTATGAGTGGGATCCAACACTTTATGACAGGTTTACGACTCGGATCCAATACTTTGCAGCACTTTATTAGTAGGATTAAACAGTTTTACGAGCGGACTTCAACACCCTCTGAACAAGCCTCAAGCCTCCTCAGTTACCAGGCGCTTCTTACACCCTCTCTACCTGCATCACCGTCCTCACCCACTCCTACCTGCCACACCAACTAAATAATAATGAAATGTTTTACTAAGTGATAAAGATGAAAGCTAAAGGTATGGTTACACCTCGCGGAAAACTTTAAGAGATTGTTACACACACACACACACACACACACACACACACACACACACACACACACACACACACACACACGCACACACACACACACACACGCACACACACACACACACACACACACACACCTCGCGGGAAGTGATATTTCTGAGTGGTTAAAAAAACAACTTTATTTAAGAAACATAAACAAA
>CAUDMG010000799.1:1805000-1970000 GCA_958450375.1 Homarus gammarus | reverse complement strand
TCCCTCCCTTAGTTCTCTCTCCAAATCACCCCTTCCCCCAAACTTGTGTCTTTCCTTCTCACCCACTTTCACCCTTTACTCCTTCATCTCAACCCTTTACCCTGTGTCCCTCCCTCTCATCCCTTTACCCTTACCCCCCCTCTCAAACGTTTCCCCCCTCCTTATCCCCGTTTCCTACCCCCTTCATCCTGCTCAGCATGAATCCAGGTGACCAATTACCAGGTGACAGGCTGGGTCGTGGGCCGCTACTGTTTAATGAGCTCCTCTGTCCGTCCCCCACACCCTCCTTGTGTGTGTGTGTGTGTCCTTGCACGTGACTACGACCTTGTCTGTAACACCACTACCACTACCTTCATCTATAACCACCACCACCACCACCACCATCACTACTTCCCCCACAACATTCAAGGACCACCACGCCACGCTGGGAACACTGACAGACACCGTAAGTAACCAGGTTTGACGTGAACAACTCTCCACAATTACCCTGGGGTGTTGGCCACACTGACGCGGAACCTTGTCTACTCGCCTTGTGGTTGTACAAACACGGGTAATGACGCCACCGCTGCCACCAGACAACTCAGTGTTACCAGATACAAGCGACGCCTCTTCCTCCCAAAGGTCCGCCTACTCTCACATTACGAGTAGAACAATAAGAAGGACGGTTTCTGTATCCTGTATGATTCCTTAAGGGATTATAGGATTTATTTTTGGGTTTAGGATAATTATATTTATGTCTTGCCAGTACGATAACACGATGTAGTTAGGATATTGGCCCAGGGAATGATCCTACACCACTTACGAGGCTTGGATGGCAGGATAGGATGGTGTTACTGATTGTATTTGAGTCCACCTATAGGTTACGATGAGTTTAGAGTGATCAGGATATTCTTCACTATAATCCTCTTCTTCTAAAAAGTCGTTCAGGCAGGATAAAAACTCGTCCAGGAACGATAGATTAAAACAGGCTGAACCACACGACAACCCCTCCTCCTTATAAAACCCGTCCAGGCAGGATAGAAATTCGTCCAGGCAGAATAGATTAAAACAGGCTATATCACACTATAAATCCCCTATAAAATCCGTTCGGGCAGGATAGAAATCCGTCCAGGCAGGATTGTAATTCGTACAGGCAGGATAATAAATCTTCCAGGCAGGATAGTAACTCGTACAGGCAGGATAGATTAAAACAAGCTATGCCACCCCGCCCTTATAAATCCCTTCCAGGATAGTAACTCGTCCAGGCAGGATAGTAAATCGTCCAGGCAGGATAGATTAAAACAAGCAATACCGCCTCTCCCTTATAAAACCCGCACAGGTAAGACAGGTGTTGCCTCGCCCACCCGCCTCGGTCGTGACAGGTAGTGAGATGTAATTATCCCCTGAGCTTCCTAATGTCCACAGGTGAGATAACACGACTTAGTACATCCTTAATGACACACCTGAGGAGACAAGATGGTCTCCTAAAGCCAGACGTAATGGAGCGTGAAGTCAATTACGGTCGATGTTATTAATACATAAGGACCCCTTTTGAGAAGTAGTGTGTGTGTGTGTGTGTGTGTGTGTGTGTAATGGTAGTCGTAGGATTAGTCCCAGGATGCTATTAATAGGATTAGAGACTCGTAGGATTAGTCGTAGGATTCTATTAGTAGGATTAGATACTCGTAGGATTAGATTCAACTGTAGGATTATGATTACTTGTAGGCTTAGACATAGGATATAATTAATAGGATTTAAACAGTTGTAGGAAAAGACGCAAGATTCTATTAGTAGGATTCAGGCACTTGTAGGATTCTTTTTATTTGGAGGAAAGCGACCCATAAAATGTGTTCTTGTTCCCAATAAAAGTATTCTACCTGAGCAGGAAACGACATTCTTACCTGTAAATTACCTGTTCAATATTTTGTTATCAGTGAGTTAGTATATATCAATTGTTTCCTCTCTCTCTCTCTCTCTCTCTCTCTCTCTCTCTCTCTCTCTCTCTCTCTCTCTCTCTCTCTCTCTCTCTCTCTCTTCAATGAATCCAACTGGTATACTTAACGACCGTGCCTGGCCATTCAGATCAACCACCACACCATCTCATTACAATCAGAGGACTTGTTTCATATCCTGTAAGCTCATTCTAATTTCCGTCTCTTAAATATACCCATAAGACGGAACTTCTCGTTAAGTCATTGAGACTTTATGGTAATTGGGTGACAGGTAGATGCAAATTGTCCCTCGTTAAGACTTGAGTTAATTCCAAAATGTCTCTTATTTAAATTGGTTTATTATTTGTTTGTCTCTCGTATAAAAGTTGAATTATATTGTCTCTTATTTAGTCTTTATGTCATGTAGTCTTATAATATCAAGGTGGAAGGAATAATCGTCGTGTCTGTGTTTGTCTGTCCATAATACACTGTGAGGAAAGTGACAGCGAAACATTTTTCTTACTGAGAGATATTGTAAACACCTGTACCTTATATCGTGTCTTGTACCTACTGGCGATGAGCTTAGTGTTATGTCCTTTTGTCATTAAGTGTGTGGTGTGGTGTGGTGTGGTGTGGTGAGGTGTGGTGTGGTGTGGTGTGGCGTGGGGTCGTGAGGTGTGGTGGCGTGGGGTGGGGTGGGGTGGTGTGGTGTGGTGAGGTGTGGTGTGGTGTGGTGTGGCGTGGGGTGGGGTGGTGTGGTGTGGTGTGGTGTGGCGTGGTGTGGTGTGGTGTGGTGTGGTGTGGTGTGGGGTGGGGTGGTGTGGTGTGGCGTGGTGTGGTGAGATGTGGTGTGGTGTGGCGTGGTGTGGTGTGGTGTGGTGTGGTGTGGTGTGGCGTGGTGTGGTGAGATGTGGTGAGATGTGGTGTGGTGTGGCGTGGTGTGGTGTGGTGTGGGGTGGTGTGGTGTGGTGTGGTGTGGCGTGGTTTGGTGAGATGTGGTGTGGTGTGGTGAGATGTGGTGTGGTGTGGTGTGGCGTGGTGTGGTGAGATGTGGTGTGGTGTGGGTAAGAGGCAGCTGTGTTGAATTGAACCACGAGAACCATGAACCAGTGAAGTCAGTTTAGGTGGTTCTAATTTGGGGATTTTTTATGATAGGATATAAGTGAAGGTCTAAGTTAAGGCGTAAAGTATAAGTTAAAGTGTAAAGTATAAGTTAAAGTGTAAAGTATAAGTACTGTGATAATTGTGGTACCTGGAACGTTGTTTTGAGGAAGAATAGTGATTGTATCTAACCTAACCTAACTTAACCTAAACCCAAATATGGCAACAACTATTCAATAAAAACTACCTTAATAAAGATTGTAAGTGATGTCTCTATTTATTACACCTTTTTCCCGGGTGATATTCAGGTGACAACTCCAGAATACATAAAAATTGGTCTCATGGACTTGTGAAAGAAGAATTAATCCCTGAGAATGTATAACGAGGGAACAGATGGCACGCAGAACTAGCCCTCTCTGACCCACCACCTGTAAACACCGTCGAGGCTGACTTGACTTGATGTTTCACCTTTGTATATTTTTGATGGCAATTACTACAGCCTTAATTTATGCTCCTCAATAACGTCTAATGTCTCGCTTGATGTCATTTTCAACGCCGCCATCATTTGTTGAGGGATACTCCTCCTCCTTCTTCTTTTCTATCCTCCTCGTCTTCTTTCCTCACCCTCCACCTCCTCCCTTCCTTATCCTATCCTCCCGCCCTCCTCTTCCCTTCTCTACCCTCCTCTACCCTCGTCCTTATCTTCTTCTCCTTCTGTCCCCGGTCTCCACAACCCCCAGGGGTCCTCAGGGCTCCACTAGGACCCCCCTGGACTGAGTCATTATCCCTGGCCGCTACCAGCCGCCCAGGGGTCCAGGTAATAGCAATTTCTTTCGCCGAGCTTCACAAAACTGGTCATGAGCGACTCACCACACACACACTACAACAGTTTGGTGGATGTAGTGTGTGTGTTACCTACAGAAGACTCAACAACAGTCGTTTAGTTGTTGTGGTTGGTGGACGGGTCATGGAGGTCACTAGGCTTGGCAGTGTTCATGAACGACCTGGTGATGTGTGTTGATGCCAATAGTGAGGTCAGGAGTTTGATGATTGCTTGAAGAAAAACAACAAAACTGTATTAATACTTCATAAAACATGTGTTCTTGAAACGTACTTGAAGTTAATACATAAAGATACGGAACAGTAGGAAAAAAAAATTTACTGACGAAGTGGCCTGTTCGCTCTTGGTGCTTTGACAAATTGACAAAAACCGTCAGTGAACTTAGCCTGGTGTTAACTGGGCGCAGAGTGTATAGTCGAGCAGGTCGCGTCAGCTAACAGATACCATACTGTAATTTATTTGTGTTTTTTACTCGAGGAAGCGTTGAAGGTGCGGAGGCCACGACGCTATTGTATATTTTTTAAGTGCATCCATAGTCGTTCTTTCAATCTTGACATCGGATCTGTTAAGTAAAAGTAAGAAATGTTTTACAAAGATAATCCCCAGTAGCGAGAGTTTAGTGGTAGTTGTGTTATAAAGTATCACAGTAACCCTTCTTGAGCAGCCGGTGGTGACGTGTATACCTGAGCTACAGTACTTAATGTGCCATACGTTGGCGAGGCGAGACGTTTAGTGGCAGTTAGAACACTCGAACGACCTGTAGTGACACGTATTCGTTAGACTACAGTGGTGAATACTTCCTGTGTGTGTGTCAGGAGTGTTAGTGAGGACAGGTGTGTGGTGGCGCCGCGGGACGCCACAGGCCGGGGCAGTAACTCTCCTTAATCTGACATTATGACGCCACTTAACTCAGCAGACAACAGGTATAACGCCACCTTCCACCGTCCCTCAGGTGAGTTTCAATTACTGGACGTATCACCTCATCCTAATCTCTTCTTGGAGTTTTCCTTCTTTTTCGCTTAATCCATTTACCCTCTTTCTGTCCTCCCCCTCCCCTCCCCATTCCTCCCCTGTTTCCCTCTTCTTCTCACCCCTTCCATCCTTTCCCCCTCTCCTCTTCCATCCTTTCCCCTTCTCCCCTTCCATCCCCCTCTACCCTCCTCCTATTCCCTTATTGCCTTCCATCCTCTCCCTATTCTCCTCTCCCCCTTCCCCTCCCCCCTTACTCTACCTCCCGCTGGGTCTGGGATTAATCTGAGTGCTTCTGCTGCTACTTGTGTAATAAGTCTCAAGGCTGGCGTCGTTTATTAGTACACATGAGAGGAATTTTGTTCATGTGTGTGTGTGTGTGTGTGTGTGTGTGTGTGTGTGTGTGTGTCGCGCCTCCACTTCACCAACCGCTCCACTATACTCCATTCACTCCACTATGCCAGTAACTACTCCACCCACTTAACGCTAACGCTTAATCATCCATCCTCCACCTCCCACCCCAATCCCCTCTCTGCCCACCCACCCCCTCCCTACCTCCCACCTTAACCCCCTTGTCAACTCCTAGTACCGTCCCATTCCACTCCCTCTTCCCCTCCCCCCATCCAACCTCACCTCTCACACCAACCCCCACCCACACCACCGTCCCCTCCCCACCCCACCAACCCACCCTCCCCACCCCACCAACCCACCCTGTTATCGCCGCCTTGTGCATGATTACAAGGCATTATCTCCCTCACTGATGTACTTGGTAATGAAACTTGGCAGGTTATTCCGGCGTCCAGCATCCGGCTGTTTGGGGGGTGGTGGTAGTTGTGGTTGGTGGTGGTAGGTGGTGATGGTTGGGTGGTAGAGGAAGTGGGTGGTAGTAGGTATGGTGGTAGTAGGGGTAGTGGGTGGTAGTAGGTGTGGGGATAGTGGTTGATGATGGATGGTGGTAGGTGTGGGGATAGTGGTTGATGGTGATGGTTGAACGTGGTGATGGTAGTTGTGGTGGTTAAGATTGAATTCTCCTTTGTACTCCAGCAAGGTGGGTTAGGTGGGTGGAGTGGGTGGGTGGGTGGGTAGATGGGTGGAGTGAAGGGAACAGAAGCTCATACATCCACCGGAAATCATGTTATCACTGTGTATTATTCGTTATCATGTCAAGTTATCTTTCTCATAACACTTCTCATTGACCAATACATAAACTAGAACATTATCTCTGTCTCTCTTCGTTATCTTGATGTGTTATCTCTGTTCATGTCTCTAAATGATAACACCTCGTTACCTGTTGTTACCTGTTATTGTTGTTATCTTGGGGAAGTTCTTTGTTATTATCGTGACTAAAGTGTATACAACAAGTACAGGTGAATAGGAGAAAAATATATCAGTTTCGTTATATTTTTTGGTTTCACTATAGCCAAGCAGTTTGAAGATAACAGGAACTTGTGTTATCTTAAGCTCTTCCTCTTCCGTTCCTTGTCATGTGAACGTGAACAAAAAGCACAAAGGAACGAAGCTTAGTCGTCTCACAATCTTGATTATGTCTTACAAGCTTGATCGTGTCTTACCACCTTAACCACATCTTACGCTATAAACAAGGGAAATCTTGTTATCTCGAGTTGTGGTTCTTCCTTTATCATGTCATTAAATTCGTTATCCTATTCTTTGGTTTCATGATATCATTGGGCATTGACAACACTCAATAAACTATCTGGAGTAATTCACTAAGTGTGTGTGTGTGTGTGTGTGTGTGTGTGTGTGTGTGTGTGTCCATTATCGACAGGTAGTGACACACAGGTATACGTGCGCTGCTTGACAAACACCTCCGGGATGACTGATCACCTCCTGCCCCTGCCTCCTCTCCTCAGGGATTTTACGGCTTTATATTGATCACCGGTATAAAAAATCCTAACCTAACCTAACCTAACCTAACCTAACCTAACCCTGCCTGAGGAGAACTTTTGTGATTATCGTTGGGTGAAGAAAAGTTATACATTAAGAGTGACGACGTCTGTGAATGGTGATGATAACTGCTTAAGTAACTCATGTCAAACACCGTTATTTACTGTGTGTTAAGTCATAACATCAAGTAGTAATGGTTAAGTTTATTTTTTTAATGTTATTAGTTGGAAGATAACGACATAACACCAGTCACGCAACCGAGTGTGTTACTTAGTGATGTTTAATATGTTTTTACACTGTTAATGCAGGTAATGGTCACGATATCACCATTTGGTTAGGTTAGGTTCTGATTATATACAAGGGTGAGATTCTCGGGCCAGTGAGAGATAATTTGGGCCTCATTTACTGCTGTAGGCGGTGGTTAGGTTAGGTTAGGTTAGGTTAGGTTAGGTTAGGTTCTGATTATATACAAGGGTGAGATTCTCGGACCAGTGAGAGATAATTTGGGTCTCATTTACTGCTGTAGGCGGTGGTTAGTCATCCGCTGCTGTGCCTCTCAAGCTTGGATGGAATGTTCCTGTTATTCTGTAGTATGTTTGTGGGTTGTCATACACACACACACACACACACACACACACACACACACACACACACACACACACACACACACACACATCCCGAAACAAACAAACAAACACACAGCTAAACTCCACCCCAGGTCCTCTCAGCTGTCATCTTAAGATCCAGCAGCTGATTCATACACAATCAATACTCACAGCTGATTGGCCCATAATACTCTTGTGTTTACGAGTAGCCGTTTGGTAATACTTATTGATGTTTTGAATCCGCCAGCGTCCAGCCACACGTGGATATCAGGACCGTATATTGATCATTGCGGATTAAATACGGATGAATTACGGATGTTAATTGTTCTTTCGGGGATAAGGAGTGGATAGAGGCGATGATATCCGGAGTTGTTGAAGTTGTGAACAAATAATTTATGACCTGTTTTGTCACTGTTTCCGGTAGTGAGTGAACAGGTGAGGGTCTTACCTGCATGTGTGTGTGTGTGTGTGTCAGGCTTATTGGACACATTCACTGTTTTTCATTACTTATTCGCTGTATGTTACTGTAGGAATGTTTGTATTTTTGTATAAGTTATTGTATCAGCTCTCTCTCTCTCTCTCTCTCTCTCTCTCTCTCTCTCTCTCTCTCTCTCTCTCTCTCTCTCTCTCTCACCCAATGTATTTGTTTTCCGAGGTATCCTTATCCCCCCTCTCCTCCACCTCCTCACTCCCCCTCGCTCTCTCTCTCATCCCTCTCTTTCTCCTCTCCTACCCCTCTCTTACCCCCCTCCTCTTCTACTCCCCTCTCCTGTTCCCTTCCCTTTCCCCTCCTACCTCTCCTCACCCCCATCTCTTCCCTCCCTCCTCCTCTCCTCCCCTCCTTCTCCTCTTCCCCCTTCCCCTCTCCCCCCTCTCCCCCTTCTCCCCCCCCATCATTTACACCCACTTGAAAGAAAACTCACTGAACTATATACAATTTGTTGACAACACCCCGAAGCTCATATCCATATTTGCTATAGTCGCCCGGACTAGTTCCACGAAGCGTAACGTCACCATCCATCGCCAGCGCCGCCGAACGGACAAGAATTAACTAAGATAATTCCCACCTTCCCCTCCACCCCCTCCGTTACCTGTTCCCATGACGTAACATACATACCTACATACATACATACATACATACATACATACATACATACATGTAAATTAAAGTCACCAGATTGTAAAGTGGAAATAATAGGATGAGTTTAAAAGGGAATCTTCGTGTGTGTGTGTGTGTGTGTGTGTGTGTGTGTAAAGGGCGTCCCACAAGGGTAGCTGCTTGGTGTATAAGACTCATGACTTGCCGTTTAATAGTACCACACATCGTTTTAAAGGACTTCCCTATTTACTACAGTTGTATATGAACCGCTGCATTTACCATTCATTGTGATATAAGGAACGAAGTGGTTTTATATATCCTGCCTTTGTGGTTTATTGTTGGGGTTGACATTTGAGGTTGATGGGGTGTGGGTAGTGAAGTGGGGGTGTGTGGGTAGTGAAGTGGTGGGGGGGGTGTGGGTAGTGAAGGGGGGTGTGGGTAGTGAAGTGGGGGGGTGTGGGTAGTGAAGTGGTGGGGGGGGTGTGGGTAGTGAAGGGGGGTGTGGGTAGTGAAGTGGGGGGGTGTGGGTAGTGAAGTGGTGGGGGGTGTGGGTAGTGAAGTGGTGGGGGGGGGGTCGTTAGTAAGGTGGTGGGGTGGAGTAAAGACTTTGTGGGTGTAGAGGTGTAAGTAATACACACCTTTGTCGAGACGCCCTCCTTCTGGCTACTACATGCTGTTGTTGTATCCACTTAAGTGTTCAATAATAGATCACCTGTTTGTTTATGTGTGTAAGTGTGTGGTAATGGAACATCTATCAATTATTATTATTATTATTATTATTAGTATTATTTTTTTTTATTTATTTTTTTTTTAATTGATTTTTATTCTAGTACTTTTTATAACGTGTTTCGTGTCTCATTTTTATTTGGGGAATTCGGGCCACCCCCCCGCCCTCCCCCGCCCTCACCCCCTCACCCCCCCGCCCTCACCCCCCCCGCCCTCACCCCCTCCCGTCACCCCCATCCCCACTCCCGTCACCCACCTGCCACATATGACGGGGTGAAGGCTCCACCAGCGTCACATCTATTTCGGGGTGACAGCCGTAACACCACTACCCAACTTGTTTCTCCTCCCGACTTGTGACGACTTACCAGAACTAAATCATGGGGGCGGTAAGTCATCCCTTGTGTGATCATTTACCAACATAATCTGGCGAGTGAAATGCATAATCACACCGTGACTTCGTATAACGCCAGTCCTAGGAACGCGACGTGCTTTTACCTGTGTTTAAATGGGTTTACCTGGATGTAACTGGGTTTACCTGGTGTAGCTGGGTTTAAATGGGTTTTGCTGGGTGTGGTTGAGTTGGTTTGTTGGTTGGTTTGTCTGTCTGTCAGTTGATTTAGCCAGAGGTGGAGAGTGCATCAGAGTTACGATGTGCAGGTGACAGTGGCACGTACGCACTCTGTTTCCGGGTCTCTCTCTCTCTCTCTCTCTCTCTCTCTCTCTCTCTCTCTCTCTCTCTCTGATCTATGGCTATTGTAAAAAAGACGTTTACACCTGAAATTATTGTAAAGAAAGTCATATGTTGTCGGTTATTGTAAAAAAGAGATTTAAAGTTAGGGATATTGTAAAAAAAAGGTAAATATTACAGACAAATATCGTGGGTTGAAAACAAGCAACAGGAACTGTCAGGCGTAACACCACCACCTCACGTAAACCAATAACTAAGACTGCTTGTTACTCTTTATTGGTAACGTCTCACACAAGGTAGCAGAGGGTCGCACGTTAATGATTTGTGAGCATGTGTATGAGAGAACTACCATTTACACACACACACACACACACACACACACACACACACACGTTGGATCACTGTGAGATAGTGACGACGATTTAGTTTTGTGGTGTACTGTAAATACTTTAAAAATAATTAACAAACTTTCTGTAAGATGGAAGAGGTGTGTGTGTGTGTGTGTGTGTGTGTGTGTGTGTGTGTGTGTGTGTGTGTTGGGGAGGGTTCACGTGTAGGATGTAGGATATAATTTCATATAGGATTAACTCATATAGGATACAGCTCATCAATAACCCTTTTATATATTTATTTATTTTATATAGAGTTTAGTCCCCCGTCGTGAAGAAAATGAGAATATTTCCGACACTCGTTTATTTAGCGTGTAATGACTCCTCTTTTTCCTCCTCTTCTTCTTCCTCCTGCAAGTCTTATTATTCTTATCTTTCAACTCCTTCTCTTAGTCTTCTTCTTTCATCTTTCCCCCTCCTCCCATTCTTCTTCCTCCTCCTCCTTCTACAGGTATGTCACGTCTCTCTCCTTTTAATCATTACTGTGTCGTTTCTCTTTCTTCAAACTTTCTTGTATTATTTTTGTTAGGTCTTTCAGGTATTTCTTCTCTGTTAAGTATTAAATGATGACTTTGGTAATATATCAGAGACTTTAAATGTATTAGTGTTTGGTTGTTGAAGCCGTGACAGACATACAGACAGAGGTTAGAGGACAAACAATTAAACAAGAGAAAAGTAATAAAATGATTGATTTTAGCGAATTATGTTAAGTGGTGGAAGTTGAAATATTTGGTGTAATTGTTGTTGTTGTTGTTGTTGTTGTTGTTGTTGTTGTTGCTGTTGAAGAAGTAAATGAGGTGAAAAATAGTGTTAGATCGTGACACCTGGATGACCTGTAGGGGAGGAGAGGTGAGACTCATTACCGTGAGAAACCCCCCCCCCCCCCCCACACACACACCACAAAGTGAAGACCTCCTGTAAATGTCTATTTTATGCCCTCCTCCTTCTCCTCCTCCCCCCTGCTCCCCCTGCTCCCCCTCCTCCTCCTTCTCCTCCTCCCCCCTGCTCCCCCTCCTCCTCCTTCTCCTCCTCCCCCCTGTTCCCCCTCCTCCTCCTCCTCCCCCCTGCTCCCCCTGCTCCTCCTCCTCCTCCTGGTCCCCTTTGAGGCCGCGACTCTGACTGATCTCTTCCTTTGTCACAATACCAGAAAAGACTTAAATACTTCCCTCTTTCGCTGCTCTAAATCGGCGCGACGGTGTTTTATTTTCATGTGTGTGTGACACACACACACACACACACAGAGCGAGGGGTCTTGGGGATGACTATAGACGCCGGGTGAGGACTATAAACTATGTGAAAGGTGTCTCCCGCTGTGACGCAGAATCCAACCCTCCACACGCTATTTGTTTTGGTTCTTTCTGACGCTTTTTTGTTTTGAAAAGGGTTTAAGTCGGGACTATAGGGTGTTGGATCCTGATAGAAGAAAAATAGAATGGGACTGAATAGGGTTTACTCTGTGTGGTGGGTTCTTGTGTGCTTTTGTTATTATTTTGTATTGGAGTTACGAATCTCAGTTTATTTCGTGTCTGATCTTTTTTGTGATTCGATTTTGTTTTCGGTCAGATTGAAGGTAAACGAACTCTTATTTTTTTTTACTTGAAGTTTTTATTGAGAGTGAAACAAAATACCGATCGTCAAAGAGTGTAAATAAACCACTTCGAATTCCTTTAAGAAGAAGAAGAAGAAAGAAATAAAATCGTGTTAAATTGTGTACTTGACAATTCTGGTTTTAAATGAGGTAAAGGAAACAAAAAATCCAAGAGTTAAAACTATGACAATAAGAGTTTTAAAGAGACGACAAGTGAGTTTCCTTCCTTCAGGGTTAAGAGAGACAATTAGTTGGTATTCCTGTATCCATCAAGGGAGGTAAGCCAAGGTGGAGGTCTTGAGGTGTTCAGACAGGGTGAAGTAGGGACCACAGGTAGTCTTGTTAGTGTGTTTGGGGTCTTGAGGTGTTAAACAGGTAAATTAGGCACCGCAGGTAGTCTTGTTAGTGTGTCTGGGGTCTTGAGGTGTTAAACAGGTAAATTAGGCACCGCAGGTAGTCTTGTTAGTGTGTTTGGGGTCTTGTCCCTTAATAAGTCACAACTTTTAATACTCTACAACCTATATTAACCTAATCATTAACCTAATCTATAACTCCTAATAACCTACAACCTTTAATAACACCACCTAAATACACCCCTATTTACTCCCTCTTAACAACCCTTCACTCCCCTTTCGCACCACCTGCCATGTCCTAACCACACAACACCAAATTACCTCTAATCTAGCCTGCGTGTGCTTAAGACGTGGCCATATATTATACCTACTTTAAACAACAACAAAGATTTTTCTATTGTTATTATGGCGCGAGACTACGGGCTGCCGACACTGATATATGATATAATGATACGCGGTGCAATATGTTGAAACTACAGAAAGCAGTATGTCAAGCGAGGAAGTTATATGTTTTGTGGTGTGTCATGAGCTCACACGACTATTTTGTGGTGTGTCATGAGCTCACACGACTGTTTTGTGGGGTGTCATGAGCTCACACGACTGTTTTGTGGTGTGTCATGAGCTCACACGACTGTTTTGTAGTGTGTCATGAGCTCACACGACTGTTTTGTGGTGTGTCATGAGCTCACACGACTGTTTTCTGGGGTGTCATGAGCTCACACGACTGTTTTGTGGGGTGTCATGAGCTCACACGACTGTTTTGTGGTGTGTCATGAGCTCACACGACTGTTTTGTAGTGTGTCATGAGCTCACACGACTGTTTTGTAGTGTGTCATGAGCTCACACGACTGTTTTCTGGGGTGTCATGAGCTCACACGACTGTTTTGTAGTGTGTCATGAGCTCACACGACTGTTTTGTGGGGTGTCATGAGCTCACACGACTGTTTTGTGGTGTGTCATGAGCTCACACGACTGTTTTGTGGGGTGTCATGAGCTCACATAACAGTTTAGGAAATAATAGAGTGTTGATGTTTCAGTACTTATTATCTAGAGCACCCCTTCTCTACCCTCCCCTCTTCTTCCATCTTTCTTTCTTCTTTTTTACCTACTTCTCCTTCCTCCTCATCCATACTTCCCCTTTCCCTTTTCACGCTATTCCCCATTCTCTGTACTACCCCTTTATCTAGACCAGCCCATCTCCTCCTCCTCCTCCTCCGCATCACTACCTCTCCCGTCCCTTCCCCCTCCTAGGTCTGTCTGCAGTGATGGGGAAGGAAGGGGTAGAGAGGGAGGAGGAGGGTGGGGAAGGTGTTGGGGAGGGTGGGGAAGGGATAGGGGAGGGTGGAGAAGGGATAGGGGAGGGTGGAGAAGGGATAGGGGAGGGTGGGGAAGGAATAGGGGAGGGATAGGGGAGGATAATAACAATAACAAGGACAGTGTGTTGGTGTGACAAACTATCATTACTAAACTGAGGGTGACAAGTAGACATCGTGTTGTTGTGCTCGCCACCAACACCTCCACCAGCACCATTAACGTCATCACCATTACCTACACCTACCACCAACAATGCCATCACTATTATCACCATCGCTACTACCATCATCGTCATCATCACCACCATGCCTTCCTCACTCCCACTCCTCTTCCTCCCAACCTTCCTTTACCCCTCCAAGCCTCCAACGTAGTCCTCACCCCACATCACACGAGCCTACTACTACAACACGACTGTTTAGTTATTCACGTACCTTCAGTGAACACCAAACACCTAAAATGGACTTATCTGCGGCCGGACAGCGTGTGTTTACGTGCGGCGCGACAACCTCTTAGCGTGTCGACTCATATCTTCTTCATCCATCACCTCTTACCTTCAGCCGCCGCTCTTCTCGCTCCCACCTCTGGCTCCGGCTATACTTAAGACCCCCAATATTCATATCATTTTGGCACGGGGGGTTAATAATGACCATTCATTTTGGCAGAACAAACACCCCGCCTCGCTAGAACGCCCGAGATCGGCATTTTAATCGAGGTAAATTGGGGGCGGAATTTGAGATTTACCTGGCGTTAAGTGAGTCTGGCGGAGGGACCTTACCTGCCTTATTTGGGTAGTGAGGTACCTTCCCCCCTCCCCTTACCCATCAACCATTCCCCAGCCCCTTCCGTGCATCCAGGCTCCTCTCCTCTCTCCCTGGCCCCCTCCCATCCCTGCAGAAGGGATCTATCATCAAGGACAGCGTGTAATTCTCAGGCGACGGGGACGTGGATCAGGCCGCCCCGGGAGGTGTTCAGTGCCGGTAACACCTGAGCCGTGTTGACAGCCAGACCTTGTCGCCCTCAGCAGGTCAGAAGCGGTAGTCACTGGTACTCTTTCTTCGTCCCTCCTCCTCCTCCTCCTCTTCCCTCTCCTCCTCCTTCTTGTACTTGGTCTTTTTTTCTTGTTCTTCTTTTTCCCTGGCTCCCTCTCATCCTCTTCTTCCCCTTTTCCTCTACCTTTCTTCTCTTCACCCTTCTTCTACGTCTCTGCCTTCTCTGGTTTTCTCCTTTTCCAATCCACCTCCTTTCCTTCCTTCCATCATACATGCATCCATTCCCTCTCCAGAGTCCTTCAAACAACAGTCTTCCTGTAGGAGTGAGGGGGAGTAGCACCATCCTTCACAATCCTACAATAGCATAGGAGTAAGAGTGACGAAGGATAGGAATACCATCCTTCGTCAGACAGGGACCTCGTATATATAGGAGTCATCTGAGGGGATCTATGAAGGATGCCGCCGAGAGAGAGAGAGAGAGAGAGAGAGAGAGAGAGAGAGAGAGAGAGAGAGAGGCATGGAAGGGGTGATAATCTCATATGCAAATTTCTAGATTGATGAAGGCGGTAAATAGTGAGCAGCGGCCTGATGGTCAGGTAACAAGGCGGGGCCCCACACCTGTACCATCATCCTACCTGACAGCGGTGATGGGAGGTGAGGGGCCAACTGGTGATGGGGGTAAAGAGGACAGGTGGCGATGGGAGTAGAGGGAAGGGACAGGTGGTGATGAAGAGGGGATAGGTGGTGATGGGGGTGAGGGGACAGCTGGTGATGGAAAGGGACAGGTGATGGGACAGGTAGTGATGGGAAATGATCTCTAAAAGTGAAAAATATAACAACAAATAAACAAACACTCCAATAACCTTTGTTCTAGAGACACAAACACCACACAACAAATGAACTCCTTTACTCTCACTTTACACTGTTGTGAGGAGGAGATAACGTAGTGCACTAGAGAGTTTATCAATGTTTACGATCCTGTCTCGTTGTTAGTACTGTATGTAAATTCCACAATATCTTATAATCTGGACAAAATACCTGTTTATTGTGTGTTAAATGTATGTTTTTAATACTAAGGGATGAGAGGATATGTTAATGAGTATTTATGTGTACTTGTATTTCCGGTTTGTGTTATGAAGAAAGCTGTGTATGTGATTTGTATTTAGTGAGGGAATTTATATGAATGACAACATTAATAAGATGATAAAAAGTGAAAAAAAAATCGAAAATATTCATAAAAAAGTGGAAAAATATCGATATCATTACTTTACCGGACACTTAACTTACTTCACTGGACACTTATCATGTTACACACAAAACACAAAAGAGTTGACAAAAAAAATATAGAAGATATTGGTAAAAAAAACAAAAACAGGTGGAGTTTAACATCTAAGTGGCAAGAATAATCATAACTGGAGTTTAACATCTCTTAAGTGGCCAAAATAATCATTGAACAAAACAGAGGTGATGTAGTTGGCTCCTATCTTGTGGCTCACACCGAATCAGATCATTGCCATTTTTTCTGTGGTTGTCAGTTTTTGCGGCAGGTTGGTGGTGCAGGAGGTACACGCCCAACACGGTCGCTAATTATCCGACGAAGGTGTTGAAGGAACAAACTTTATGCTGACGAAACCACACAACTATGGGGGATAATTTATACCTCCTTACCATGCTATACATAGTGAAACCTCCATATAACGGACTTCGATTTAACGGACTAACCTCTGACATATGGTCCGTTAGGAGGAGGTTTCACTGTATTGCAACCATGAGGGCGGGATAACACCACTGGGCGTTATAATGAGGGTTTCGTTATAGAGAAGTGGTCGCTAGTAACTGGTGGTAGGTTGAGGGGGGGTTAGGGAGTCTTCCACCTGTATACCTGGTGGGTGGTGAGGTAATGACAGGTGTTGCAGGTGAGAGATGGTTAATTTAGAACACTGGTAGCAGGTGTATACTCGATGATACCTGGGCGATGGTGTGTGTGTGTGTGTGTCTTTCTGCCAGTAGTACAACAACTGGCCCTGAGAGAGAGAGGTTAACTCACAGTAATCTACCCAATATCTTATAAAGTAACTCATAGTACTCAAGGGGTTAATTGATCGTACTCAGGGTGAATTATGGTACTCAAGGGAACACTACTCAGGTGAGATATATCAAATAACCGGTAACCGTTGTAAACACCCTCACAGCCCCCCAAAGGAAAAAACAGAAGACAAAGAAAGAATTTTATAAACACATTCAGTTCACAGTATCGACGGCTCTTATATAGATTGTAATCAAGGTGTTTTATTAGCTGTGAGACCTACAAGGATCCAGGTGCTATGTTACTGTAAATTAATGAGTTATTTCCTGTCAATAAATATGTAAAAAAAAGGTAGATTATGTAATGTATAAACTGGAGACATGAATGACAACAACAGGTGGAACAGACAAATGATTATTTATCTGTATTTTCCTGTAGAATGTTTTGAAAAATTGTGGTATATGTAAATTAGTGTTGCATTTTATCGTGTGGTTGTGTAAAGGGGGGGGGGGGGCAGGGGGCAGGAATGTTGTGGTGGAGCCAGACCTTAGAGTCGTGTGGTACAGGGTCCATTGCTATCTACCACAGTTCCCCATCACCACCTACCACAGCACCCCCATCACCACCTACCACAGCACCCCCATCACCACCTACCACAGTACGCCATCACCACCTACCACCTACCACAGTATCCCCTCACCACCTACCACAGGGAGAGGAAGGAGCTCTGGGTGGGCTGACTGTGACGCGGCATTTCCCTCAAGAATGGAAACTACTGTCCAGGTCTCCCGCCTACCTGGACACACCCACCCCTCCTACCCCCACCCACTCCCACCTATCAACCACCCACCCTTCATCCACCTCCCACCCACCACACTCACAATTGATCTTCCTCAGGAGTGGTTGTGGACGGTGAATTAGACCCTAAATGAGCCCTAAATTAAGGGGAGTCGTGTATGTTGAAGGGCTGAATTAGTTTGTAAAATGAGAGGAAGGTTGATTTTGTCCGTAGGTGATTGGGGGGGGGGGGGAGGTGTCGTCACTCTTAACCCCGCGGAGGAAGTTTGGAGAAAGATGTCGTGAATGGAGAGGGTTTTTTTATTTTATTTTATTTTTTTTTTTATTCCTTAGTAGTTGATAAAAGAAGGGAGAAAAAAATGGGGAAAAGGGGAAGGAGATGTTGGGAGTTTGTTGGTGGTGAAGGGAGATTAGTGTAAGGGAGGGAAGGGATGAGGTAAAGGACAGAGAAAGAGGGAGGGGAGGGAGTGGATAAGGAAGGAAGTAGTGAGGGAGGAGTAACGAAGTGGTAAGGAAAGACGCAAAGGAAGGAAGGGATGAATAAGGGAGGGAAGAGGGATTAAGGGGGAGAGAGGCTGGGGAAGAGTGGCTGTTACGGCATCTATTGATATACTCTATAATTAATTTTCTCAAGGAAGTAAATAGATCGTCCCACAAAGACCATTTTCAAGAATATTCCATCACTATTTTTTTCTCGCCATTTTGGTTCCTTTCTGCCACGGTGGGGAAAAAGTGGCATTGATAACATAAAGCGAAGTAATTATTACCTGATACCTGGGCGATTGTCTGCCAGGTGTGTTGGAGGTGAGTTAACTTATAGAATATTGTGAGGTGTGTGTGTGTGTGTGTGTGTGTGTGTGTGTGTGTGTGTGTGTGTGTGTGCGTGTGTTTTTATTTGTCTGTCACACCTGTTCAATTCACCAGGTAAACAATGGCCCACAAAACAGGTATAGACGTGCAGTAATTAGCCTTGTTATGATACCTGGTTGCCACATGACGATCTATCCGTAATGCTAAAGTGTTTATAACCTGAAGAATACGGCTTCTGTGTCGGTGTATCTGTCGTAATAATAATTTTAGTTTCCTATTTAGTTTTCTTGGAACAAATATGAGACATAGATGCATTATTATGGATCTGTAGTTCAGTGTTATGTGGTAATAAGAGGAAAATACCTGATGTGTTTGGAGGACTTTCTTACCTATAATTTATATTCCAACAACAGGTAAATTAGATAAAGATGTTGCACCTAATTGAGTTAACATTTATTTGCTTTGTATTTAAGTCAATGTTTATGTTAAAATCTCCTCCGCTCGTTAGTGTTTCGAGCTCCAATTTGTACTGAATAAAAGGCCGAGTACGTTGAGTGTGTGTGTGTGTCTCTCAGCTCAGTAACACGTATATATATAATCTTACATAAAATACCTAGTTTTATATGTAGTAAATTCTTAGTATGACATTTTTATGCCTATAAACTGTTTCAATATTAGTATATCACTACATTAACCTTATCCCGTCACATTAATATTTAGCGAGGGCAACTTGATGTGTATAGAATTAATATGTAAAATAGTCAAGTTTGGTCTATAATTATACCACAAACTCCCATGTAAACATAATCAGTGAATACTAAGTCGTTTGATTATATATATTTATACATACAGTGTATATATGTTCAGTATATATATTCAATTTTTTTTTCGATGTAGATTAACGTGATTATATTTACGGATATACTAAATTAATCTAAGTATTTATCAGTTGGATGAAAATGTTCAGTTATCGAGGTTGTTCTCGCCAGCTAATCAGGAGTCATCACTAACCTCTGCACCTGTCATCATCGTCAACACCTGTGACGGTAGTAAAAAATCCTGTACGTGTATATGTTCTCACTTAGGCGGTATTAATAGTGAGAGTTATAATGTTAATGATGATAAAGATAATACTTGTAAGAGTAGATATGATGATAATAATAATAATAATAATAATAATAATAATATAATAGAAATACAGTAATATAACAGTATAAAGAAAATTAATGTGTATCTTATTATAGTAGTTATACTGTGTGTGTGTGTTATCTAAATAGTTATCACATTTTAGTAAGTAGTTATACCACATTTTCCCTAACGAGGTATAGTTATCGTCTCTTAAGTTATCATAGTAGTTATCGCCAGAGTTATGAGAGGAGGCTCCCGTGTGATCATAAGGAGGTTGAGGCATTGCGGTGGAAGTAATGAGAATCACACCTGTTTTCCTACTTATTTGAGGGACGACTTCACACAGGTGGAGATTCTGTCATGTAAACACCTGTGATTACCTACCTGGTGAAGTGTGTTTAAGTGGTGGGCAAGTGACACCTGTTTTTACCGACCTGGTGAAGTGTGTTCAGGTGGTGGGCAAGAGAGAGAGAGAGAGAGAGAGAGAGAGAGAGAGAGAGAGAGAGAGAGAGAGAGAGAGAGAGAGAGAGAGTAGACATGATGGTATGCTGGTCGTCGGTATCATCAACATCATCAATTTAGCGACACAAGAGCACGTCGTCAGCCTATACACCTGGCTAAGACCCGTGAAGGTGTTGATGTCGCCACGTCACTGCTGAGTCACCTCCTAGACCAGGGCTCATCACGCCAAGCTGGGCTGGGTGGTGGGTGGCTGGGTGGGGTGGGTGTGGTGGGTGGACGATGGATAGTGGTAATGGTGGGTGGTGGGTGGTAGTATTGGTGATGGTGGGTGGTTGTGTAGGTAGTGATTGTTGTTGTTGTTGGTGGTGGTGTTGTTCCTTCCATCCTCCATATCACACACACACACACACACACACACACACACACACACACACACACACACACACACACTGAGCACCCTGAAGACCTTCCTGTAGGAGACGAAGAAGAGTAATCCCTTCCTTTTACCTGTGGCATTAAGTGACTTACCTGGCTGTAGGACGATGAAGGTGACAGAACTAAAACCATCCAATTTTAACTCTTGCTTTGGCCACCTGAAGAAATACTACTGTTACCTGTAGGTGCTGAAGTTGGATACTGTTACCTGTAGGTGCTGAAGTTGGATACTGTTACCTGTAGGTGCTGAAGTTGTATACTGTTACCTGTAGGTGCTGAAGTTGTATACTGTTACCTGTAGGTGCTGAAGTTGGATACTGTTTCCTGTAGGTGCTGAAGTTGAATACTGTTACCTGTAGGTGCTGAAGTTGGATACTGTTACCTGTAGGTGCTGAAGTTGTATACTGTTACCTGTAGGTGCTGAAGTTGTATACTGTTACCTGTAGGCGCTGAAGTTGGATTTGAAGTTTCGTAAGTAAAATCAGTCGTCTCCATTTTACCTGTGGCAGTAGACGACCTATTCCTGTAGACGGTGCTGAAGGTGACGAGGACAGCAACCCAATAGTAATGAATTTCTCTTTCTTAGCCTTTACCACGGTCACCGGAAGACGGGGTATGGGTGCTGGAGGTGTGTGTGTGTGTGTGTGGGTGTGTAAAGAAATGAAATGTCGTGGGAAAATTAAATTCCTTCTTCTCCTCCTTTTATTCTTTCTTTTCTTCCTCTTTTTCTTCCTCCTCCTCCTTTTCTTCTCCTTCCTAACCCTCCTCCCCCTTTCTTCTTTCTCCTCCTTCTCTTCTTATTTTTCCTCCTCCTCCCCAACCCTCCTCCTCTTCCCCCTTCTCTGTCCGTCTCTCAGCCTCGTCACGCCCTTAGATGGGAAGGAATAAGATAGACAGGGAAAGAGAGAAGGAAGGAAGGAAACGTGACGCCTGACTCCCGCTGTACTGAGGGAGGTCGTGGTAACATTTTTTTTATAAACATCTCTCCTGACTTGTGGGATAATTCTTTTTTTTTTCCTTCCTTCAATCGTCGGCTCCGATACACCAGTCACTATTGTTTCGGAACTTTGCGCAATTTTGGTCTTTTTTTTGGGGTGCGGGAACATGGTGTGGTGGTGGTAGGGGGGGGAGGGGTAAGTAGGCTGTAAGTCCCACAGCCTAATGTGCCATGGTGCCGGTGTTGGGGGTGTGGGGTTGACAGGTGAGGGGAGGTAGGCCTGTTGTGTAGAGGTGAGGAGGTGTGTGAGAGAGAGAGAGAGAGAGAGAGAGAGAGAGAGAGAGAGAGAGAGAGAGTGTGTAATTGAACTCTCTCTCACACACACACACACACACATTCGAGTGCACATATGTCCACAAACATCTACCCATATACAGTCACGCACGCACTTGCACGCACACACACACACTCACGCACTCACAGTTACTCTTCCTACATAAATTCATATATACATATATTAATTCATCTTGTTTTTATATATTACCACCACCACCACCACCACCATTACCACCACCACCACCACCACCACCACCACCATTACCACCACCACCACCACCATTACCATTACTACTAAATAAATAATAAAAAATGAAAGCCGCTCGAAATCGAGGATGGCCGCCCAAGGGCCTCCTAGGCGTGAATTTGTTAGGTGTAGAAGCTGTCGTCAACACAACAACCACACCCACTACCACTACCACCACAACTAGCACCACTGCCACTGTCAACATTAAGACCACTTGCCACCATCACCATTACTGCCATAACTACCACCACTATCAACACCACAGTACCACCACCACAACAGCACTCCCCTCCCCCTCTTCCGAAAAAAAATCCCGTTTCCCATTTTCTGTACAGGTAAGCAGAAATGCTCCTGGGTAATTAAGGGTTGCCCACCACCTTTTATCCTTCAATGACAACACGAGTCTAACATTTTCCATGACTTTTTTTTTTCTCTTGGTGTTTTTTTTTTCCAGTGGTGCGTGGATGACACTCACATTCCTCCGTGCACTCGTCTTTGTTCCAGCACACCCAGTACACCTTTTGTGGCTATTTTCCACCAGGATACTTACAATAAACAGTTTTTAGTCCATCCTAGAGTTAAGATTGACACGTCTTCCTCTATCCTGGGGTTAAAAACAAGAGTAAATCTGTATGGGTTCAGTTCATCCTTGAGTTAAAATTGACAAGTCTTCCTCAGTCCTGTGGTAAAAACAGGAGGATATTTATATAGTTTTAATCCATCCTAGAGTTAATATTGATACGTTTTTCTTACTTTTAAAACTTAGAAAATAATAAATTGAATATTGATTATGATTTATAAACAAGATAGATAAAGAAAACAGGAGAGAATAGATTTATGAGGAAAATAATAGTTATCCATTTGGTTGTTAGAAATAAATGTCATTTTCTATGATGTTGACAGTTTTTTGTAGCACTCGGAACGTTTTTGATCAAGGGAAAGATGTGTGTATGTGTGTGTGTGTGTGTGTGTGTGTGTGTGTGTGTTCTTGGATCTCGATGAAACTTAATACAGAAGAAGGACAAGTGCGGAAAGAGTTACCTCCCCTCTACCCTCCCTCATCAGCATTGAGACAAAGTTAAGGAGACGAGGATTTGCATTACACTCATCCCTTATAAGATTACCTCCTAAGAAACTCGGATTATGAAACGTTTGAGATGATTCTGTATCTGTATTGTGCATATAAACAAAATAGTGTCTGCTTCTTTATCAGTCAACAGGTAAGGAGTTTTGTTAATCATGAAAGTAAACAATTTGTTTTACCTCTTGTTTGCACCGTCGGGAATAATTTTTCTTGTTTACGTGAGTGTAAGACATGTGAGAAGAATCAGTGAACTTCTCCATACCATACCGTACCATACCATACCGAACCATACCGTACCATACCATACCATACCATACCACACCATACCACACCATACCATACCATACCACACCATACCATACCATACCACACCACACCATGCCACACCATACCACACCATACCACACCGTACCATACCGTACCATACCATACCGTACCATACCATACCATACCATACCGTACCATACCATACCATACCATAACATACCATACCATGCAGTGTAGGATCAATAAATATGGAGCGGATTTCCTCGCCCCTCTATTATACGTGACTGAGAAAATCAATGCATATGATTTGTTTATAAGACAACACGTCAGACAGTGCAAGAAAATCAGTGGATTGTTTGCATCAATGTGAATATCCGAAACCTGTTGACATGGATTGTTTGGTGAGATGACCTATAGAAAATTTGTTTGCCAGAACTGAAATCAGGACATCCTTTGACATAACTGATTGTGTTATTGTTTACGAAGAATACAGTGGGAAATACTTGTCTGCGTGGAGTGTTTGCAACGATGGAACATGAGAAACATCTGACTCTGTAGGGTGTTTGCAGCGAAGCAACATGAGAATTACCTGAGGATCACTTGTCTACCTTGGGGTGTTTGCAACTCAGCCACAGTAAACAGAGATCTGGGAGGGTAACTCACTAGCGTCACAGAGAACAAGTAAAGCGAATCAATCCCCAAATTACTTAAGTCACTGTGATTATCCTTCATGTAGAGAACGACAACATGACGACGAGTCAAATTAATTTTTATGAAGAATTATGAGACAGAATAACCCAAACTACATCACTTCCTCCTTGTATCTGTCGCTATATATCACACAAAAAAAGAAATTCTCATGTAATTTATATATATATATTTGATTGATGTTATTATTGTAATGACTATGATAACCAATAATGGTGTAGAGTTATGGACACATCAGTCATTATTATAACTGTGCAGCACTAACCTCGGTCACTCAGTCCTTGATGTAATGACAAAGATCTGGGTTTGGAGTCTCAACGGTACTTGTGTTGTGTTTACTCGACTTAACGACCCTTAATCTGGATACCTTGACCTGAGCTGTGACGGTCGACTAGCACTACAGTTACGGCGCTGTTTCCTCCCCACTAACTTTATGCCGTAACTTAACACGGTGATAGTTATGTAGGTTCTCACATCACCCAGTTTGAGGTGAAATGTGAACCGTGAAGCGTCAAAAACCCGGGTGTTGGACGACCATAAGTTTTGTTTGTGTGGTATTACTTGCCGCAGTGTCACCTAGCAGTGTGTTCCCCCAGCAGTGTGTCACCTAGCAGTGTGTTCCCCCAGCAGTGTCACCTAGCAGTGTGTCACCTAGCAGTGTGTTCCTCCAGCAGTGTCACCTAGCAGTGTGTTCCTCCAGCAGTGTCACCTAGCAGTGTGTCACCTAGCAGTGTGTCACCCAAGCACTGTGTCACCCCGCAGTGTGTACCCCCAGCAGTGTGTCACCCCAGCAGTGTGTCACCCCGCAGTGTCCCCCCAGCAGTGTGTCACCCCGCAGTGTCCCCCCAGCAGTGTGTACCCCCAGCAGTGTGTCGCCCAACAGTCACCCAGACGGTATTAAACAATCTTCTAGCCACACATCACACGTGAGGACCTCGGGGAGTCATTACTGTGTACCGCGGCTGTGGTGGGTGATGGGTGTGGTATGGCGGCTATTTGTGCCTCAGTTGACATACTTAAAGTGTATGAGGGTAAAGCTCACTCACTCACTCACTCACTCACTCACTCACTCACACACTCACTCACCTCACTCAGAAGAGGGTAATAAGGCTAAATTATTTGGGCTAGCCAGCGTTCTCATCAGCTAGCCCATCAATTCAGCCAGTCTTAAGCAGCACCTTGGTCTTAATTGGTCATTAACCTTCCAAAACACAACTTGTCAGTAATGTCACCCACACGAGAGTCAGAATTAATCACCTGGCTAATGTTTGTGGCTGCTTCTACCTTACCTGTTTTCACCTGTAGCTTACCTGTGCTCACCTGTGTTGCCAAAATGGTCCTTTTATATCTGTACAATATCACAAATAACTGAATTGTAATTAGCTTTTTATTTTGAATGGGATGCTTCAATAAACAGGTATTTTAATGCTATTTCGTGTAATTTATTCAGCGATAAATTTACGTTTAGTTTCTGTTATTGTCATATTATTCTTCAACAGTAAAAAGTTCATTAATTAAATCAAGTAGCCATCATCATCATCATCATCATCATCATCATCATCATCATCATGTCTGAGGTTTGGCGACCACAGCCCTCCATATTACCCTCTGATATTTTATATAATTCATCATTGGTTAAAATCTTTCTTGAGTGACCAATAAATCTTTCAGGTGTCGTGTGGCGGCCAACGTACACTTACCATGCAAATGAAGCTTTTACACATCACAATTTGAATATCGTTTCCTATCACACATATCACGCTATTGAACTACATAGTGTTTTTCTCTATGTCAAGTCTGTCTCGGAATAATTTATGCATTAACTTTTATGAATTTATAAAGACAAAGATTTATTATTCACTGACAATACCACAAATTTACTATGAATGACAAAAAAGTACATATACATATTTGTCGTATATGTGTATTATGTATATATGTGTTTCTGAGAATTATTATTCTTTTTAATACTTTGGGGAAGAGGTTTTGTATTAAAGTTCTTGAGGAGTCACCCGAAAACTTTAGTAATATCCGGCCATTGAGTGTTGTATATTTATGTCTATGTTAGGACGGGAAATATATTTTAAAAGTCGTAGAGAGAGAGAGAGAGAGAGAGAGAGAGAGAGATTTAATCCACTACAAAAATCCTCTCTCTCTCTCTCTCTCTCTCTCTCTCTCTCTCTCTCTCTCTCTCTCTCTCTCTTTACAAACTTACAGGTACTACAGTATATCAAGGTGTTAAGTGGCACAAAGTTTGGGGATATTTTCACAGTGGAGCCAAACAGTGAAGGGAAGTGTTGGTTAGATCGATCCCTGTAGAGTAAAGCCTCGAGACTGACACAGGGTATGGACCAGGTACTTTGTTTTGGTGTTTTGTTTTCTGTTTTTGTTTCTGTTTATGTTTTGTCTTTGTTATCTTATATATTTTTTTTAGAATTGATGTTGTTAGGTTAGGTTAGTTAGGTTAGGCAGCGTCTAAATTATTTTAGGCATTAGTGTTGATTTCGATATGGCAACATCTTATTTACAAAACTCCCGCCGTGACCTTGTGATGGCAACAGTGTAATGAGACGCCATCTACTTCAAAACAATAACAACTTCATTACCACACCAATAGCCAATTAACCTCACCTTCCCCGACTCAGGTGATTGACGGGACCAGGTATTGAGATCTTTTCCTTACAACAGGTGGAAGTTATAAAAATTAAGAAGCGCTCACCTGTAATGATGCTACTGAGACGTTTGTGGTTTGTGGTGGTGATGTGGAGTTAAATCTTCATCCTTCTATCTAGTTATCTCTCTCTCTCTCTCTCTCTTTATCCCTCTCTATCCCTCTCTTTATATCTCTCTGTCTCCCTTTTCCTATTTATCTCTCTCCCTCTCTTCTCTCTCTCTCTCTTTTTGTCTTTCCCTTTTCCTCTTCTTATATATATGCTCTCTCTCTCTCTCTCTCTCTCTCTCTCTCTCTCTCTCTCTCTCTCTCTCTCTCTCTCTCTCTCTCTCTCTCTCTCAACAAATTGGATGATTGTAACAAAACGAAAAAGACTTAATATTATTCAAATTGGCCTAAAATCACAGGGTTTATGATGTGGTGCAGTAATTGTCCTAATCTTAAATTCACCACAGGTTTAACCACAGCCAGCGTGAGGTTCAAAGAGTGTTCCTCGTGTTTACCATCATAATAAAACACTTCCTGGGCTGGTTGGGATTCATAGAAATATGTATGTTAATTTGTCTTGACTTGAATGAGGATGAGGGAGAGGGTGTCTAGTTACAAGAGGTGTGAGTGTGATTTCAATGCCACTTTTATGCTTCTGTCTTTGCCCTCATGCCCCTGTGTTTGCCCTCATGCCCCTGTCCTTGCCCCCATGCCCCCGTCTTTGCCATTATGCCCCAGTCTTTGCCCCCATGCCGCGGTCTTTGCCCCTAGTGCTTAAAGTAAGTCATATCAGAAGCTCGTCGACGGAAGATAGGAATTATTATGATAGTGTTTCAGAGGATCCGTGTTATGCAGATTTGATTATAACGACGTAATTATCGCATGACGGATTATCCCAGATTGGAGGTGTTTGGTGTAATGGCGTTTATACTTAATCAAGGTTACGTTTAGTGAAGCTTTATAGGATAGTTGTAGTAGTTAGCTATAAAGGCTACTTGTAGTTGTGGTAGTTAAGGATGCTTGTAGTTCTGGTAAAATAGTTGTGGTTGCGGTCGAACGTTGTTATAGGAGTGTTGTAGCTGTGGTATGTAGTTATATAGGATAGTTGTAGTTGTGGTAGGTAACTATGTGTTGTAGATCCTTGCTGTAGTTTCTAGTGCTAATTCTTTCACTGCTGCTACTACCACCACTACTACCACTACTACTCTCTGTTACTACCATTACTACCACTACTGCTCTCTACTACTACCACTATTCTGTTACTACCACCACCACTACCACTCTGTTACTACCACTACTACTACCACTCTGCTACTACCACTACTACTGCCACTACTTTGTTACTACTACCACTACTCCCTTTACCACTACCACTACTACCACTACTACCACTACCACTCTGTTACTACCACCACTACCACCACTACTACTACCACTCTGTTGCTACCACCATTACTACTACCACTCTGTTACTACCACTACTACCATCACCCTGGTGTTACTGCTGCTCCTCCTGCCGCTGCTGTGACCGGAAATGAGCTTATGATAAAGAAACACAAAGAGGTTAATCCCCCAACATAAAATAATAATAATAGTAATAATAATATTAATAATAATAATGATGATAATAATAATAACCCAGAGGTGGAGGTGGTGACGTACACACTGATGGTAGATAGTTGTGGTAGTTGTAGTTGTGGTAGATACAGTTGTGATAGATAGTTGTAGTTGTGGTAGATACAGTTGTGATAGATAGTTGTAGTTGAGGCAGTTGTAACAAACAGTTCTAGTGTTGTAGAATGTATAATTAAAGTTAATATTAGTGTGTTATACCTCGTCAGTATAATTGATAGTTATAGGGGGCTGTTATAGGCGTATTAGGCTGTCATAATAAGTACCTATCATCTGACAGGAGGTCATAGGCCGTAATTATAGGTACCCCAGGCGGTCATAACACGTACTTAGGTTAATAGCAGGTAGTTATAGGAGCCAGTTATGGCTATGTTAGATAACCATACCCAGAAATTATTATACCATATAGTTATAGGTATGCTGAACTATTATATCAATTACTTGTTATAGTTGAGAGTTATAGATTCAGTAGTCTAGCCGTTAATTATAGTAGACAGTCACAACAGGTATGACTATATAAGGTATTAATTAATTATATATAGGTGAAATTATCCCTTATATGTAATTAATTAACCTTGATTATTACTTTTGAGATGTTATTCTTGTTTTGTGGTGTGTGTGTGTGTGTGTGTGTGTGTGTGTGTGTGTGTGTGTGTGTGTGTGTGTGTGTGTGTAATACCCAGCCCACTCGATCATTGATCATAACAGAAACATATTGGACAAATGCTCTTATATGCAGCGTCGAGGGCGTGTGAGTTCCCTCCCTCTCTCTCTCTCTCCGTTCGTCCCTCCCCTCCCACCCTCCCTCAAACCCTTCCCCAGGACCTCCCCCACCCAACCTCCCCGTCTCCCCGACCCCGCCCCACCACCCCATCATCCCCCGGGGCGTAGGAAGTCACGGTATAACACGATGATGAACAGTAGCACCGCCTCCAGCACTGTGCTTCTATACCAAGCCGGAAGAGGAGACCAACTCTCACTATCGGGGGATGAGCTGGAGGGGTGAGGGAGAGAGGGGGGTGTTGGGGGTGAGGGAAGGAGGGGAGGTAGGTGTTGGGGTGAGGGAAGGAGGGGGGTAGGTGTTGGGGTGAGAGAAGGAGGGGAGGTAGGTGTTGGGGGTGAGGGAAGGAGGGGGAGGTAGGTGTTGGGGGTGAGAGAAGGAGGGGAGGTAGGTGTTGGGGTGAGGGAAGGAGGGGGAGGTAGGTGTTGGGGGTGAGAGAAGGAGGGGAGGTAGGTGTTGGGGTGAGGGAAGGAGGGTGAAGGACGAAGGGGTGTGAGGGAAGAACATGCAGTTAGGAAAGAACAAAGTATTTGAACGAGAGAGGAAAGCGTGAGTTGCAGGAGGTGAGGGAGGGAGGTGAGGGAGGGAGGGAGGAAGGGGAAGGAGACACGTGAAGAATGAAGCGTTAAATGTTGATGGTGTAGAAATAAAGGGTGAAATGTCCAGTCGAGGGAGAGAAGGGAGGACATGTTAATCGAGGTAAAGCGAGACATATAGAGGTAAATAAAGTGGGAGAAAGCAACCCCACATTCCCCTGAGGTACACCATGACGGGAATATATTTTTAAGAGTAAATTGTCGCTGTTTTAACCTTCCGCTGTGACCTGAAGTTAAGATCAATTGTAATTATTATACGTCAGCTTTGTCCTATAATCCTGTTCTATTATTACACAAAGTTTTATTAAAATAGGTCTATTAGTTATTGCCAGATATAAGTAATTCCACACCTAGGATTATAATATGTCTCATTATGGCTAGACACAGTTTCATTGCAATTCATTCATTAGTTCGAGGCTTTTTTTCAGACTAAAGATTGTAATATTATCTCAGATCCATAGAATGAGTCAAGTTTCATTAAGTTCGAATCATAAGTTTTTGAGATATTTGTATTGCATTTTTTATTTATTTTTATTTATTTTTTTACTCGGGGTTGCCTTCTCCTTGTGAGCTGTCAGGTAAGAGGCGATCCTTCCCATGACAAATTGTACTACTGCAACCATTAACTTCTGAGGTCGAGCTACTGGTCCTCTCCCCACATGACTAGTCCTCCACCCTTACCCTTCACCCTCACCCTCCACATCACCCTCCATACTCACTCTCTACCCTCACCCTCACCCTCCACCCTCACCCTCACCCTCACCCTCACCCTCCACCCTCACCCTCCATCCTCACCCTCACCTTCTACCCTCACCCTCACCCTCCACCCTCACCCTCCACCCTCCACCCTCACCCTCCACCCTCACCCTCCACCCTCACCCTCACCCTCCACCCTCACCCTCCATCCTCACCCTCACCCTCACCCTCCACCCTCACCCTCCACCCTCACCCTCCACCCTCACCCTCCACCCTCACCCTCACCCCTCACCCTCACCCTCACCCTCACCCTCCACCCTCACCCTCACTCTCCACCCTCCACCCTCACCCTCCATCCTCACCCTCACCCTCCACCCTCACCCTCCACCCTCACCCTCACCCTCCACCCTCACCCTCCACCCTCACCCTCCATCCTCACCCTCACCTTCTACCCTCACCCTCCACCCTCACCCTCCACCCTCACCCTCACCTTCTACCCTCACCCTCCACCCTCACCCTCCACCATTACACCGCAACATATACAGTAAACAATCCCTCACGTGCTGGCGTTAAGAGGGCGGCTGGCCGAGTGTGTTCCCTGCTGATTCATCAGTTATGGTGAGTCATCGTTTGCTACGAGGCTTCACTTGCTACGAGATTTCAGTTGCTACGAGGCTTCAATTGGTACGAGATTTCATTTATACGAGGTTTTAGTTATTACGAGGCTTCACTTGTTATGATATTTCAGTTGTTATGAGGTTTCCGTTATGAAGCTTCAGTTTTTGAGGTTTCAGTTGTTATGAGGCTTCATTTACTACGAGGCTTCACTTTCAAGTCGTCACATACGCTTAATTATTATGTGCTGGAGAATTTTCTTGTTTGGAAATTTCAGTTTTTTGGTGTAACCCTTCTTACCAGAAACTTTAACACCTGTCTTGGGGAACTTTAACACCTGTCTTAGAGAACATTAACACCTGTCTTGGGAACTTTAACTCCTGTATAAAACTGAACACCTGTAAGACACACAAAATAGGTCTTGACTTCTTGCACTTCAATTCGTACAAAACTCAAAGCACATTTAGGTCGGCAAATATGGCAATAAATTTCAGCAGCGGTGGTCAATTACCTTCAAAGACTTGCCAGGGAAGAACACACCTGCGCAGATTGCCACCAAACACAGGTAATGATAGTGACATGACAGCCATCAAGGTAAAAAGAAATGGAAGTGGTTCTTCAGCACCCTTACTAACACAGTACTTTTTAAACGTTGGTTTTTTTTTATAGATGAAACGCAAAAGAAAAAGGTAAATTGATAATGAAAAACAAAAACAAAATCCCAAATAGTTCGGTTTTTTATATTATGTTTGTACTTTTTTGTTTGTTTTTGTTTCTCTATTATTTTTTTTTCCAATTTCATTTTGTTTATTTGGTAAAAGTTATATGTTTTGTTTATATACATTATAATTGTATTAGAATATGGAGAGGTAAGAGTGAGAAGATAAGGATAGAGAATGAGAGACAGACAACGAAAGGGAATGAGTGACAGACAACGAGAAGAGAACGAGAGATAAAACGAGAGAGAATTAGAGACCGGAAAATTAACTGAAATTGGGAAACAGATAAACAATGAATATTTTTTCTGTTCTCTCCCCAAAATCGCTGAATTGTCGGTACAAATTTCGTTTTATGGATTATTATCTTTTATCTTAATGTGTGTCTATTTTCCTCGTTCTTTTTGCTTTTGCTAATCATCCACAGACGTTCATATAAGAGAGATTGAGAGAGATAAAGCGAGAGACAGAGAGAGAAAGAATGAGAAAGATAAAGCGAGAAACAGACAGAAAGGGAGAAAGACGGCGAGAGTTAAAACGAGAGACAAAGACAAAAGAAAGAAATTAAGAAAGAAAGAAAGAAAGAGAGAAACAGATCAAATTCTTCACACATCATTATAAAAAACAAAACAACCCTTATTAACACCATTCAGGAGGTCTACTTTCCCACGCTCGATTTTTGGGTGTTAGTATAAAGAGTGGAACCCATCTTATCTCTACAGGAAGGTTCATTCATAAGTAAGATCAGTAATTATACTTTTTCTAACCTGTTGTGGCATAATTTTTTCTCTAATCACGTATTTTCATATTGATTAATTTTATTCTTGTTTGTTGATAATGATCAGTTGATATAACAATGGAAGATAAGGGAAAAGATAAGTGTGTGCTTTGGTGTGATACTATAATGTGAATGATTGGGCTTTATCTGGTGGAGTTTCCCCTATAGAAAATGGATTCAGAACGGAAGGAGGAACTTGGGAAAAAATTAGTTCTGTGGGAGTTATCGAATATATGACCTGATCAGACTCAACTTAACCTAAAGTAATCAAAACTAACCTAACCAAACGTATTATTATTATTATTATGAATATTATTATTATTATTATTATTATTAATATTATTATTATTATTATTATTATTATTATTATTATTATTATTATTAGTAGTAGTAGTAGTAGTAGTAGTAGTAGTAGTAGTAGTAGTATAATCATTATTCGCAATGTAATAATCATGATAATAAATATCTATCCTAACGATAAAAGCAAAAGATTTAAATTATCATATCCTAAATAATGGTCCATTAGCTGTGATATAGATTATCTGTCCAATATATTTCACACCACTGACAACCATAAGATATATTTACTTGTTACATATTAAACCTCAGTCAATATCCAGTCATTTTTAAGTTTAATTTTATCAGTTTTAATTTTTGTTGTTTAATTTTATGTGAGTTTTTATGTTCGAATTTAAAGTTTAAGGAAAAATATTTAATGTTTAATGTGGGTTTTTTATCATCTCAAACACCTTTGTCACTATCACAAACGGGTTATAATCCAGTGTTATTCCGGGTTTCATTATGGAGTTTCATACCTCCTGTGTCATTATCCTTTCACGTGATAAGGATAGGGACATAGTATTGCTTCTTAGTTAAATATTTCATGTTGCCCCAGTTGGATATATTTGGTGCAGGTTCGTCCTTTTTCGCTGAGAATTATGAAATATATCTGGATTCTATAAAAGTAGGATCTATATCATGGGTCAGTAGGATCTATATCATGGGTCAGTAGGATCTATTTCATGGGTCAGTAGGATCTATATCATGGGTCAGTAGGATCTATTTCATGGGTCAGTAGGATCTATATCATGGGTCAGTAGGATCTGTTTCATGGGTCAGTAGGATCTATATCATGGGTCAGTAGGATCTATTTCATGGGTCAGTAGGATCTATTTCATGGGTTATTTTTCACACAGTATTATGACATATATCTGGGGTCTTTAAAAGTAGGATCAATTTCATGGTATTTTTCATCGATGTTTTCTAATATTTTGTATTTATTTTCTTATTGCTTATCTTTATCGTTATTTTCTTTATCCAGCTCAAGAAAAATTCCTTCAAAACATCACTATAGATTTTAAGCGATTTTAACCCTTGTTTATATCACTGGAGATGTGTCTATATGTCTGGTCTCTGTCTGTTAGTTAGTCTAAAGAACCAGTTTGTGTGTCTTTCTGTTCTCAATTTCCTGTTCCATTTCATTACAGAAAAACTAATACGATTTTTTTTTATTAAATTTGATGTTAGTGATAATATATTAAGTTTTATCATGCGTTTTCTTTAGTGTTAATATCTAATTCACATATAATTGTGTTTGGGTGAAGTGTTGGGTTTTTCTTGGCTTTAGTTAAGAAGTGGTGGTGTACTGTTGGTTGATAAGGAAACTGTTTAATGATTGTTTTGCTTACCGTTGTTTTATGTGATTCTGTTGAAGCTTCTGTTGCTGTCTCATCTGTTGCCGTTGTTGTAGGTCCTGTTGTTGTTGTTGTTGTTGTTGTTGTTGTAGAGTCTTGTTGTTTCTGTTGTTGCTGTTGTTACTGCTTCTTCTGCCCTTATTGTTAGTTTCTTACTGTTATCACCGTTTGTTACTTTTTTACCGTTTTAGCTGTCATGGTTCTTATTAGTTTCACAGCTATCCCCCATCACAACAACAACAGCTATCATCACAACTATTCTTACCCTGGCCACCACCACCACCACCACTACTACTACCACCACTACCACCACCATCACCACCACCACCACCACCACCACCACCACCACCACCACCACCACCACTACTACCACTATTGCTGTTGCTGCCGCCATCACAGCAGTACACAGCAGGCAACAGCAGTCTTGAGTGGGGACAATTTTCTACTTGTATCACAGGAAGTTATATTTTCTGGAGCTAATATTTGTTGCAGATAATGACTCGGGAGACATCTGCTTCGCCTCCCTCGCTAGCTGGGCCAAGGAGGTGGAGGAGGAGGAGGAGAGGTGGGGTAGTGATGGAGGTGGTGGGGGAGAGGGAGGAAGAGGAGGAGGTGGTGGAGGTGATGGTGGAGGTAAGGGTGGAGGTGGTGAAGGAGGAGGAAGAGGAGTAGGGGAGGAGAAGGAGGAGGATGGATGGAGGAAGAAGAAGGAAGAGATCAGGATTGTATTCCTTTCCTCTTCATCTAAAGTCATCTGATAAGGAAAGCATTAACCTACAATTGAAAGCATTAACCTACAATTGAAAGCATTAACCTACAATTGAAAGAAGTATCTGATGAATGAAACAATTACCGGTAACCAATGATTGAAAGAAGTACACAATGAATGAAAGCATTAACCGATGATTGAAAAATACCCAGGTGATTTAAGACATTGCCCCTAACTGGTACAGCCGTCACGCAATTACTGAATTACCCGGTGATTGAAGGAATTGCTGTACCTCATGATGACCCGTGGCTGACGCCTTGTGTTGTGTCGCCCCCAGCGGTGGTCGGTGTCAACTGGTGGCTAGATCGGCCTCCTCATTGTGTCATCTGGCCCACCAGCTGATGGCCAGGTGGGTCTCCTCACTGTGTCAACTGGCCCACCAGCTGATGGCCAGGTGGGTCTCCTCACTGTGTCATCTGGCCCACCAGCTGATGGCCAGGTGGGTCTCCTCACTGTGTCATCTGGCCCACCAGCTGATGGCCAGGTGGGTCTCCTCACTGTGTCAACTGGCCCACCAGCTGATGGCCAGGTGGCCCTCCTCCAACAGTGTGTGTGTCAACCAACTCAGCAGCTGGACGGCCGGGCGGACCTTCTCAAATTACAGGACCTTATGTATCCTCGGTCATTATTTGGCCCAACGCCGCCAGGGGGAGGAGGCTGCGACACGTCACTTGAGAATCGATTGGTTGGTTTGGAGACACGGAGAGAACAACTGTCCATCTTCTCCTTCAATTACCTCCGTCTTCTTCAACTCTCATTCTTTCGTATTTTATTTTGTCTTCTTTACATCCTCCATCATTCATCTCCGTACAGCAGCCGTCAAGAAGGAGCTTAGCGTCTTGAGGTCTTCCTCGATTTGAATTGATCAGTCCGCACTCGACTCCCTCACCATCGTGTTCTATTATTAACTTCAATGTCAATTTATCACCTCTTCTCCTCCTCCTCCCATCCTTACTTCCAGCTATTCCTCTTCCTGTTCTTCCCTCCCCTCTTCTACCCCAATCTTCCTCCTCCATTAACACCTCTCACACACTCTCTCTCCCCTTATTCCCCCACCACCTTTCCCCCATCCCCAACCATTGTCTACCTCCACCCTAACCCTCCTTCCTTCCCCCTCACCTTCTCCCTCCCCCACACCTTCCTCCCTCCTCGGGTTAATGTTTCAACACCTTGCTTGACGCAGGACTTCAGCACGCCCAGTATCAAGGTGTCATTTTTGTGATTCATAATTGTCTTTCTAATATCCTGCCGCCGTCCTTGAAGTCCTGCTGGCGGGAGGAGGACGAGTGGGTGGAGGTAGGAGCGGGCGGGGGAGGGCGGACGATTGGTCGGCAGGAGGACGAGTGGGTGGAGGTAGGAGCGGGCGGGGGAGGGGGGACGATTGGTCGGCAGGAGGACGAGTGGGTGGAGGTAGGAGCGGGCGGGGGAGGGCAGACGATTGGTCGGCAGGAGGATGAGTGGGTGGACGGAGGAGCTGGAGGGGGAGGGCGGACGATTGGTCGGCAGGAGGACGAGTGAGTGGGCGGAGGAGCGTGCGGGTGGGCGGATGAAGTATTTTGTGGTTGAGTGCTTCACATAGTCCGTTCCTAATGACCCAGTATGACTTGTGTTAGGTTAGGAAGTTGTAAATGACCCGTGAATAGAGAGCATCTTGTAGAAAATAATAATAGTAAAAATACAAACTATAAATTAAAAATATTTCTAACTTAACCTAACCTAACCTAATCCGACCTAACGTAACACAGGTATAGTTTGGTTAGGTTAAGAAAATAAGCTACCCTTTAAATGAAAAAAGTGAAAAGAGAGAGAGAGAGAGAGAGAGAGAGAGAGAGAGAGAGAGAGAGAGAGAGAGAGAGAGAGAGAGAGAGAGAGAGAGAGAGAGAGAGAGAGAGAGAGAGAGCACAATACAAACAATAATAACAATAATTAAAAGCAATATTAATTAGTTACACAACAGTAGCTCGTGTTAATTAACCTTCGCTCAGGTAACAATACTAAGCTCACCTGTTCATTAAGGTATCTCATTTAATATGTGCTGAAGTAACTACCTGTTAAGGTTATACTTAATAACATGTGCTGGGGTAAATAAATGTTCTGTTCACTATTAAAAGTTCTCCTTAAGTGTACAGGATGAACGAATTTTATACCACGTGTATCCGGAGTGAGGGAATATAATATTTTTTTTGGGGGGGTGATGTGTGCTTCCTTTGTTGATGTGTGTGTGTGTGTGTGTGTTTGTGAGTTAACGTATTGTACATAACGTGATGTAACTCAGCGTAAATTAATTTCATCTAAAACTGTACCGAACTTAACCTCACTTAATTGAGTTTAGATTAAGTTGCGTTAGATTAGGTTAAGTGAAGCTACGTTAGTCTAGGTTAGGTTAGGTTAGGTTAGGCTGCGTTACACATCACTAGCAATATAGGTCAAGACACTCATATACAAACGTCACCAAGCCGGTGTTCCCCGGAGGAGGTGTTTCACGTGACACCTGGTGACAGAGCGACAGGTGTGGTGATGAGGCAGGTTAGTTATGGTGACGGTAAGTAGGTCAAGGTGATGCAGACTATGTTCTGGTCTTTGTGATGTTGCTTGGGGTATTGTATTCTCTCTCTCTCTCTCTCTCTCTCTCTCTCTCTCTCTCTCTCTCTCTCTCTCTCTCTCTCACGACAGGAGAGTTAGCCACTGCTTTGCCATACGTTTAAATCGTTTGAAACCGGAAAAAAGATTAGATACAGTAGATTAAGAGAAGGAAAAGATAAGATCAAGATTACGTGATGGAGATAAAATCGACAAAATGGAAGTGAGAGAGATGGAAAGGGGCAGATAAATTGATTGAAAGAGAGACATGCAGACAGACAGACCCCCCCCCCCCCCTCACCCGCCTCACTGAAACAGAAGAGGCTCCAACACACACCTGTATCCTGCAGGATCTCGTGACGAAGACCATCCCAATTTCCCGTCAAAATTTACCTTAATCTCCGCCCTACTAACCCAAAGCCCATGAGTTTAATAGACGAAAATGAACCGTTACCTCATGTTAAAATTTATCCTTCGCCTCAGAGGGATCAGTAATCACTCTAAAAATCCATTACCATCTCACGCATCAGCCCGGAAATTGAAAGTAAAAATGTGTTGGGTTGATGGTGTGAAAATGAGTATGCGTGTCGGGTAAGGTGGCACCATTGACGACCCCTTGAGCTCCTAGACCCTCAGTTTAACCATAACAAGGATAGGAAGTGGCGTAAAGATTTTTATTATTTCATTCACCAAGTACCAGCGGTTACTTCTTGAGTGATAACTTAATGGTTGTGGCTATTTTTTTTTATTTATTTTTTATTCTCTTTCTTTTTTAAGGGACATTAAGATGGGTGTTCTTAGTGTTGTCTGGGAGACCATCTGTCCGTCTCTATTGTCTGTCTGTCTGTCTGGCTGTCTGTCTGTCTGGCTGTCTGGCTGGCTGTTTGTCTGTCTGGCTGTCTGGCTGTCTGGCTGTCTGGCTGGACGAAAGGAAGGAAGGGACAACTCACAAATGTTTTATTATTTTATTTTATTATATTTTCTTCGACAAGCTGAAGGTTTCACGTGGTGCTGTTTTGGTTTGCGTTTATGATTCGTTTGTCTATTTCTTTGTCAGTCTGTTTTATTAGGTGTCTGCCGTCAATCTGTCTGTGTTTATGTAGTTCACTCGCTGTGTGTGTGTGTTTATGTAGTTCACTCGCTGTGTGTGTGTGTACATTTACTTTATTCTTTATTGAGTATTACAACATTCACTAACCATGCAACCACTTTAGAAATACGATAATTGTTTTCTTTTTCCAGGTAAGGTCTAACATCCCCACACCTGTGTGAGCAACAAGCTGACCTGAGTGAGTATTATATGTATATAATTTTGGGGGTAAGTCAATTGGGCCCTTCTGGAGCAAGCACGATTATTATGCATCAGTCATAATCCCACCTGGAGCATTGTACCCCTGAGCTGAGACGGATCAGCTGTGAGGAAATATGAGGCCCTGACTGTTAACTGTGAGAGGAAGAGAGGAGAAGAGGGAAGGGGTAGAAGGGAGGGGGAGGATGGAAGGGGTAGAAGGGAGGGGGAGGATGGAAGGGGTAGAAGGGAGGGGGAGGATAGAAGGGGTAGAAGGGAGGGGGGAGGATGGAAGGGGTAGAAGGGAGGGAGGGTAGAAGGGGTAGAAGGGAGGGGGGGATGGATGCAAGAATGAAGGAAAATGGTGAGGTTTAATGAGTGTGGAGGTGACAGTGGGAGATTATTGGAGTATAACAGACAAACAGACAGACAGACAGACAGACAAACAGACAGACAGACAGACAGACAGACAGACAGACAGACAGACTAAACCTTAACGTGTATAAAGACAACAGAGTGACCGAGCAGTCCTCACCTCTATACCTCCCCCTTATCCCCTTCCCTTTCCCCTTCCCCGCAATCCCCTTAAAGACCTCCCCCGCATTCCCTTCCCCCTTCTCCCCTTCCCCTCCCCTCTACTTCCCCCTTAGTACCTCCCCCCTCCCCCCAGCCAGGTGACAATAGCGTGTGGTTGACGGCACTAACTGATGACAGGTGCAATCACGTGTTTCCAGTTATATCTCAACCTGATCAATAATTATGACGTGACAATGACGTGACTGTGGATTGTTCTCCTATTGATTGAGAAGTTCGGCATGACAAATGATATGACAATGACGTGACAGGTAGAGTGTTCTCGTATGGTTGAGATGTTCGATATGACGTGACAGTGCTTCTTGTCTGAACAGAGAGTTTGACGTGACAAGACAGGACATGACATTGATATAACAACCAAAAGCTGTCATTCGGTCAAGAAAAATGTTAATTGTAGCCTTCTATTGTCTTGACATGAAAATAAAAGTCCTTGGAGACACGTAGAGACTTGACATGACATTGGCACGCTTCTTAGAGACACCTCAGATAGTTGACATGACACTGAAATAGCTCTATAGAGAAACTAAAAGACGTGACGTAAATGACATGATTCCTGAGAAAGACATCCCATCGGCCCTGACATGACAACGAATCGTTCCCCGGGAAGAGACACCAAGAGACCTGACGTGGCAATAAAACTGTCTCATCTGATCAAGGAAAATGGTCCTTAGAGGCTTGACAGGACAATTTGGGGAAAAGATGATGATATTTCCGCTGCTCGAGTCATTACGCCCCTCCATCCACCCTCTCCACCCCCTCCACACCCCCTCCACACCCCCTCCACATCCCCTCCACCTCCTCACCCCCGTCACCAAAGTCGGGATGTTAGTCTAATGTATCATTTGACAGCTGCCGGAGGAAGGGAGAGAAAGGGAGACAAAGAGAAAGAGTGTGTGAGAGAGACAGAGAGATGAGAGATGCAGAGACAGACAAAGAGAGAAATGTTGAGAGGGAAAGACAATTGACACCATATTGTACATGACACCTGGGGGAAACACACCTGTATCACGGTGAAAGTTGTGTGTCACTCACGAACCTGTGGCGCGGCAGGAAGACAACAACAAGCAATTGGTCCGATCAGATTATTCCACCGCTCAGTTGTTCTCTCTGTGTACGGACCTCACCCCCTCCCCCTCACCTCATCTCCCTCACCTCCTCTCCCCGTCACCGTTTACTCCCTTACCCATTCTCCCTTCACACCTTCCCTTCACTTCCTCCTTTCCCCATCACCCTTCATCTCCCTCTCACCCTTTTTCTCCTCCCCCTCACCCCTTCTCCCCCTCACCCCTCCTCTCCCTCACACTCAATTCCTTCAACTTTCTCTTCGAATTAAGAGTTATTTTACCTGTCAATCCGGCACCCTAATTAATAATCCATCCTCACCTGTCTTGAACTTCTTCCCTACCCCCTGTGGTCTGTCCAGAATGCCCCCGTCTATCAGTGTGCCCACCGCCCTTGTGCCTCTGTCCCGCCTCAACCTCCCGCCTATAGAAAGGTCAGCGTGGCGTCTTTCGGCTCTTGAGTACCCAGTTGACGGGGGGCTCGAACCGGTGTTCTTTGTTACCTTTGTGAGTGTTGCCGAACGCCCACGGTGGACTGTTATTGACTGAGGATTGTATGGTGGGTGGGGTGGGTTGGTAGGTGGGTGGGTGGGCAAGGTGGGATGGGAAAGGGGGTGGGTAGGTGAGGGCGTGTAAGAAGGACCTCCCGTAGAGATACTGTGTTTATGTAGTTCTGCGGCTTCTGGACTGTGTAGGTGGTGGTGTGTAGGGGGGGGTGTGATGGTGGTGGTGTGTAGGGGGGGGTGTGATGGTGGTGGTGTGTAGGGGGGGGTGTGATGGTGGTGGTGTGTAGGGGGGGGTGTGATGGTGGTGGTGTGTAGGTGGTGGTGTGATGGTGGTGTGTGTAAGTGGTGGTACACCAACAAGAGTTATACTCCCATTGACCAAGAATACATAATCCAACACGTGTGCTATTTACTGTATCGCATCTGTGCTCCAGTTATATACAGTATATATATACATAAATATATATATATATATATATATATATATATATATATATATATATATATATATATATATATATATATATATACATAAGAACATAAGAACATAAGAATGGAGGAACTGCAGCGGGCCTATTGGCCCATACTGGGCAGTCCCGTTTACACCCAACCCCTATTGCTCATATGAGCATCCAACCTGTGTTTGAAGCTATTCAGCGTATTCGAGTTAATGATGATATTTGGTAACTTGTTCCATTCATCCACAGTCTTGTTGTCTTTAATTTTATGCGTCATTTCTTCAGTATTTTATCAACAGCTCAGAAAAAGAAAGCTTGTTTTTTTTTACCATAATCTTAGTTATTATTAATATTATTATTATTACCATAATTATTATTATTATTAGCTGAGTAAATTTATATTTTAAGTTATAAGCATAAATGTTGATAATGTTGATTAATGGTTAAAATGCTGAAGAGGTTATTAGTGTGGGATTACTCTAATGTTGTCAGAATACTGAGATTCGTTGTAAAATGCTTTTATTTGCGTTAAAAAATCTGAAAATACGGAATGTCTTATTTTTTGTTTAATATTTGTTTTGATAATTCTTTAACCATTAGTGTTAAAAATTCCAGGTATTAATTTTGAAGTTCTCTGTTTTGTATTAATAATACCGAGAATTACCTCAGAAATATGATGAGTATTCGCCCTAAGGTAAAAAAATGAGTAACTTATACTAGAAAATACTGAACTTAAAAATGCTGACTGTTAACCGAAATGCTGAGTATTATCCTGAAAGACATTGTTTTAGCCTTTAAATGATGAGAATTACCTTATTGGCGTACTCCCCCCTCTCTCCCTGCACGGGGTGGCGGGAGGAGGAGGACAGGGGAGATTATAGACAGCGGCTGAATAATTATAATAATTATATACACGTATAAGAGAGAGAACTGTGTCTTCTGCTGCTCACACACACACACACACACACACACACACACACACACACACACACACACACACACACACCACACCACACACACACACACACACACACACTATGATATTTGGTAACAAGAAAAACATTTATGATCTATCTACGAAGCGACAGATAGCCAACGATGCTTCTAAGTGACAAAAAAAGAATATTGAAAACAGTACGATAGAAGGTATACTACTACTACTACTGCTACTGCTACTACTACTACTAATAATAATAATAATAATAATAAGAAGAAAAACAGCAGTAGCAGTAGAAGTCGTCACACCAGGTGGGATGAGCGTCACACCAGGTGGGGTGAGCGTCACACCAGGTGGGGTGAGCGTCACATTAGGTGGAGTCAGTGTCACATGAGGTGGGGGGCAGCATCACATCAGGTGGGGTCAGCGTTACATTAGGTGGGGTCAACGTCACATCAGATGAGGGTCAGCGTCACAGCACGTGGGGTCAGCGTTACATCAGGTGGGGTCAGCGTCACAGCACGTGGGGTCAGCGTCACAGCACGTTGGGTCAGCGTCACATCAGGTGGGGTCAGCGTCACATCACCCCAACAATGGCCAGGTAATATTCTCTCTTTAACTCTGGTGTTATTGAGTGATACTTCGCGTGATCTCGACCTACAAAAATCCCCACCGAGAAATGCAAATCTTTGACTTCGGCGGCGCTGGCGATGTCGTTCGTGCCTGACAAGTCAACCTTACTGTGAAATATTATACACTATACAGTATATATATATATATATATATATATATATATATATATATATATATATATATATATATATATATATATATATATATGTATATATATATATACACACATGTGTGTGTGTGTGTGTGTGTGTCAAAAATGAAAGGCTTAATATATGTTGTTTTGAAGAGTTTGATTGTTAGTCGATGATATATAAATAATGATGGTGGAAAGATAATTGTGTTTATAATATTGTTGATTTCCTCCTTTCCTCCCCCCCCCCCCCCCCCCCCCCCCCGCGTGTTGTGTATCGAGTTTCAGTTGGGGTAAATTATCGACAATGAATGTTTACAATAATTTCTCTCTCCAACATAACGAATCGTTCGCAACTTCACCCTTAACGAGCTGCTTTACGACTGACGCTCTTCATCCAAAGGTCCATTTGCCGAGCTCCATTCGTCCCTGGGCCCGCCCCTCGCAGCAGCTGTGATCATGATTGGTGGCCGTAATTGGAGGAGGTGTGGCCTAGCTGGATGGTGGGAGGAGCCTAGACCAGATTATACGCTCCACATTGTCCGGAGGTTCATTTGCATTGACGACGTGGAGCCGCTAACATATACTCCGGCAATTTTCCATTATTCCGATAACTGACGAGGGTGCTTGAAAAAGGCAACGATGCCAAATAGTCGTTCAATTCTCGATGGAATTATTCTCAGACTCGAATTTCGGTGTCACTTGTCGCTAAAAGAATGCAAATGATAGCGGCTTATATACCTCACATATCCGTTAATTCCGGTTCGTGCAGTGGCGTTATAAATTCCCGCTCACAAATTAGAGGCTTGTGATCGAAGTCGCTTTCTTTTTTTCGGTCTCTTATAAACTTTTTTCTTTTTTTTAGTCTTTTATAAACTTTTTTTTTTTAAGGCGAGATATTGTTGACGATTTACAGGTTAACAAGAAGAAGTTTTTGCTTTTACACAACAGTACACAATTGAGAGACTCTTATACCCAAGTTATTGTCCAGGGGAATTGTCCTTAATTTTACAATGTCCGTTTGTGGGGGAATATAAGCCAGTCTGATTGTCTGTCATGTCTATTGGGTGTGTCATGTCTGTTGCGTGTCTTATGTCTGTTGTCTGTCATGTCTATTGGGTGTGTCATGTCTGTTGCGTGTCTTATGTCTGTTGTCTGTCATGTCTATTGGGTGTGTCATGTCTGTTGCGTGTCTTATGTCTGATTGTCTGTCATGTCTATTGGGTGTGTCATGTCTGTTGTGTGTCTTATGTCTGTTGTCTGTCATGTCTGTTGCGTGCCTTATGTCTGATTGTCTGTCATGTCTATTGGGTGTGTCATGTCTGTTGCGTGCCTTATGTCTGTTGTCTGTCATGTCTATTGGGTGTGTCATGTCTGTTGCGTGCCTTATGTCTGTTGTCTGTCATGTTTGTCGCTTTTCATGTCTGTTGTGTGTATCATTTCTGTTATGTGTCATGTCTTTACCTGTCTGTTGTCTGTCATCTGCTACGTGTGTCATGTCTGTTGTGTCCGACTCATTAGCATTTACCTTCTCTCTTGGTTGTCATTTCACCTGGGGTAACGTCTACCTGTTTCACCTGATTAAATTAAATACACTATAGTCAAGTACTGTTCAATGTATAAAGTTTATTATTATTATTATTATTATTATTATTATTATTTCGTCGTCAGTTTTCTCAATTAAATTACGCAGTTTTGTGATTTAGGTGAAAATTGCGTAGGCGTTGACGCAAATGTATATCTAAAGTGTTTCATGTGATATTTTGTGATTTTGCGTAACGCGTCGATAATAAAGTTTCTTCTTCATTATTATAAAAATCAATAAATACGTAAAAACTACTGAGTTTAATACTCATTTTTTGCTAATAGAATTTTCTCGTTGTTGAGAAAATTGCGTAAATTATAATGCAAATATATTCCAAGCTTTTACTGTAGCAATTGATTATTTGGAACGCCATACTAAGCTTAGAAATAGGAGCGTGGAAGCCGTATGGAACAACGTTAAAGGCGCGAAGGATAATAAGCTTAGTTAGAGGCGTCGGATGATTCAGGTACGAGGCAGACAATAAAGACGTAACTATAATGGCGCTTTAAGGAAAATGGGAAATAGTTGGGTTGGACGATCACACAAGCATTAATGGACCTTTTAGGATACAAGTGTAGAGAAGGTGTGAGCTGCAGGTGTGAAACTATAATGACGCAAGATGAAAGAAGCTTACAAACTGGTGCTGAGATAACGTCGTGGTTTAGTGGAGCCCTGAGGCGTAGTTTAGTATGATGGCACGAGGATCAAGGCAGACTGAAGGCTTATATTATGATGGCGTCTGTATAATAACGTATATTGGCGTAGACTGAAGACGTAGGTATTATAGGGAGGATATAAAGATGCGAGTATAATGGTGCAAGGATATATGTATGGGTATAATATATAATAACACCACTGGGATAAAGGTGCTAGTTGGTGTGGTGTTAATGGTGCAGGGTGAACAGTAGGGATGTAATGGTGCAGGCTGGATGTGTGTGTGGCGGGAAGAGGGATAATGGTGCAGGATAAAGGAGTGGGGATAATGGCGTGGAATGAAGGCGTCGTGTTGGAGGTCAGCCATGTGGAATTTGAAGACCGCGGGGAGACACACACCAGCGCTAGCCAGGGAGGAGACGGACAGACAGACGGACAGACGGAAACATGGATAGAAAGATAAATAAAGAATGGTGGGAACTTAGACAGATATAAAGACAAATGGACAGAGTGTAGTCATGCACAAAGTGATACATATGTACCGAAACACGCACACACACACACACATACACACACACACATACACACACATACACACACACACACATACACACACACATACACACACAAATCGCTCAACACCAATTTTTATAAATTAAATAAAGTTTCTCAAATATGTAAGCAACTTTTAACAATAATAAAGATAAAACGAAAATGATATTAATACAGAAATAATAATAATAATAAAAACAACAACAACAATAATAATAATAAAAATAATAATAATAATGATAATAATAATAATAATAATAATAATAATAATAATAATAATAATAATAATAATAATAATAGTAATCAAGCCTCCCTATTTCTTTACTTGTACTTCTCAACATTACATTATGCACCAATAAACACAACGTGCTGTAATATACCTGTACCTGTATATATTACAGGTGAGATATAAGGTATATACAGATATAAATTAACACATAAAATGGACCTACGAAATTCTTAAACATATTAGCAGTGATATTCTACCTGTCTCCTGATTGGCTGTGTACACCTGTATTTCTCATGACTTTATTGAAAATCAACTCCGGGGATTGCATGTTGAAATTTGGCGTATTCTCTCTGGGTTAGTGAAATATATTGAAATATATTGATGACTTTATGAATATAAGCTGTATCCGTGAAACTATATACGGGTATAGTTGTGCGTTTAAGGGATATGCTTTATATGGCGTATATCACCGGGCCATTAGTGTTTGTTCACGGTATGTACGCATATACGCCAGATTTCACAGTATGATTGGTGTTTATGGTGATGTCTGGTAGCGTATAGGGATGGTGTATTAGTATAGTATAGGGTGTAAGTATAGTGTGTCGGGGAGTGTATTTTTAGGGTGATATATGATGCTTTTATATAAGATAGGTAGGTACAGGACCTTTATAGATTACTTCTTATTATTTATATTATATGTCGTATTATTTTCTGTTTGGGGGTAAATTTTTGGTTTAGTTATTTTTTCTGTGGTAATATAATTATTGTATTTTGCATGATGGTGTGTAGAGGTGTATTGTGATTGAGGTACACACACACACACACACACACACACACACACACACTACCAGAGAGAGAGAGAGAGAGAGAGAGAGAGAGAGAGAGAGAGAGAGAGAGAGAGAGAGAGAGAGAGAGAGAGAGAATATCTAATTTCACTCGACCTTACGCTAAATATTCCCACATTTCAACACATCTTAAAAACGAATCGGATTTTTATCGGAATAATAATGAGGCCTGAACCGATAGGATACAGGGAAATAGATTATCGGCGATTAGTGGTATAATTCCCGTGTCTATAATTGCCCCCCCCCCCTTTACAGGTATCGATAAGTAAGTATTGACAGGTGACTAATTATAGGAGGTGTGAGTTTGTTTCATGCAGGTGTTGTATATGTTTCCTATAATTCAGTGTAAAGCTTTGGTCACGCGGCAGAGAGAGAGAGAGAGAGAGAGAGAGAGAGAGAGAGAGAGAGAGAGAGAGAGTACAATAATAAATAATATGTTATACAATTATACACAACAATACAACACCCTACACAATAAAACCAGACATGAAAATACAATATACCGTAATAAAGTATAATACAACTTAACACAATACAGAATAATATAATAAAATACAAGAGAATTAATTAAAATACACAATTATTCAGGAAAATACAACACAGGCTATAAGATACAACACAATATCCTACTAAACCAAAATACATCTTTATACAACTTCATACAACAGACTAGCGGAAATACAACATCAACACAATACAACAAAGTACAACAAAATGTAACAAAATAGAAGGAAAAATAATACTCAGGAATGACATCACGAGAGGAAGTGAATTATCTTGGTGTTCTGACTCCAATTTCCCTCCTCTTCGTCAGTCGCTTGGGTGGTCCATACTACACCTGAATTTTGTTTTCATTTTTGTCTTTCCTTGAGTACAGTGTCGTTGTACTCAAGGGAATCAGTCACTGTCTTTGTATTGAGGGTTTAGGTGTTGTACTCAATAGGGGTGAATTTAATGTACTCATGGGGCTAACTCTTCGTATTCAAAGGTTCTAAGATATTGTACTCAAGAGATCATGTCGTCATACTTGTGGGGTTAATTCATTGTACTCAGAGGGTTAATTCATTGTACTCGAAAGGCTGGAATCTTATTCAAGGGGTTATATCACTGAACAGGTTAATTCATTGTACTTATCGGATTGGTATCGTATCGTACTCAAGGGGTTAAGGTACCTCACTCAATGGACTATTTCATTACACTCAAGGGATTGGCGTCGTACTCAAGATTCAAGACACCGTACTCAAGGGCCTATCAAACTCACAGGGCCAAGTTATTGTATTCAGCGAATTGATATCGTATCGTACTCAAGGATTTAAGGTACCTCACTCAATAACCTAATTCATTGTACTCAGCGGATCGGCATAGTACTCAAGAGGCTAAAATAGATTTCTATATTGTCAGTACATGTCAGAGGAGCCCACAACACGTTTGGGTTTGGTGAGTGGTTGTCGATAATGACCATTGGTATAGAAACAACATTGGTTCACTTACCTTGTGTTATAGTGTGTGTGTGTGTGTGTGTGTGTGTGTGTGTGTGTGTGTGTGTGTGTGATAGATAAACAGATAATGATGGGATGGAAAGGTGAATCATCTTATACACTAATTAACATATACCTACACTTGTATACACACACACACACACACACACACACACACACACACAATAATTCGTCCACTCCGGCTCCAGAAATACACCGCACTAGTGTGTATAATTACGCTAGCTTCTCTAATTTCTATGATCCAATAATTTACATAATTCGTATAATCCCCAGGTATAATTTGCCTTCCCCACTCGGGAACACCCACGCATCCCGGGATTATATACACTAATTATGCCCTTATAATTATGACCAAGGGAAACTTTTTTTTATTATTTTCTTGCTTGGGGATGATAGGGGGGTGAGGGGGTGGGGGGAGTAAGGGGAGATTTGAAGGTTAATGGGTGTCTTGAGTGTGAAATTATTCCCCTTTCTTATCCCCCCCCTCTCTCTCTCTCTCTCTCTCTCTCTCTCTCTCTCTCTCTCTCTCTCTCTCTCTCTCTCTCTCTCTCTCTCTCTCTCTCTCTCTCTTTAAAAAATATTTCAGTTTAGGTTTTGTTTCCACTTTTCTTATCTCCCTCCCTCTCGCCTTTTTGTTTCTCACTTTTTCCCTCCCTCCTTCCCTCCTTCCTTCCCCCTGCATGCTTCCATCCCTCCCTTTCTTCCCCCCCTCCCTTCTTTCTATCAAATTTTCTCTTCTCTCGCCTTCCCACCCACTCTCCCTTCTTCCTATACCCTCCCTCCGTTCTTTTCAATTTTTCACCTCTCCCTTCTTTCTCTCCCACCCCTCCCTCTCACTGCTCCCCCTCCCTCCCTCCCTCCCTCCTTTCTCTCCCCCCTCCCTCTCACTGCTCCCCCTCCCTCTCACTGCCCCCACCCCCTCCACAGTACACACAGCTCCCTCTATTGGTTATCAGTCATGCAAAAGTGAAATTATTATCATTCTGACATTATGTGCAGGATTCGGGCCCCTCACGACACCATTGCCCTCATCCGTCTTGTTTTTTACCTTCCGCCTCCAGACAGGTGAATGTGTTTTGTAAAGTAATTATTATCTAGTGCGAATTTAATCTTTTTTTTTTTAGGGGGGGTCTAGTTAGGGAGGTGAGGGTCTGTCCAATTTCTAGGGGTTGGGGTGTTTTTAGTGTTTGTTCATTGTTTTATTGAGAGAGAATTTGTTTTGTGGAGTAATTTTCTTTTATTGTTGTTTTAATCTTTTTTTTTTTGGTTTTATTTTTAATCTTTAATCTGGGGTTTGGGGTATTTTTTAGTGGGGTCGTTTTAATATATTTGTTGATTTTGTATTTGTATTTTTTTTGTATTTTTTTTTGAGAAAGATAATGTGTTGTGTAGAATAAATATCCATTATTGATTTATTCTTGTCTAATGGGTTGTTTTTATAATGTATTCATCCAAGTTTCAGGAAATTTGGAATTGTTTTACTTAATGTTTTTCTATATATATTATTTTCTTTATAAATTTGATTTTATATTCAGTCATTTATATAGTCACTCATATATATTTATACACATATATAAACAGGTGTTTAGTCCTTCATTGCGTCAGGTGTATATTTGTTTATGTTCCTGCACACCTGTATACACCTGCCTGGCGGTAAATTACAGGTGTGGGTGGACAGTCTCGCCCCATGTGGCTACCACCAGCGGCACATTACTGGCCTCTGAATTATATGTTGTGGTAACTCTTGACACGAGTCTTCAGCCACCACCACACCACACCACACCACTACACGACCGCCTATCACCATTCCACCACCGCCTACCACCACTATCACCACATGCTTCTACTACCACCAATACCACTATCACCTCCTCCCTCTACCACCATCAACCACTACTACCACCACCACCACCACATCCTGCTTCTATCACAGTGAAATAAGTTAATGTTTTTTTTACTCAGTTATATTTACGTGTTTGTTGAGTTAAATAGTTGGTTAAATATCTCTCGTCTGATGGTGATTTAGGATGGTGATGATTTTATTGTGATTTAATTAAGAGTTTTGGGGTAAGATAAGTGGAGTGTTATTTTGGGATTGATTTAAGGCGCTTTGTGTGTTGTGGTGGATAGCTTAGTGTCTTAAGTGTATGTTGCAGAGTATGGTGTTGGATGTTGAGTGTATATTGCAGATTTGGGTGTTGCAGTGTGAGTATTGATAACATAGGTATTGATCAGATGTTGCAGGGTTTAGTGCTTAATGTTGAATGTTGATAAAACAATTCTTGATCAAATGTTGCAGGACTATGGTGTTTGATCTTGTGCACCGACGACAGAATTATTGATCAGATGTTGCAAGAGTTTTTTTGTTTGATGTTTTAAGAGATGACAGAATAATGATTGATTAGATGTTGCAGGCTTTTGGGATGATGTTAAGTAAAGATAAAAAAAATCCTTGAATAAATGTTGCAAAATGTTGGTGTTTGATGTTGTTAGAGCAGTGGAATGTGAAGGTAATTGTTGACAAGATGTTTAGAGTAGGTCCTGGTGGTGGTAGTGTGGGAAAATATAAACCAACACACACACACACACACACACACACACACACACAAACACACACACACACATTTATAACTAAGGATGTCAGTTAAAAATGTCTGTGCATGCGACTGTTGGTGGTGACAGTGTGGGAAAAACAGACATCCACAGACACACACAGACATCCACAGACATACACAGACATCCACAGACATACACGACAGACACCCTCAATCTTGGAGTCACCGTCTGTTGAGGAGGTTGAATGGTATCTCATGACATATAATTGGATAACAAATTTCATGTAATATATATTTTTTTTAACCTGTCGGAAGAAAATTTTACCTGAGTGTCTTTAACCTGTTGAGACGCGGCGGTGTGGTGTGAGGGGCAGACCTGAGAGAATGGGGGGGTGGTGTGAGGGGCAGACCTGAGAGAGTGGGGGTGTGGTGTGAGGGGCAGACCTGAGAGAATGGCGGTGTGGTGTGAGGGGCAGACCTGAGAGAGTGGGGGTGTGGTGTGAGGGGCAGACCTGAGAGAATGGGGGGGTGGTGTGAGGGGCAGACCTGAGAGAATGGGGGGGTGGGGGGAGGGGCAGACCTGAGAGAATGGGGGTGTGGTGTGAGGGGCAGACCTGAGAGAGTGGGGGTGTGGTGTGAGGGGCAGACCTGAGAGAATGGGGGTGTGGTGTGAGGGGCAGACCTGAGAGAATGGGGGTGTGGTGTGAGGGGCAGACCTGAGAGAGTGGGGGTGTGGTGTGAGGGGCAGACCTGAGAGAATGGGGGGGTGGGGGGAGGGGCAGACCTGAGAGAATGGGGGGTGGGGGGAGGGAGGGGGGGACTGAATCTTTTTTTATGGATGTAAAATGATGAATATATTACCGTGAATAACAAAAGTCGAGTGAAGATGAATAAGAAAAATGGGCTTATTTATTATAGTGAAGATGAATGGATAAATAGAATTATATACCTCATGATTGATATAATTATTGGACTTGATGATAGGAGGAGATTATAGAGATGGGTTTTCAGAAGAGAGGAGTGAGGTAGGAGTCGCTATTATCAACCATTGAATGAGTTTGGAGGTGTCTTAAATGATGGTTCAGGTAGAGTGTTATACCTGTGTTATACCTGTGATATACCTGTGATTGACCAGATGTTGTCAGATCAGGTGAGAGATAATTCACACGTCACTCACTTTTTTACACGTTACAGTGGTAGTTACACGTTACAGTGGTAGTTACACGTTACAGTGGTAGTTACACGTTACAGTGGTAGTTACATGTTACAGTGGCAGTTACAAGGGGTTTTATACCAGAAAATACAATACTCACAACTTGGATAATATTTCTGTCTTTCGTCGGAGGTCACAAGTGAATACAGCTCCTTTTACCTGGGTACTAATTTTGTTATTGTCTAGAAGTTGTTGTTTTGTTTATTGTTCAACGGGTTAATTTATAGAATCAGGAAGATATATAATGTAACTTTTTTAGCTAGAGAGATTTACATGACTTACCTGGACACAATTACCTGTCTTACCTGGACACAATTACCTGCCTTACCTGAAAACAATTACCTGCCTTACACTACTAAAACTAAGGGTTACGTCCGGTTATAAGAAAAAGCCCAGTTGAGGGAAATTTTTAGCAGCCAGAGGGAGGGGGGGGGGGGAGGGGAGGGGGATGATGATGTTATGAGCTGTTTAATGGCAGGAATTATCCCCGGGGTCTAAATATCTCATGAGCATAGAATTGTTGATAGTTGAATATATCCATTACTAATAATATGGCTTTACTTCACTCTGAATTATGTGTGAGAGTAAGAGATGATCCTCTGGTAGTGTGTGTGTGTGTGTGTGTGTGTGTGTGTGTGTGTGTGTGTGTGTGTGTGTGTGTGTGTGTGTGTGTGTGTGTGTCCTAGACTTTTGACTTATATTGGATCTTGTGTCGGTAATACTTTTTAATATTAATTTCATAATTTTGTTTATTATGTTTATGTGTAGTTTGTAGACTTGTATGTAAGGTAAAACGAGAGAGAGAGAGAGAGAGAGAGAGAGAGAGAGAGAGAGAGAGAGAGAGAGAGAGAGAGAGAGAGAGGAATTATGGATCCCCTCCCATGGCTGGTCACTCCTACATTCACGACACCCACTCAAAAATTAGCTTTTTTTCCTACCCCGTTTCCCATTGGTGGGTGTGAGACGGCAACTGGCATGTTGGGACACTTAACCGTAAAATACAGCCAGGGCAAATGACTTTAATATGTCATAAGAGGACTGTCATTCGCGGTGGCAGAAGGAGGAGGGTGTGCAGAGGTGATGTGAAGGTGCTAGCTGGCTCCCCTCATAAAGACATCACATACAGGTGTTAATTTGAGGTTAGGACATAAATGGGGCTCATACGATGTCCTCTGTAACGCTGCAAGACGTGTTTATAAGATGGTGAGCGTAAGGATTATGTTCCTGTGACTCTGATCTTATATACTCCAAGACATGAGAGGTGGGTGAGAGGGCAGTAATATTTGTAGGTGATGTAGGTAAGAGATGGAACGGGTGTGTTAGTTTAGTCTTCGTGAAGGATTTGTGTTTTGTTGTTTTATTGTTGTGGTTTTTATCAGAACATGTTTTCTCTCTCTCTCTCTCTCTCTCTCTCTCTCTCTCTCTCTCTCTCTCTCTCTCTCTCTCTCTCTCTCTCTCTCAATTAAACGTTAAGGAACTCGACGCAGGATGAAGGAGAGGCCACAGGTGTTATATATATCTTTATAGTCCTCCTCCTCATCGAAGCCCCCTGGACCCTCCCTCGCTTCCTCTGTCTCCTCCTCCTCCAACACCCCCTCCCCCTTCAACACCCACCCCAACACCCCAGTTTTAAGACACCTACTACCCTGCCTTTACCACCTCAACTTGTCATCTCCACTCCTCAAAAACCTTCCCACAAGATTAACACGTCAGTCAAGGCTGCGAGAATAATTACACTGTTACTCCAGCTCTCAAATATTGATCTAGACGGCCCAGCTGTCCCTCACGACCAGACCATCCATCCATCCACCTATCCATCCATTCATCAGAGGGAGTGAGTGAGTAAGATTCATGAATATCACGTCTACAAGGGGTGTGTTTACGTCTGAGGATCGCCTCGGGGTATAAGCGTTCGTCATTTGTTTTTCTCACGCGAGTCATCTACGGAAATCAGATTTTTTTATTGTTGTTTATTCTTGTAGCTGTTTATTATTGTTTTTTCTTTCGTTATGTACTTTCTTAAATGTTTATAGTGATGATGGTGGTATTAACTAGATATTTTTTTTAGCTTTAGGTATTGGTGTCTGTTATTTGGCGTCATCAATACGTAATTTCTCTCTCTTTTTCAGTAATGTTTGCGATTCGTGTACATAAACATTGTTTTTTTTTGTGCGTCTGAGTGATAAGAGTGTTCCGTCATTTTGGATTGGTTGTTATTTTGTTATTAGTGGTGTTGTGGTGGTATTAGGTCACCTTACGTGTTCTTTTCTTGTATTTTTTGTCTTGGGGTTTTCTTGGGGGTCTTTCATATGTGGCGCAGTTCATGATTCATATTCGTGAACTTTTTTTTTTTTTTACTTTGGGTTGAATTTGTTTTTGTTATTTGGTTTAATTTTTGTTTTCTTTTATTTTTTATATAATTTTGATTTTTTTTTTATTAGTAAGGTTTATTTATTTTTTTTGTGTCATGGGTTTAATTTTTTTATGGGAATATTTTGATGTATAAATCGTACACACACACACACACACACACACACACACACACACACACACACACACGCTATTACGTAATATCCTTCGTTTGTTAAAATTATGTAAACAAAAAAGTCAATCAAAAACTCACCAAAATTATAGAAGGATTGACTTAAAAAAACCAAAAGGGTTTAAGAGTCGTAAATTACACGTAGAAAAGGGCTCAAAAAAGGTCTTAAAAACTGCCTAAATTATATGGAATCTCGCGCAGCGGAATAGGGTCGCGGGTCTGTGTTTCGTGTCGTTTCCGGCCCCAACCATCGCTTAGTTGAGTCGTCGGGGATCTCGATGTTGGTGTGGTGTGGTTGAGGGGTTGTGGTTGGTGGTGTGGTGTGGTTAAGGGGTTGTGGTTGGTGGTGTGGTGTGGTTGAGGGTTATGGTGTTGGTGTGGTTGGTGTGTGGTTGTGGGATTGTGGTGTGGATGGTGTGTTTGATGGGTTGTGGTGTAGATGGTGTGGTTGTGGGATTGTGGTGTGGATGGTGTGGTTGTGGGATTGTGGTGTGGTTGATGGGTTGTGGTGTAGATGGTAATAGTCAACGTGTTTAAAGACTCGACAGATTCGATAATTTTCGCAGTCAATGAGAAGTTTGAGGCATTATGGGACAGCTGGGAGAGTCGACAGGTGAGGTAGTCGAGGGGGCGGCGATAGAGAGGTACGGGATCGACGGGGTGATCGACAGGTTGGTGAGTGGGAGACAGGAACACTCGACCCTCCTGGTGTTCGACGGATGATGTGAACTTCAGTAGAAAGATGATATTTGTCGATAGTTTAATGGTGCTTGTGAGTGGTTAAAACATTCTACCAATCAGTCATACAGTCAACTAGAGCTACATTTTTTCTCACAGTCTAGAGTGATACTGTCAACATACACTCAGTCAGTCATATCACACGAATACCGGAGAATTGTGTATGTCTGTCTGCTTGTAATAACTGGCAGGGATAAAATAATTACAATATCCTCACCTCACCTAACCTCATTTCGCCTCACCTCATAAAAAACATAAACAATAAACCAACTCTGCAAAAAAATAAAACCAATTCATCTGTTTTAACTGAACCACAGCAGCTGGTAGAAAGCCATTAATAATAATAAGCATTTGGCGGATGATTTAAATAGCAAATTACACTCTTACCAATCCTTTCATTTAGCGTAATTCTTCACTAAGTTCAATGTTGTCGTAATAGTCGGTGAAAATTGGTGAAAATTGGTCTAACATCTTTGAAAATAGGAACCAAACGTATTATAAGAGACATTAGTGATTGTAAATTGTATCCTTAGGAAATTATTAAACTTGGGGGGTGTTAGATACAATAAATTTAGTTGTTTATCTTATTAGTGTGTGTGTGTGTGTGTGTGTGTGTGTGTGTGTGTGGAATGAGTACAGGTTACCCACTCATCACCTCGATATTAACATCAACAATTTCTAACTGCCCACCACTCTCACCCCTCTCACACCACTCATCCCTCTCTCACCACTCATCCCTCTCACCCCTCTCACCACTCATCCCTCTCACCACTCATCCCTCTCTCACCACTCATCCCTCTCATCCCTCTCACCACTCATCCCTCTCACCACTCATCCCTCTCTCACCACTCATCCCTCTCACCCTCTCACCACTCATCCCTCTCACCACTCATCCCTCTCTCACCACTCATCCCTCTCACCCCTCTCACCACTCATCCCTCTCTCACCACTCATCCCTCTCACTGCCAACACACTACTCGAGGTGAGAATAAGTGCGACTAACGTGTAGAATGGCATAGGAAATTGAGATTGACAGCAGAGATTGTCCCTCTGTGTGTAGTGAACGGTAGAGAGTCTTGGTGTTTAGCTACGATGAGAGTGGGATAACATTGTCTGTCTGTCTGTCTGTCCCTCTTTGAATATTCCTTCCTCCTCTTATCCTTTATCTCCCATTCCTTACCTCCTGCACCTCTTTCCCTACCCCCCCCTCTATATACCTCTTCCCTCTTCCTGTGTCCCCTCTGCAACCCCTCCCCTACCCATTTCTCCCTTCCCCCTCCACCTCCCTCTCCCTTTACCTCCCCCGCATCTCCCTCTAGCAAGACTGAGTCAGCTGAGGAAGTTGTGTGTCTTTATAGCCAATAAAAAGAGGAAAAGATCTGCCTTACAGAAGCCTGAGACTCGATATAAAAGTAGTTCTGTCTTTTTGGGGTTTTACGCTTTTATTCCCGTCTAAATTGAGTCATCATATCTGTATTAAAGTACTATTTTCACCTGTCTCTTTTAAGGCAAGGAACCGTCATTATTATTCCGCCATCATATAAGAATTACCTGTACTTTATACCTGTCATACCTACCTGTCATAATGCTGCTGTCACCAGGTAGTTATTATTATACTTGTACTTTATACCTACACCTACATTCATGGTTATAGGTCTCAATTAAGGGAGAGAGAGAGAGAGAGAGAGAGAGAGAGAGAGAGAGAGAGAGAGAGAGAGAGGACTTGACTGACATACATTCGCCATGGCTTCAGTTCGGGGACCACCCACTACCATCACCTCCACCACAACCACCACCACCAACCTCACCACTACTACTACCACAACCACCCCCACCACCACCACAATTACCAATCAACAAAATTCCGGTAACTATTCGTGCGTAAAATTATAAAAATACAATAAAAATTCATATATACACTTATTTACATAACAGGGGTAATATATATAAACTGTGTACTATATAAAATACCCAAATATCAAAGCTAAACTATTAATACTTTCAAGAAAATTACGAGAAATTACCCAAAATATCACATAAAACAAAAACAAACTTTTATTTCCGCAAAACTAAAGAGAAATTAAGTACAAAAAAGTTAAATTAATTCGTCAACGGGAGAGAAAACTATTAACCACAAAAGCCTTTTATTTCCGGCTCCGAATAAAGAGAACACACTGCTAAATAAAAATGTAAATAGAAACTGAAATGAGAATAGAGGAGAGAGAGGTGAGACAAAAGAGGGTGAAGGTGAGGAAAAAAGTGTAAATTACTTCCTTGGTGAGAGGCTGGCTGTCGGTGTGGGTGTCGGTCTGTGAGTTCCTGCCTCCTACCATCTCCACCACAGAACCCGAGATCCAATAAATTCAGAGCTTACCAATGATCCGAAAATCACCTGGGCCATGTGAGTGAGTGAGTGAAGTGCTGCTGCCAATAACTTCAGATATATATAAGTGGAACCATCCCTTAAATTATACCGAGTTATGTTTACTAATGTTCCCTCCCGTTGGCTCGGTCCCTTATCAAGAGGATGTAAGGAATGGTCTTTTTCTGTTGTTGTTTTTATATATTATTAATTTTAGATAATTATAAAAAAATAATTGAGTAATTAATTAGAGAGAATAGTTATGTAATTGATTAAAGGCAATTTTTAGGTAATTAAATATAATGAAATTTTAGGTAATTAATTATAATATAATTTTAGGTAAATAATTAAGGATTTGAGCAAAAAACGTTGACTCGTCCCCTTACGTAGCGTCATGACCGAGATGTAAACAGATGCTGAGGAACACTACGCCTGACGATCACAAATTCCTCTCATCAGTTCGGTTTTTTGGGTCTATGCCTCGCCTCCCCCCCCCCCATCCCCCTCACCGTACTCTTAAACGGACCACTTCCGCCTCAAACCTGCTGTATCAGTCGCCATAATGGGCCGAGGAAGAATAGCATTAGCAACGACTACGCCGCACATTGTTTTGACGGTGTTTTGTCCATGGCGTTGTTTCATTGTGTGGGTGCGCGCCCCAACACTGTGTGGCCCGCCCGTCATTCTGTCGAGGGGGTTTTGGCTATCGTTTCCGCCACTCTCTCCCCTATATACGCCCACACGCCCATACCACGTATATATCACATCTAGAGTGATTATAACCCGCTGATAACCTCCAAAAATATGACAGGAGGATCATATATCAGGTTATATAAGGTACGGGTATGGTTAAATATTCTCTCATACTCGCGTAGAGAAAATTAACCCCGCTCTTAGGTGACAACTCTTGAAAGCTATTAGGCAGTGAGCAGGTAAATGACAATAAACAAAAGAGGCACGACGGGGCGAGGAGAATCCACTTCATTAAGACAGTAATCCTCGGAGGGAGACAATAGAGGGTTGGATCCTCCTTCAGCAGCGCCACAGGATCACACAAAGGATCAACAACAAAGCCCCTCGCTGCCAACACGTCTCGGGTCCACAATGTTTCAACGTACGATAATTTTTCCCTTAATTGGAGGTATAACAGAGGACACCTGACTCTCTTAACCTACAACATCAAGATTAATTATCAATGTTCAGTGTGTGTGTGTTAAACTTTTTCCTCAGATTAAGATATTAAACCGTATTTAATTGATTCTTAAATGATCGCATACGTTTAGTTTTCTCTCTGTTGGTAATATCATCAGAATGGTTCACAGTAGAGGTGAAAATTTAGATTCTTACGTTAAATTGGTCTTAATGTGTCTAAATCACTCGCTTAATACGCACACACACACACACACACACACACACACACACACACACACACACACACACAGTCATGAAAAAAATACAAATATATTTTTTTCCTAGACAACTTAGGCTTCTCTACTCAAAATGGAAATATATTCAAATAAACTCAGCACCTTAGAACACGATGGTGCCGCGCCTTTCTGAAACTCCCCGCCGCCGCTGTTAAAATTTCCGCGCCATCGTAAAATAATTCTTGTGGCGCCATTATTAAACCTCCCCGGATGTTGACAGTCGCCAGCACCATTACGGCCTATAAGGAATAACATATTTTACCTGTGTGATGTACTGAGGCTCAAAGTATACCTGTTTGTTATAGTATAAAGAAAAGGTGATGTTAGAAATGGAACTTGAAAAGGGTTAAATAAAACACAATTTTAATCATATGTTTACATCGCGAGGAATTGGACTCTTGGTTTAAAAAAGGCCATTTGGTTCTCATGGTATAAAGAAGAGTTTAAGATTGAAATAAACTTAATGTGAATCAATTATAGACGATTGATGTATTAGAAATAAACTTAAAACAATAAATTATAGACGATATGTAGCGTCAAAAAATCCAAAACAACTCCTTCCTCTGTCCTTAAAACTCTGAACTCTAATGACTATAACTACAAGTTCATTTGGATAACAGTTAATAACACACAGAGAGTTAATGAACCTCTAAATGGGCTCCCCACTCTCCCTGGCTCGTGTCTGTCCCAGTAAAATTGAAGATGAAAAAAACCCCCAAAATATTACCGGAGTTTGTGTGGTTGAGTGTCACGGGAGTAGCGGTGGCAGTCATACTCTTCCTCCTTCGTTACTCCATCTATACGGCGTGAAGTGAGTGTTGGAAGGGGTCACGTTGCGTCATGACCTGGTCCTTAGAGGTCAACATGTGTTTTCTAGGGTGACCACCTCTCCTCTTCCTCCTCTTACTCTCCTTATTGTCTTCTTCATTATCTTCATTCTCACCTGTTTCTTATTCCTCAACCTCCTCCAACTTCTTCTATCTTTCTCTAACCTCCCCAACACTCTCCATCATCCCTCAATCATCTCCACCATACACTCTCCACCATACATACTCTCCACCATCTCCACCACTGACCCTCCACGTTTCTCTCCACCACTTCAGCAGAGAGACGCTACAATCACCATAGTTGCATAAGTAAGTTGAGCTGGTTTATGTACCTCCAGACCTCCTCGGAAATACCTCCTGCCCTCCACCCCTTCCCCTCTCTCACCCCTACCCCCCACCCTCCCACTCACCCCTACCCCCCACCCTCCCACTCACCCCTACCCCCTACCCTCCCACTCACCCCCTAGCCCCCAAAAGTTATTACCATTCTTTTTTTTTATTCTTCGTCTGCATATTTTCTCCCCCGAACTGTTGGAGGTCCTCACATGGTTGAGATGCCTTCGGAAATGGAATCGTGTTTCGTTTCTTTTATTTTCTGTTGAGTTAGTTGAGGTACAGTTGTGTGGGATGTCTTTTGGGGAATATATTTTTGGGTATTATTTGTAGTTTGTATTATTTTTTTAGGAGGGAGTCAGTAGTATAGATGATGGAAATACGTCTGACAACGCTGCTGCTTTATTTTTCAGTGTTTAAGCATGAGGATGAATATTTCTAAAGAATATATTTGTTGAGCTAAATCAATGGTCAAAACTTTCATAACATAAATATTCAGAATCAAACAAACTGTAATCAATGTTTATTTAAAGGTTAAAATATTTAAAATAAATAAATTTGTTTGTCTTGGTTGCTGTCCGTCACTTTCTTAAGGTAACAATCGAAGTCTTTAGAAAGATAATACATATTATATCATATATTTTGAGCACCTCAGTATGTAACAACAAGATCGTGATGAGGTAATTAATTTATTTATTATACAAGATTATAAAATGGTTCTTCCTTTAAACTATAATATTACTCAGGTGTTGACACTAATTAGCAGGAAGCTGGTGGTTGGGTGTCACCTCAGCTCCTGTCTTTAATAAACGTGTAAGTGAACACCCTTTGCCTGGTAAAATATCTTTATCAATAATTACGTCTTTATTGATAATTATACCATTTTTCCACTTCGGTAGCCAGTGTGTAACCCGTAGTTAACGTCGTGCCCACCACTCCGCAACCCGGGTTTAACACAGTCGTAACCAGGTAGACAGCGGATGGATGCTGCCCCATGATTGGTCAACAAGGGTTAGGGGGCGGAGTTGGGTCATTAGGAAACCGGTGGCCCCCTATTACCGCTAACCACCACGTCACGACTCTCCTGACCCTAGCGGCCCGCCCCTCCTGACGTGCCAGGCCTCTCTCTCTCTCTCTCTCTCTCTCTCTCTCTCTCTCTCTCTCTCTCTCATCTATTAAGGGAACAAAACTAATTGTTGATGTCTTAAGGGGATCGAATTCCTTTTACAATATCTTAAGGGAGTGAATTCCATGACAAGTGTCTATTAATCCCTTGTGTACGGCGTCCCTTCACTGCTGGATAAAATCATCTGTCGTTTGTCAAATAAAATACCAAAAGATGCCTCTGTGTAGTGAAGGTTAGGTTAGGTTAGGGAAGTGGATTGTATGTCTGGTAGTTTAAGGGCAGTGGATTCCCTTTTTGGGGTATTTTTTTTTTTTAGGGACGTGAATCCCTTATTTGTGTTTTAAGATAATAAATTCCATTCCTGGTATCTTCTTTCAGGGAGTTAAGTCAATTTATGTTATTTTTGTAAAGGGAACACACACACACACACACACACACACACACACACACACGAGGGAAACAGTGGTTAAAATACACAATAAGTAAAGTCATGAATCTTGGTTCCGTGTTTCCGTCATTAGCACTAACAAGGCCATCAAGCAGTACTAACAACACGGCCAATTTGACTCTGAAAGTCCATTCGTTTAGTGGTAAACAACGTGACGTGGCTAGGAGAGAGAGAGAGAGAGAGAGAGAGAGAGAGAGAGAGAGAGAGAGAGAGAGAGATGGGTCATAATTCATCTTGAGTTTGGAGGTCAACCTTATGATCGTTCTCATCCTTATTAATCGGCCTCGAGGGAGAGGATCCAAACACCCAATAAAGTGCTACACCACATAATCCACAGGGGCCACAATAACAGATAATTGCCTTGAAATTTGGTCTTGTGTCGGAAGGGAAAAATGTCATCTTTAATTAATCGTTTTTTGGCTTCGCAGGTGAATTATTAATACAGATTATATGTAAAGTTTCCCCTGCGTGGGTGAGAGGTGGGAGGGAAGAGGAAGGGATGGAACGGGAGGAGGGAAGAGGAAGGGATGGAACGGGAGGAGGGAAGAGGAAGGGATGGAACGGGAGGAGGAAGAGAGTGAGGGGTAGAAGAGAGGGGTTTGTAGAGTGGGAGGGAGAAAAAGAGGAGGAAAGGATAAGAAGAAGAAGAAGGAGACGAAGGAAGAGGAATTAGAGAAAGGGATGGGGAATGATAGAGGGAGAGAAGGAGAGAAGGAGAGAATATCAGTGGCAAGGGAGGAGAGGAGGACAAGAGAATGAACCACTATGTACAATGGTTAATGTTACCCCGTTTATTGTGTAGGTTCTTTACCCCGATAAATTACACTATTGGTAAACGCTGTCAAGGAAAATTCACCTTTTTGCACATTTTTGGCAGATTAATGGATCACTGATGTTGCAAATGAGCGAGAGGTGTGTGTGTGTGTGTGTGTGTGTGTGTGTGTGTGTGTGTTGTGTGTGTGTGTGTGTGTGTGTGTGTGTGTGTGTGTGTGTCCAGCTGACTACAGGACAAATGACACGACCACAAGAAGAAGCCGCCACATATAAATCATTATGCCTCCTGGTACGACCCTCTCACACTGGCTTGGGGTGCACATAGTCAGCTGGGGTCGTTTGTCAATACGTTAAGCCAGGAAATATGGATGTCAGAATTATCGCTCCCCAAAAAAAGACTTAGGGACGATTATTTGAGGGAGCTGTTCCGAGTGCTGGGTCTCGTCACACTGGCTGGACACATACTGAGCTCTGGTGTTTGTTTGCGCGTGTTTGTGTGTGTTTGTGGGTGTTTGTGTTTATTGTGAAGTGAGTTGGATGGAGTTTGTGGTTCGGTTTTGTTTTCATGTGTAGCGTTTGTGAGTGTATTTTGATGAGTGTGTGTGTGTGTGTGTGTGTGTGTGTGTGTGTGTGTTTATGAAAGATGGTGATGTTTTGATTCAATATTTAACAGCAAAATCCATCTTACATGTTTTTGTACCACTTAAACTGATACCTGGTAAGATAATGTACCGTAATTTGATATCTGTACCTGTTACCTGTTGTCTGTTACCTGTTACCTGTACCTGGTACCTGTAAATAAAGCAGATTTATCAAGCATAGGAGTTCGTAGATAATTTATTTATATTTCATTATCTTCAATCATCACTTTGTAAATAAATGAGTTACCTGTAAATAAGTAAATAAATGAGTTACCTGTACATCATTAGGGCTGTCCAGGTGAGTTTTTATCGTCGGTCATTCATTACAATAAGCAGGTGATAACTGTACAGGAAGGTTTTAGGAAGGTCATACTTTATTCAGTTCTTGAATTCTACTTTTTGTTTATTTTTGTTACTGTTTTTTGGTTTTATTTCTACTTTTTCTTAATTTTTTACTCCTATTTTTTCCTGTTTTTAAAATATTCAATCATTTTTTTAAGTTATTTGTCCTAGACTTTTATACAATAACAAACTTCCAGTACACACTTCCAACAACGCACTCTCCACAAGACACCTCCAAAAACACACTTTCCACAACACACTTCCCAGCCCAGCTTTCATTAGGTTAGGTTAGGTTAGGATGACTGACTTTAGACACCTGTGTATAATGTCTGGCGGTGTTATAACGAATACCTTCAGTATACAACGTCATAGTTATCCCCACAGGTGTATGATGTAATTAATACCGATCCATTTCACCCCAGGTACTGTATAAAAGTCATATTTTTATTTTAACTACTTCACTACAGGAAAGCCATTTTATTTTTCATTTTATTTGTCAAACGCTAAACAATTTGATTCCTTATAGAAACACCCCCCTCCCCCCCCCCCTCTCCCCCCGCACATAAGGGGTCAAACATGAATACATTTATTATATACATATCCGTTATACATATCCATAATAAATGCATCTCAAGTTATAGCGTATATGTATATTTTATCCCAGAAGGTATTATATTATGAATCAATACGATATACTTCCTTCCGAGGTGTAGTTATAACAATTGTGATGTAAGTAAGTACAGCCGTCCACGCTTATTGTACATGTGATATATAATACACTTCATCCTCAAGTGATAATGTTAAATCCAGGTAATAAATTTCACACTAAATTATATATATACCAATAATTGAGACGATATACCTGACTATATATATATATACCAAAGCGATATATCTCACCACCTCAAGTAATATAGTAAGTACCATATATATCGTTCCTAGAGGACAAGTAATATAGATAGAATATATATATACGATTTTATATGATTTTCTCAGTTTATATCGTAAGGTTAAAAACATAAAACAACCTTCAGATTTTTACACCTGGATGGGATCTTGAAGGCTTAATGGTATATGGTACCTCTCACCTGACCTGGCTTGATGACCAGGTATCACAGGTGCTCACGCTTCACTAGCCTCTAATAGCCAGTAAGGAACAGTTACGTACCTAATAAAGTGAGGAGTGTGGATGGGGGTATTGTGGGAGGGTGTGTGTGTGTGGGTGGGGGTTGTGGAAAGGAAGGATGGGAAGGTGTGTGGGGGGAAGTCTAGGTGGGAGAGGTGAGTGGAATATAGGAGATGATAGGATAGGAGAAGGATGCAACTATGAAACGATGGGAAAGAGTGAGAGAGAGAGAGTAATAACCGGATGGGAAAGGAATAAATGGGAGGTGTAAACTTGTGGAAAGGTGTGTGTGTGTGTGGAACTGGGAAATTATTCAAAACTGAGGGTATGGAAGAGAGAAAGTGCTATGTGGTGGAACGGAAGTAGAAGGACAGCCGATATATGTGGAATAGAAAGGGCAGGTAGATGGAATAGTTAGAGAATAGACGGGAAGGAGTTGGGAGAGGTGTGAGAGTGTAGGACAGACATGTGAGGGAGAGCGCGAGTTTTGTCACTGTATACATCTTCCACTCAATCGCTCTCTCTCACCTGCTCCTCCCCCACCTGCCCCTCCCCGCCCCTCCTCACTCCCTCCCCACCAGCACTACTTACCTTTGATGTTGCCGCTCCCCCCACGAGAGAGAGGCGATAACTCCTCCTCATCATCCTCTCTCCCTCTCCCTCCCTCATTCTCTCCCACATCCTCCTCTCCACCACCATCCGCCATCCCATCACCACACACACACACACACGAGACGATGGTAAATAAAACTAAACGAATATAAGAGACATAGTAACAGTGTAATAACTATGGTAATGAGCGGTAAGCCAGAGATTCCCTTCCGACCGAAATTGTGTTGGGGTAGACGTAACAACTCCGGGCTGATGGCTGCCATTGGTGTTTAGGTGAATAATTAGCTCGCTACTCCAGGTGATTGTCTTAGGCGAGAGAATTACAGTCATTTCTCTATACAAATGGGCCGGCCGAGTGACTATTTCCATATATATTCCTTGACGGTTGTCCTTTGTGTGTGTGTGTGTGTGTGTGTGTGTGTGAAGCCCTGACAACATATAATAAAAAGCTAATGCTGAAATAATGGTCCACCATAAAACGCTTCCCCTTGGTCAATTTCTCCTTCTTTGTTTACCAGGCCAGGATTCTCAATTTGCACTCCACCTGTAAAAAAAGGTGTAAAAAAGTTAAAAATAAATCTCACAATAGCCTCCCTTGTGTGCTTGCCATTAGACACAGAGAGACGTAATGATGAAAAGAATAATTGACATTGTTTTGTTTTTAAAAGGTCTTCGTCTGGTTTTTATTTCCTCCCGGGTTACTAAAGTGATGTAAAAATGTTCCAATGTTTCTTGACGGCGCGGATAAGATGGTAGAACTCCTTTTAAATAATTCACCTTCCTTTCTTCCTTCTCTCTTTTTTTATACGGTCAATTACGCGGCATACGGCCAGAAGTGAAACAACTGGACATTAATGAACAAATTGAGCTTTACAACTTTGACAAATTGTTACAAATGTGTTGTCTTTCTCGCCTTTATGGGGCTGGTGGTGCCGCTGTCATTATCTCCGGGTGGGATAGTTGAGAGATGCCTGCCGTGTCTCCCCTCAGGTCAGCCTTCAAGATACATCCGTTTCTCTTCATTATTTACCCCTATTTCTCCTCTTTTTCTCTCTCTTACTATCTCTTAAACTCACAGTAATGATGAGATGATAAAAACAAAGTGATTTAATGAATTCTGGGTCAGATAAGGGTAAGGAGGCATTTAAATAACGGATAGAGTCCCTCTCGCCTGTGTGTGTGTGATCCAAGGAAACTGAATCACTAGTGTTGGAATTCCAGTTGGGTGGCAGACATCTGGATGGCAGATAGCGGTGGTGGCAGTGATGGTGGTAGATAGCAGTGATGGCGGCGATGGTGGCAGGTAGCAATGGTGGTGGCGGCGGTGGCAGATGGCAGTGGCGGCGGTGGCAGGACGTGATTACACACCACTGAGAGACACAATAGGAATTACGACATGACGATCTGGAGAGAAGTGAGGGAGATGGCATGGGAGGCCAGGGAGGACGAGTGGTGGGGAGGAGGCCAGGGAGGACAAGTGGTAGGGAGGAGGCCAGGGAGGACGAGTGGTGGGGAGGAGGCCAGGAGGACGAATTAGTTAACAGTGAGACAGACAATCAAGGGGATGGACTCAGCAACAGCCTCTAAGAGTGGACTGGAGGAGGAGGAGGAAGAAGAAGGGGGGGGGGAGGAACAGGGGTATGGTGAGGAAGAGAAGAAAGAGGACAAAGGCGGAGCAGGAAGAGGAAGAGGGCTGGGTGGGTGTCACAGTCAAACACTCATAAAATACAATGAATATTAACACGAGGACGGTGAGCCACTATCCATGTAAATTGACGCTTGATGGCATCTTTGTTTTGCAAGTTTAATGTGGAGTGTTTTATGACAAGACACACACACACACACACACACACACACACAGGAGAAGGGGGGGACGGGACAGACGTGGACATTGACATAAAACACGTCCTGGCAACCTAGACCATCACGCCGACACCGCAAACAGGTGCTAATGAACCAAACAGACAGACAGACACAAAAAGCGACAGTCTGCTGCAACAACACCCGTGGCATAAAACAGAGCTATAAACACAGCCTAATTACCTCTGTCAACAAAAGCACGTGGTCAGTAAGGTTTCCCTCTTAAGCATAAATTTTTCCCTGTGAATTTGTAAATGATTTTTGTAAGTATGAAAATCACGTCTGTAAATGAATATGGTAAATCAATAAAAATTCTGTAAATATTAAATCAACTGTGTAAATAAATATAGTAAATCGAAAATGAAGTCTGTAAATCAAGAAAATATGTGTGCATAAGTGATATTTCGAAGTAAATTTTGTAAATCATTCAATTAATTCCGTAAATCAATGAATGAATTACTAAAAAATAAAAATAAAAAATAAACATTAACCAACCTGTAGAGCCCAGCAGGGAATGACTCACACCTCTAACACATCTTTTATAACAAGGGATCTGTTGTACTGACTCACACCTCTAACACATCTTTTATAACAAGGGATCTGTTGTACTGACTCACACCTCTAACACATCTTTTATAACAAGGGATCTGTTGTACTGACTCACACCTCTAACACATCTTATATAACAAGGGATCTGTTGTATGACTCACACCTCTAACACATCTTTTATAACAAGGGATCTGTTGTACTGACTCACACCTCTAACACATCTTTTATAACAAGGGATCTGTTGTATGACTCACACCTCTAACACATCTTTTATAACAAGGGATCTGTTGTATGACTCACACCTCTAACACATCTTTTATAACAAGGGATCTGTTGTATGACTCACACCTCTAACACATCTTTTATAACAAGGGATCTGTTGTATGACTCACACCTCTAACACATCTTTTATAACAAGGGATCTGTTGTACTGACTCACACCTCTAACACATCTTATATAACAAGGGATCTGTTGTACTGACTCACACCTCTAACACATCTTATATAACAAGGGATCTGTTGTACTGACTCACACCTCTAACACATCTTTTATAACAAGGGATCTGTTGTATGACTCACACCTCTAACACATCTTTTATAACAAGGGATCTGTTGTATGACTCACACCTCTAACACATCTTTTATAACAAGGGATCTGTTGTACTGACTCACACCTCTAACACATCTTTTATAACAAGGGATCTGTTGTACTGACTCACACCTCTAACACATCTTATATAACAAGGGATCTGTTGTACTGACTCACACCTCTAACACATCTTTATAACAAGGGATCTGTTGTACTGACTCACACCTCTAACACATCTTTTATAACAAGGGATCTGTTGTATGACTCACACCTCTAACACATCTTTTATAACAAGGGATCTGTTGTATGACTCACACCTCTAACACATCTTTTATAACAAGGGATCTGTTGTACTGACTCACACCTCTAACACATCTTATATAACAAGGGATCTGTTGTACTGACTCACACCTCTAACACATCTTTTATAACAAGGGATCTGTTGTACTGACTCACACCTCTAACACATCTTATATAACAAGGGATCTGTTGTATGACTCACACCTCTAACACATCTTTTATAACAAGGGATCTGTTGTACTGACTCACACCTCTAACACATCTTTTATAACAAGGGATCTGTTGTACTGACTCACACCTCTAACACATCTTTTATAACAAGGGATCTGTTGTATGACTCACACCTCTAACACATCTTTTATAACAAGGGATCTGTTGTACTGACTCACACCTCTAACACATCTTTTATAACAAGGGATCTGTTGTATGACTCACACCTCTAACACATCTTTTATAACAAGGGATCTGTTGTACTGACTCACACCTCTAACACATCTTTTATAACAGGGATCTGTTGTACTGACTCACACCTCTAACACATCTTTTATAACAAGGGATCTGTTGTACTGACTCACACCTCTAACACATCTTTTATAACAAGGGATCTGTTGTACTGACTCACACCTCTAACACATCTTTTATAACAAGGGATCTGTTGTACTGACTCACACCTCTAACACATCTTTTATAACAAGGGATCTGTTGTACTGTTATCAAAGGTTTTTACCACAGACCATAAAACAAATGTTGTATGAGTGATTGTGTGTATGTTGTATGAGTGATTGTGTGTATGTTGTATGAGTGATTGTGTGTATGTTGTATGAGTGATTGTGTGTATGTTGTATGATTGATTGTGTGTATGTTGTATGAGTGATTGTGTGTATGTTGTATGATTGATTGTGTGTATGTTGTATGAGTGATTGTGTGTATGTTGTATGAGTGATTGTGTGTATGTTGTATGAGTGATTGTGTGTATGTTGTATGAGTGATTGTGTGTATGTTGTATGATTGATTGTGTGTATGTTGTATGAGTGATTGTGTGTATGTTGTATGAGTGATTGTGTGTATGTTGTATGAGTGTCTGATTGTATGCTGTACTTTATGTAGTTTTGTTTTGTATGATAATTTTTGTATACATTGAGTAATTATGTGATAATTTTGTATAATTTTTGTGTACAGTATATGTAGTTTATTGTACCATATACAGTATTCTGATAATTCTGTGTGTGTGTGTGTGTGTGTGTGCCAGCAGGGACAATAAAGACTGGCCAATAAAACAATTATGTTGATTTCAGGCGACGACTGTATTCTTACCTGTACCGCTGTAACGTCATTTGTTGTAACGTCGTCAGTTGTAGCTTTGTAAGTTCGTCAGGTATGATGTTAAAGCTTCGCCATCACGAGCAATGGACAGAGTCTGGCGTTCTCCCCTCCAGTAACACGCCGAGGGAAACTATGCCAGACAAACGTGTACTGCCTGTTACCGGACGAACGTGTTCTTGCCCTCTGCCAGCCCTTGACAAACAAACGTTCGCCCTCCTACCAGACGAACTCTTGCTCTCCCTCTACCAGAAGAACATTAACCCGCCCTTGACAGATGAACGTTCGCCGTCCTGCTAACGAGCGTTAGCCCGCCTTTTGCCTGCACTGTCTCACCTCCAGCGCCACTGTTTATATACTATCGCCCAACTATGCGTCCGTCGTCAGCCAAAACCTTCCTGACAACCTCATTGGTCAATTTCACGCCTGTTAGATTTATTCGCCAATTAAATTACGGGTTGTGGAAGTGTCCGGGTTGTCATTGGTTGTCGCTCTACGTAGGATATTGATCCGCCGCTTCCGATTGGAGGTCTATGAAGATTTATCTGCACTTTCATTGGCTAATGTGCGGATCAGCGGGTGGTTTGTTGACGGGTAGAGGAAGCGGTGGGAGGTGATTGGTGGCCACTGGGATAACTTCAACTTTTTTGTGCTTAATAAATTCTTTTGATTGGTTAAATTTATGTTGTTTGATGATGAATGACTTGTACACCTCTCTCTCTCTCTCTCTCTCTCTCTTTTATCCATTTATGTTATCCTTATTTTCATTTGATCATTTTATTAATAATCTGGCTTCCAGGATTGATTGTTACGTTTGTGTCTGTCTGTCTGTCTGTCTGTATATCTGTCACCGAAAACAAATAGTGGATAGATTCTTGTAAAAACTACCTAGTAAATAAAACACCTTGAACACATCCTGGGAAAGATCACATTTTAATACACGAGAAAGTATATTTTAGATCAAGGCCAAGGTGAGCAACACTAACACACCTGGACTAATATTCACGAAACTTGGGCAGGTAAGAAGCACGATGATCATTAACCAACTCATGAATTATGGTATATATAGGGCAAGAACTCACTCACTCACTTACTCACTTACTCACTCACTCACTCACTCACTCACAGGTAACAAAAAACTGACTCGGGTAATAAGTCACGTTTCTTATACATGAGGGCCTATGTGTAGGTTAGGTTAGGTCAGGTCGATGATCAGGTGTTTTGGTTCTTGATAAGTTTTCACAGTGTGTTTATCGTGACCTGTGTGTTGTGAGGACCATCCATGACCTGTGTGTTGCGAGGACCATCCATGACCTGTGTTTTAAGAGGACCATCCATGACCTGTGTGTTGCGAGGACCATCCATGACCTGTGTTTTAAGAGGACCATCCATGACCTGTGTGTTGCGAGGACCATCCATGACCTGTGTTTTAAGAGGACCATCCATAACACACCCGTTCCCACACTGGTATTGGCAGGTGACATATCTCGTCCATCAAGAGTCAAGACTTGTCGACTGTGGGAAGAACACTGTTTATGGTGTGGAGGAAGACGTCTTAGCACAACGTCCGCAGTTAAACCTTTCACTCACTAATGACAACTGTGGTGGGTGGACTGACTTTGTGGGTCGTAAAACGATTACATTTATGTATTAAGTCAAAGTGCTTCCTTTTCTTAAAGTCAATTTAGTTATACAGGTGATTTACTTGCACACACACACACACACACACACACACACACACACACACACACACACACAGTGACCAATAATTGATCATGTTTCAGGTTACTGTAGCTTGATAAAATAATTTCCTCATCAACGCAGTTAGACTCGTCATTCATAGAGCTGACTGACGCAGGTAAAGGGGGAGGGGGTAGATGGTATTTCCTCCTGGTGTAACTAAGTCATAAAGGCGTCGGTCGTGTTATTTGCGTACACAACAAAGCTGTTGGCGGACCGTCACCTGTCACGATCAATAATATATGCGTGACGTCTGCCCCTCCCTCCCTCCCTACCTCCCTCACTCTCTCTCTCTCTCTCCTTCACTCACTCTGACCCTCCTCCACACCTAGTCTCACCCCTCCCCCCTCCTCTTACCCCCCTCCATAATATACCTCCACTTCATCATTTCTATAACATACCCTCCCTCCCCCTCCCTTACTCCACTCTCACTGACCCTCCTCCACCCCTCATCCTCTCTCCCCCCCCTCCCCAACTCTCACCCCCCACCCCCTCTTCCTCCCCCCCCCCGTCACACTCCACCACTGTCATCAGGCATCAAGCGGCTGTCACTAGTCTGTGTGGTGACTTCAGTGATACAATGACAAGCTGAAAACAGTGTCATTTACTAGGAGAGTTAGTGAGTGAAGAGAAAATACTGGGTCTCTGTAGGTGTGCATCTGTATGTCGCACAAGGTGGCCAGAATGGTGAGGAAACTTAAAATTTCTCCTTTTTTTATCGGTGTTACTCATTCCTGGTGTCAATAGAGATGTGGTGATTTATGCATTGTAAGTTTATAAGGCACGGTGCGTATAGGTTATACGCGTAAGATCTGGTGGTGTTTGTTTGTAGGTTTGTATACAGGGCTGATTAAGAGTGTCGTGTAAAATGAGTGGGAATAAGAGTGATTTTAAGTGTGAAAAGTGATGTTTTAAAGAGCTGTTGTTTGAGTACACACACACACACACACACACACACACACACACACACACACACACACACACACACACACACACACTTGTATAGTTCTAGCGAAGCCATTCCAGTTACCTCGTTCATAATAATATTAATAATAATAATAATAATAATAATAACAATAATAATAATAATAGTGATCATTTACCATAAGCATTGATTAAACTTCACATGCTAAATAAGACGTCATTTATGTTTTCCAATAATATAATTTCCTCACCAATATAATCATCAGTGTGTCTGGCCCAAATCATTAATATAATAGTGTTATTCGTTTGTTTCTTCGGGTAATATATGATGTAATCCATATAGCTATAATATATATCAGATATAGTGAGTTTATTACCGTATTGAGTAATTTGTTTATGTTTGGTAATAGAACCTCGGTAATTAAGGTCAGGTGTTGGGCTTAAGTTCATTTGACACCTTTAGTACTCAAGGGGTTAAGTCATTGTGCTCAAGGGGTTAGGTAACAACAAGTAATTAAGACCAAACGAGTAATTAATATCATCTCAAATCGTAATTCACAATTCATTTATTTTTTCTGTCTGTCTGAGTGTCAGTCCACCTATCCGTCCGTCCGTCCGTGCGTCCATAAGCCCACTCTTCCAGGCCTTGGTAGTTTATCAGCTTGAATAAGTAAAAAGTTTTCGACGTAAGACAGTAAAATTACGTAAATTTCCTCAGATGAATAATTGGATTACATGATCATTATTTCCCAGGTGTTTGATTGATTTTTTACACCTGTGAGGAGACAGGTGTTCAGCAGTGACAACTCTCTACCCAACACATTACTATTTGCATGACATCATAATTCTGTAACATTATTCACAAGGGTTATATCACAGTCTCACGTTATTTTACCATTGATGTATATTTTTCATTTAATTATTCACTCCGATATATACAGAGGGTGTAGTAGTAAATTAATGAATGCAGTTTTTTTTCAAAGTGTTAAACATATGTGAGAGTTTTGGCAGAGATCTTACTGTATTTACTGTATTGTTTTGTAACTATGAACAAAAATATCCTATTCCATTTTGTAACTTCAGTCGTCCAGGATCGGTGTCGTGTCTCTGCTGGTGATGTACGTTTGTTTACATGTCGTATTATGCTCACGTCAAGGCCCCGACAACCTGGCCCCTTACTGAGCTGGTAGTTGTGTGTGTGTGTGTGTGTGTGTGTGTGTTAAAATTTATTAAATTAAATTACTGTATACATTATTGAATAAATTAATAAAATATAGTTACAATTATAGTTAATTGTGGTATAGAAGGATGAATACTAATCCTAATACATAAAAGAATATAATTAAACAGAAATATTGAACAAAACATATTAGTTTGTTACCAAGACACCTAAACACCTTAACACTTAAACAAAACAATATCACTTAAAATATATGCATTAGATTCTTGTTCGTATTGCCTGAAGCAAAAAAAAAAATAACAGTCGCCAAACGATTTAGATTTCATCATGGGACAACTGACAAAGATTACTAGCGATAATCACGTACACACTGACTCACCCACCTGCATTTGCATAATTACATACCTGGTGAAGATAAAAAAAAGTATATATATATTTTCCAACATGCAATCAAGCTATCTTACTCCACTACAGTAATTTTTTAATTAATGGAAGAGAAAAGTGTGTGTGTGTGTGTATGTGTGTGTGTTAGAAACAGATGTAACACGATACGGCGACTCAAAAGATGAAACAAGATGTAAAACACTTTATGTCAACAGCGTATTGTAGGCGACAGGTGAGTTATGCCACGGTACAGGTAGACATAAAGAGGTTGACAATAGGTGAGTCAATACGGTAGAGGTGTTAGATCAATGAGCCCTCTGTAGTGTGTCTCAAAGGGGGAGCGGAGGAGGTAGGAATGGCTGAAATATGATGCAGGTTTTTTTCACAATTGTAAATAACATAACTTAAATGGAATGCTTTACAGAGTGTTTCAAAAGTGTAAACATTTTAAAAACTAAATGAAATGTGTTATAGAGTCTTTCAAAAGTGTAAATACTTAAAAAAAAAACTAAATGAAGTGTGTTACAGTGCGTTCTAAGAGTGCGTTACATTGTGTCGCAAAAGTGTACAAATACTTTCAGCAGTAAGAGGTGATTTTTGTTACAGTGTGTGTTAAAAGTACATTGACCATTCAAGTTTAGATAAAGTGTGTGTGTGTGTGTGTGTGTGTGTGTGTGTGTGTGGACGGTCGAGAACAGGTTATATGTTGTGTCATAAAATACAATAACCGTCAGAAACAAGTTATAGTACAGTACACTATATATCATAAGTACAGAGGTCGTCTAAAACTGAAAATATGAAACACAGATGGTAAAAGAAACGAGGTGTATCAGGTGTGGAGTGAGAGTGAAGAGTTAGATGGAACACAAACGTTAGAGACGCAACACAAAACAAAATAATTAAATAAAGCGTCGTGGAAAAGAGGTAGTGCAGGTGTCAGGTAAGTGGACGTTTACAATAGCAGCTGGAACACTGTACAAAGAAGTGGATGAGTGTTGATGATATGATGAAAATAAACGTCAGAAGCTAAGAAAAACACAAGAAAATGTCAACACAGATACAAAGAGGTATAGCAGGTGTTAGAATATAAGGACATGTGCAAAAACAGGTGGATCAGGGCGCAGGGTGTGTCAGGGTGAGGCAGGGAGGGAAGGACACCGTATGCCCCGGCAACGCTCCTCGTCCGGGAGTTGTTACGAATATCGTGTAATTTGAGGTAATCGCGCGGGAGGACGCCAGTTTCACACCTCGTCGTCCCCCTCCGAAATACATCGCTCTCGCGGGGACAAGTCGGTGAGTGTGGGGACAATTTTCCTCCTCTATTTCCTCTTCTCCTATCAATCAGCGGAGCCTAACAGCCGTCTTTCCCAAGAATGATATATAATAAAGTTAGTTATAGATTAGTTGTGGCGTTAGAGGAAGGATTCATGGACTAAAATTAGAAAAATCAAATGGTTGGCTGACCAAGCGTTGGGAGAATGGTGGCTGGATCTGCCCCACATTAGTAATATTCGCCTTTGATGTTGCCGACTCCTCGCACTCCGCTGCCGGCCGCACGACACCTGCATTGCAAATGGTTGAAAAATGTAAGGGAGTACATATCTCTCTCTCGAGCGCTGACAAATTGACGTTTCGCCTTGGCTTGTTAGTCCCAAGTCACACGGGAATGACGGACAACACCTTCAATACTCACCAAAGAAAAACAAGTTTTGTTATGAGGTACAAAAATATTATCCGAATATAGTTTAATAGAGTTTGAGTTGAATCAATATAGCAACATTGCTCTGTACTCACATGGACAAGGAAATAAGCTTCTAATTCTTAATGAAGGGGTTTTGTTCAATAATTTAATCGGTGTAAGGGACAGATGTTGTCATAATTAGCTGACCCGGCAATGGTTGTTCTCCGCCGCGGAAAAATAAATCATAAATTACCCTAATGGAGGTTCACGCAGACCCGCTTACACCGAACCTCCTCCTCCTCCTTCACCACCAGTACCTCTGCCTCCTCCTCCTCCACGACCAGTACCTCCTTCACCAATACCTCTGTCTCCTCCACCACCAGTACCCCTGTCGCCTCCACCACCAGTACCTCTGCCTCCTCCTCCTCCACCACCAGTACCCCTGCCTCCTCCACCACCAGTACCTCTGCCTCCTCCTCCTCCACGACCAGTACCTCCTTCACCAGTACCCCTGTCTCCACCACCACCAGTACCCCTGTCTCCTCCACCACCAGTACCTCCTCCTCTTCCTCCACCTCCACCACCTTAAACACCATTAATTCTCTCGCTGATCATGACCGTCTCCACCACCTTACTGCTGTAACGCTGACTCTCCGTTACATTGTGTTGGCCGTCACATCGTCCTGACCGACCCACCGTCACACCATCCTGGCCGACCCACCGTCACACCATCCTGGCCCACCGTCACACCGTCCTGGCCTACCGTCACATAATCCTGGCCTACCGTCACATAATCCTGGCCTACCGTCACACCGTCCTGGCCCACCGTCACATAGTCCTGGCCCACCGTCACACCGTCCTGGCCTACCGTCACACCGTTCTGGCCGACCCGCCGTTCACCTTTACACCACACTGGCTCACCGGCCGTCACACTATGCTGACTCTGCTGCTCGGTACATGACACTGGCGCTGGCAAAGTCTTCTCTCCTGCGAGTCTCTCACTAAGAAACATTACTGTAAGATGATTCATTATGATCACCATCCCTTCCCTCCCTCACTCACCCCTCCCACCTACCCCTCCCTCACTCATCCCTCTCTCCTACCTGTACCCCTCCCTCACTCACCCCTCCCACCTACCCCTCCCTCACTCAACCCTCCCACCTACCTGTACCCCTCCCTCACTCACCCCTCCCACCTACCCCTCCCTCACTCAACCCTCCCACCTACCTGTACCCCTCCCTCACTCATCCCTCCCAGCTACCCTCCCTCACTCACCCCTCCCACCTACCTGTACCCCTCCCTCACTCACCCCTCCCACCTACCCCTCCCTCACTCACCCCTCCCACCTACCTGTACCCCTCCCTCACTCATCCCTCCCTCCTACCTGTACCCCTCCCTCACTCACCCCTCCCAGCTACCCTCCCTCACTCATCCCTCCCACCTACCTGTACCCCTCCCTCACTCACCCCTCCCAGCTACCCTCCCTCACTCACCCCTCCCACCTACCCCTCCCTCACTCATCCCTCCCTCCTACCTGTACCCCTCCCTCACTCATCCCTCCCTCCTACCTGTACCCCTCCCTCACTCACCCCTCCCAGCTACCCTCCCTCACTCACCCCTCCCACCTACCCCTCCCTCACTCATCCCTCCCTCCTACCTGTACCCCTCCCTCACTCACCCCTCCCACCTACCCCTCCCTCACTCACCCCTCCCACCTACCCCTCCCTCACTCATCCCTCCCTCCTACCTGTACCCCTCCCTCACTCACCCTTCCCAGCTACCCTCCCTCACTTACCCCTCCTACCTACCTTTACCCCTCACTCACCCCTCCCACCTACTCCTCCCTCCCCCACTTATTCCTCCCTCCCTCACCCATCCCTTCCTCACCTACCCCCTCACTCATCCCTCCCACCTAGCCCTCCCTCCCTCACCCCCACATTCCCCTTCGTCTCGATGTCCCTCTCTCCCTCATCCCCTCTTTGGCCCTGCCTCACGCCCCTCCCTGACCTCCCTGCCCCTCCCTCCCGTCCCCCCCTGCCCCCCCCCCCCCCCCCGTGCAGGACGAAGCATGACGGGTGATCATAGGTGTGTCACTTGAATTATAAATTCCGTCACGGTTGATCTTGAAACACAACTGGAAACGGCTTGGTCGACCAGACGTCTAGTGTAATCCCTCCTTTCTCTTGCAACTGAAATTTCGTTGATCTCTTGCAACTAAACTTTGGTTCGTCTGTTGCAATAAGAAATTCGTTTGTCCTTTGCAACAGAAAAATTTCACCCCTGAGTTGTAATACAAATTTCTGTTCGTCTTTTGTAACAAGAATTTGGTTTTGTTGCAACTCGTATTCTGTTCGAGCTGGTCTAGTACTTGGCCAGTGTTTTATCTGTAGTCAACTCGTATTCTGTTCGAGCTGGTCTAGTACTTGGCCAGTGTTTTATCTGTAGTCAACTCGTATTCTGTTCGAGCTGGTCTAGTACTTGGCCAGTGTTTTATCTGTAGTCAACTCGTATTCTGTTCGAGCTGGTCTAGTACTTGGCCAGTGTTTTATCTGTAGTCAACTCGTATTCTGTTCGAGCTGGTCTAGTACTTGGCCAGTGTTTTATCTGTAGTCAACTCGTATTCTGTTCGAGCTGGTCTAGTACTTGGCCAGTGTTTTATCTGTAGTCAACTCGTATTCTGTTCGAGCTGGTCCAGTACTTGGCCAGTGTTTTATCTGTAGTCAACTCGTATTCTGTTCGAGCTGGTCTAGTACTTGGCCAGTGTTTTATCTGTAGTCAACTCGTATTCTGTTCGAGCTGGTCCAGTACTTGGCCAGTGTTTTATCTGTAGTCAACTCGTATTCTGTTCGAGCTGGTCCAGTACTTGGCCAGTGTTTTATCTGTAGTCAACTCGTATTCTGTTCGAGCTGGTCCAGTACTTGGCCAGTGTTTTATCTGTAGTCAACTCGTATTCTGTTCGAGCTGGTCCAGTACTTGGCCAGTGTTTTATCTGTAGTCAACTCGTATTCTGTTCGAGCTGGTCCAGTACTTGGCCAGTGTTTTATCTGTAGTCAACTCGTATTCTGTTCGAGCTGGTCTAGTACTTGGCCAGTGTTTTATCTGTAGTCAACTCGTATTCTGTTCGAGCTGGTCTAGTACTTGGCCAGTGTTTTATCTGTAGTCAACTCGTATTCTGTTCGAGCTGGTCTAGTACTTGGCCAGTGTTTTATCTGTAGTCAACTCGTATTCTGTTCGAGCTGGTCCAGTACTTGGCCAGTGTTTTATCTGTAGTCAACTCGTATTCTGTTCGAGCTGGTCTAGTACTTGGCCAGTGTTTTATCTGTAGTCAACTCGTATTCTGTTCGAGCTGGTCTAGTACTTGGCCAGTGTTTTATCTATAGTTTCATAAGTGGAAAGTGAAATACCTCTAAGGCGTATCAGTTTGTTGTTGTTATTGAGTGCTTATGTACTTCAACACACCCTTACCACAACCTCACTTAATTCCATTCCAATAAAAATACTTACTTGTATATTAAGACAGCGAAGGATATATTAAGTGAAATATAGTGTTATAAATTTGACCATATATGTCCTAAAAACCACTAAGTTATCCCATTAAACACTAAGTTATCCCATTAAACACTAAGTTATCTCTACATCATCAAATAAGACCTTTCTATACAAGGTTAAATCCGGGTCATTATCCTGAAATACGTATGATACAAGTGTTAATGTATCATAATGTAGTGGAGCAGTGTATTGGAGAGAGTAAATTATACCACCATGACCTTCCTCTCCTGACCTAAACGAGAGTACTACCGTCTTATGTGACCTTTGACCTGTAGTTGTGACCTCGATCATTGACGCAGAGACTTGAAGGTTGTGAAATTGTCGTTGTGTTGGGTTGTGTACGAGGATATAGTTCACTTACACTTGAATAACACACTTAAGACAGCATCTCAGTCCACTTAGACACACTTACACTCAAACGACGACACACTTCACACACTGTTATAACTCGTAGGTTCAGCATCTCAACTCAAACACTTACATTTACACTTAACGAGATCAATGTAAAGTAAATATACTTATCTCCTATACTTTACACACTCATTAGGCGCAGTACAAGGTTGATACACTTATACCCATGCGCAGTACAGGTAAAAACAGGTCCAGAAACTCACCTCTTACCCTTAATTGACCCTAACACACACACACACACACGGACTCGACTTTATAAGGGATGAGTTACCGACCACCTCCAAAAATTAATAAAAAAAATATATACCAAAAAACCTACCATCTAATTTTCACTTCATTATTGCACGTGAAGATGTTGTACACTATTACATAACGGAAATGAAGGTACAAGACCACTGTATCCTGTTAAAGAGACCGACCCCGTTACAGAGGTTTGATTTTTGTATCCAGTCCGTAATAGAAGGTTTAGTTTTAGTACTGACCCCGTTATAGAGGGTTTAGTTTTAGTACTGACCCCGTTATAGAGGGTTTAGTTTTTTGTGTTGTTTTTAAGGTAAAGAAATAGACGATATTACGATTATTTAGTGCCTTAAATTATGGAAATTATCACCATAAAGGTAATGAATAGTAAACGACAATAAGAGAAGTATTTAGACTATTAAGGTTTATTGTTATTGATGTTGTTGTTGTTTGTTTGTTTGTGTTGTTGTTGTTGGCTTTCTATTTATCTTTCATCTTTGTTTTTATTGTGATGCTGGTTGTTTTTCCTTTCTTTATTTCCTTCATCATTATTATCGTCATTTCTATCTTTTTCTTTTTATTCCATTTTCTTCTTCCTCATTCACTCAACCTATTATTATTATTATTATTATTATTATTATTATTATTATTATTATTATTATTATTATTATTATTGTTATTATTATTATTATTATTATTATTATTATTATTATTATTATTATTATTATTATTATTATTATTATTATTATTATTATTATTATTATTATTATTATTATTATTATTATTATTATTATTATTGTACTTGAATTTTATAGTCAGCCGATTTCTGTCAATCCAAAAGGCCTCCCTCCGTCCGTCCGTCCGTCCGTCCGTCCGTCCGTTTCACTTCACCCACAATATCTTTCGACAGCCTGGACCAATATTAATAAAATTTGTTATGCATCAGGGTCTTGATAAGGTCTACCTCACCTTCGAATTTCAAGATGGTGCAATCAGCCGCGTCAGAGTTATGTCCCAGGTAATATATATATATAGACATTTTTTCTTTTAGTTGATGATGTTTTCAATTTTCCCCGAGTGCTTGGATCAAATTAGATTATATATGGTAAACATTTATATATACCGATGATGCAAGTACTTGAGGCAGGTGTCGAAATTCTGCAGAAAAATGGTTATATATTTCTATTCAGTACCATACAGGGGGAAATGGTTACGTATTTTGATTCAGTATTATAGAGAAATATGAGTTAACATGTTGCTATTATTAGAGTTATGTTATTTTCCTCATTTAACGTCTTCTATTTTCCCATTTTTCATTTTCTAAAGATTTTCTGAAATATGTTGATTGGTGAGGTGTGTCCAGGTAGTGGTTGACAGTGTGTGTGTGTGTGTGTGTGTGTGTGTGTGTGTGTGTGTGTGTGTGTGTTTCAATATTTTTTCTCATGCTTTCATATTTTCGTTCAGTGATTGTATTCGTGATTTTTATTTTTGTTAGGTTTGAGTATGATTCTTATAACGTCATGGGTAAAATGGTGATTGGGGTTATTGATACTGAATATGTTTCACTTTACCTGTTCGACTAAATGACTCCCCCCCCCCCCCCCCCCCACCACCATCACAATAACGATGAAAAGAGCTGTGAAGATTTAGTACCGACCTCACATACATACAGTCCTCCTCTCTGTCGTATTTTTTTCTTCATCTTTGCGTGTAATCTAAAGCATAAGTTGATATTCCTCGATATGGTCAAGATTGCCAAAGTAATTCCTTCAATTACCTGTGTCACAAAGCATTTATAACAGATTACTTTATTTACTGATTCGAATGTATTTTTTTTTTTTCATATTCGGTAACCCATTATAGTGATTTAGATTCATTGCATTTATCGTATATTTTCTGTATGCCGCTGTAGCCAACCTGAAATACTGTAATGTGTCAAGCTTTGGCCTGAAATGACGTCGGATTATGTTAGGTACAGAGAGGCCAGTGTCAAGGTGTGTGTGTGTGTGTGTGTGTGTGTGTGTGTGTGTGTGTGTGTGTGTGTGTGTGTGTGTGTGTGTGTGTTTTATTAAATGGGCACACAGGTTAAAATAATGGCTTTTAGGATCTCTATAATATTTCTCTTTGATTCATGTACGCACAACACAGTCGCTATGGCAGTCATCTTGGATTTCTTGACTGCTGTAGTTACGTTTTTATTACTATTAAAGTTTTCTTGTCATGGCATAACTCTGAGAAATTTATAATGTTCTGTATATCAATTTAATTTAATATACACTCTAGTTTAGATACATGTCAATGTTTATTACTTAATGACCAAGATTTATGCCGATAATTAAATAACCTGGCTCGGGATTGGCTAATATTCTAAACACTTATATCACCTAAATAAGTAGAAGATTGTCACTTGATGCATTGAAGAGCTTAATAATGTAGTTAATTAGCGAGATCTATACGAATTAGTTATTTATTCAGGCTACTAATTGGTTAATTTTATGACGTCTTTGAAAGGTATAATTAAGGTTGGGATTTTACAGGTAACGTTAATTAATTGTTTTTCTCGTTGATTAATATTGACTCTTTTCTCTTCCTCGTTGTTAATACTCAACCAGGTCCTCCTCGAGTCATTAACCTAACCTAACATAACCTAACCATACCTAACCTAACCTAACCTAACCTAACCTAACCTAACCTAACCTAACCTAACCTAACCTAACCTAACATAACATAACCATACCTATGTTCGAGTGATCTCAACGCAAACTGTGTTATCACGAACAACTTATATGAGTTATTTTAATGTGTATAACTTTGACCGTTCTGTATTTTTATTGGTCGACACTGCACGATCATTTGAGTCCTGCATTCTGATTGGTAGACACTGCATGGTAATTTATTAGTTCATGGATTTTGATTCGCTGACACACTCTGCATGACAATTTATTAGATTCTGCACTCTGATTGGTCGACACTTTAGGGGTTTGTACTCTGATTGGCTGCCATTACCTGCATGATACCTTTATCAGATCTGTTCCATTTCTTATCTAGCGTCACCTGATAACTGTTAAGGTGTAGTCATGATGTGTGTCATGAGGGAGCCACCGCTTGTGTGTCATGAGGGAGCCACCACCTGTGTGTCATGAGGGAGCCACCACCTGTGTGTCATGAGGGAGCCACCACCTGTGTGTCATGAGGGAGCCACCACCTGTGTGTCATGAGGGAGCCACCGCTTGTGTGTCATGAGGGAGCCACCGCCTGTGTGTCATGAGGGAGCCACCGCTTGTGTGTCATGAGGGAGCCACCACCTGTGTGTCATGAGGGAGCCACCGCTTGTGTGTCATGAGGGAGCCACCGCCTGTGTGTCATGAGGGAGCCACCGCTTGTGTGTCATGAGGGAGCCACCACCTGTGTGTCATGAGGGACCCACCTGTGTGTCATGAGGGAGCCACCGCTTGTGTGTCATGAGGGAGCCACCACCTGTGTGTCATGAGGGACCCACCTGTGTGTCATGAGGGAGCCACCACCTGTGTGTCATGAGGGAGCCACCGCCTGTGTGTCATGAGGGAGCCACCACCTGTGTGTAATGAGGGAGCCACCACCTGTGTGTCATGAGGGACTCACCTGTGTGTCATGAGGGAGCCACCGCCTGTGTCATGAGGGAGCCACCACCTGTGTCATGAGGGAGCCACCACCTGTGTGTCATGAGGGCGCCCCCTGTACTGTCTCATTGGGCCTCATTTATCTGGCAAAAGGCGACATTTAACTGTTATATCCATCCATTTACCTCAAGACTTAGCGGGATCGAGTACATTTTACTGTAGTGACCACCTGACTACAGTGACCACCTGACTACAGTGACCACCTGACTTCAGTGACCACCTGACTACAGTGACCACCTGACTACAGTGACCACCTGACTACAGTGACCACCTGACTACAGTAACCACCTGATTACAGTAAACACCTTTCTAGAATGTATGAGACTATACATATACAGTACAGGTATACAATGTACATGACATAGGCAGTACAGGTATACAAACAATATACATAGACAATACAGGCATATAAACAATACCAAACAGTAATTCGATTCACCCTAAAGATAGAACTAAAAAAAGGTGTTAATAGATTTTATTCATTGGACTCCTGTACTTACCTGTGATGACCGTGTTTTGTGTTGGGTGAAATATAGAATAATCTTGATGTTCACTTCCATTACCGGGCTCCCGGGTAGATTTCTTTTGGGTTTTATTGTGGGAAAAGAGGAGTCATGATGAGGTGAATTCTTGTGTGTGTGTGTGTGTGTCATTCTCTCTCTCTGTACGTCTGTCTGTCTGTCTGTCTGTCTGTACTCCTGTCTGGTCCCCACCGCTAGCCACATTTTTCCTCAAAGGTAATGTCACCAAATTCTCTTTTGTTTCGCAGTCTTGGTGATGAAGTTGTCACGGTGATTTTGGTGTGTGTGTGTGTGTGTGTGTGTGTGTGTGTGTGTGTGTGTGTGTGTGTGTGTGTTTCCAGTAGACCACCCCTTTTCCCTCACTCTTTCCTTCCCTCCTCACCTACCTACCTCCTTCACCTTTCCCTCTCCTTCCCCCTCACTTCCCATCACACTATCTTTATCCACAATTATCTACGACTCTACCTTCTTGTCTACTTCCTTCTCTCCTTCCCTCTCTTCCTCCACTAACTAACTCCCTTCTTTCCTCCCTCACCCACCTCCCTTCCTCCCTCACACCACCTCCCTTCCTCACCAACCACCCTTCCTTCTTCCCTCCCTCATCCACCTCCTTTCCTCCCTTACCCACCTCCCTTCCTCCCTCACCCACCTCCCTTTCACCCTCACCCATTTCCCACCTCCCTTCCTCCCTCACCCACTCTCCCTTCCCCCCTCACCCCCACTCCGCCCCATCTCCATCGCCCCTCTCGTCCAATAACCGCTTCCTCTGCTATCCTGTTGTGATATCCTGTCGGCGGGACGTTGATAACTAATAAATAACCTCGTGATTACCGTCCCTCGCCAGCCAGTGACACTCACGCCCTCGATATCATTTTAATTAAAGAATAAATGAAGTGTAATTGTGTTTATGATACGTAGGGAGAGAGAGAGGGATGAGGCAAGATAGAATGGGAATAGATTAGAAAGAGAGAGTGAGAAACAGGGAGAGAGAGAAGAGGAGGAATTAGAAAAAGGTGAGGAATAGATTGAAAATGAAAAACAGAGAGAGAGAGAGAGAGAGAGAGAGAGAGAGAGAGAGAGAGAGAGAGAGAGAGCCTCCCTCCAACAAGAAAACCGGAAACTGAAGCTGTCAAAGAGAGACACAAATCACTATCAGCGTCGCGTCTCTGTCCTGCAACACGAGGAGAGGAGCCGCCACCGTCCACCTACTGTAATGCCCCGATATTATCACCTCAGATTTTGGTCTCATTCGTTTGATAAGGATCGAGGCGGTGTGTGGTGGATTAGAGGAACACCTGAGAGGAACTACTCGAGGCGTGAAGTGTATCCGGTGTTGGGGAGGTGGAGGAGGAGGGGTGGGGTGAAGAGGGAGGTGTTAGCTTGCTTATGGTACGGTCATGTATTGCTAATGTTGAAGGATTGATTTTAATTTTATTTATTTATTATTTTTTTTTTTGAGGAGGCGGAGGTGTTGGGTGAGGGGGAAGAGGTACAGGAGGAGGAGGTGGTGGGGTAAGGAGAATGAGTTGGAGGAGGAGGTATTTGGTCGAGGAGGAGGGGTGGAGGAGTAGGTGTAGGTGTAGGAGAAGGAAGATAAGGAGGATATTGACACTTATTTTTTTTTCTTTAATGGGTAGTTAAGTATAATTGGCCTTGTGCATTTGATTGTTTTTGTTTTTGTTGTTATCGTCGTCGTTGTTATTGTTGTTGTTGTCCTTGCATCAGTATTTGTTTGTTAATGTTGTTGATGCTATCTCTCTCTCTCTCTCTCTCTCTCTCTCTCTCTCTCTCTCTCTCTCTCTCTCTCTCTCTACCTCAATCTGTCAGCAACACCTCCAGCCTCCACACAACACAGGTGATATATTATAGGTAATTTTTATCTTTCCGTTGTTCTGCAGGAAGCTAATACGATTTGTCTAGCAATTTACCTTACGATTTATTTAAAGGTCATGCTGGGTAATTTATCGTAAGTCATATTCCCTAATGTGTGAAGCGTATTTAAAGAATTATATCTTGAACGTGGGCGGTTATAAGGAGGTGATTTAGTGAGTGTATTTATTTGTTTGGGTATAATGTTAGGTCGGGGTTATAAAGTGGAGAGTTTTCTGTTTGTATATTATTGTTATTACTTCTGAGGGTGATTGCAGCTGCTTGTGAAGGATAATACAAATTAATATTACATTACGTAAGTGTTATTCCAGCTGTTTGTGAGTGGTTATAACATTAATATTACAGTAATGATGTTATTATGATGTCAATGCTTCTTCAATGTGAATTCGGAAGTTCGTGGTAGGGGGGCGGGGTGGGGGCGGTGGGTAGTGACGCATGATTTGGGGCTGGACACAATAGAGGGAATTAGACCGCATGTGCGTCTGTCGCCTCACGTAGGAGTTATGATAAGGGGCGTATTATACACAAGGTGTCCTAGGGTCTAGTGGGGTGGATTTCATTATTAAAGAAAGACTCAAACGTTACCAGGGTTTACAAGTTACCTGTTGATTGGTTTTAAGGCTGAGGTAATTACAGGTGTTGTATTCTTCGTCTACCTCTTTGTCAGGTTAGGTAAGGTTAGGTTAGGTTAGGTAGAAAGACTAGATGACTGCAGAAAATAACTAATGTGGCGACAGTGTGGAGGTTGTGTCGATTATATACAGGATGAAATTAAGATTTATTAGTTCATGTTTATAATGAAGCTGGGAGGAGTGTGTAGCCCTCAGTGTTGGCTGATAGTCCCCTCGAGGCTGTTATATTGTCTTGATTGTAGTAATAGTCCGGGAGATTTTCTTAACATTAACAATCACGGCTCGTCAATAACATAATACTAATACTTAAAACTGTAATGGTGAAACAGTCTTATAATAAAGCATTAATATCAAAACGACTCCCGACTCACACCTCAATAAGCCCTGATTCCCGACCAGACAACATGGTGTTACCTGTGCCGAGTCTCGTGTTGTCCACCACCAACACACTCTCATTATCACGGCCACGTACGACAACACTCAACGAGGAAAACAAAAATACAAAATAATCTGTTGTTTTTCTGCTTAGGTGTCTGACCTCTGTTATAGATGCTACCACCTGGCGGCCAACACCTGTTTTCTGTCACTATCACTGTTCTATACACACCAGAGATGTAGACTTAGTCATTATCACGGTTAGAATTCTTTATTTCATTCTGATTTTCCTCAAAATATTGATCAAACACACTGTTCAGATCCTGGCGCACATGCCATCACGAGTCCCGCAGCAGCAACACACACAAACAACACCCTCTGTCTACGTGTTTAGTCACCACCAACATTCTCTCAGACACAACCTGTGGGTCATGATTGGTTTACAGCTGCTGAACGTTGCTTTACATTATAACTTGCGTTAGAATAAGAGCGTGGAAAAACACAGTGTAATACAAAGAAAATTTAGAGTTACAAACCCAACCCCCTTACCTACGTCACCCAGACATTATCAAAAGTCTCCTGGGAATATCACCAAAGACAGATGAAGATATTTATTGAATTAAATCGTTATACAAGTTTACAATTGGTTCAGGAGACAACAGTTACAGCCTTAGTAATATTCAGTAAGTATATCTTTAACTTACTGACACCGAGAGTCCTGTGTCATGATACCTGAGTTACCCGAGCCATGACACCTGAGTTACCTGTGCCATGACACCTGAGTTACCTGGGTCTTGACACCTGAATTACCTGGGTCATGACACTTGAGCTACCTGGGTCATGACACTCGCTCACTCACTACCACTCTCACCACCACTCACCACCACCACTCACCACCCTGACAGTCCCCAAACGACCAATTAAAGTTAATAAAACAAGACGAGGAAGGACACGCTTGTGGCTCTTGATAACTCGTATCCGTCCCAGGTGACTCACAACACCTGAGTGAGAACCGTAATTACCTCAAGAGAAGTCGTAAGAGAGAACAAGACGTATCAGTGTCGGTCGTGAGGAGATATGATCCAGTAATGACTAACTCCCTGCTGCTTGATGTACTTGTGAAGGAGTTGAGTCGATTCGTCACAATATGTAAAGTAGAGTTATCTCATTTTCTCACTTATTATCGCCATTTATTATCATATTTCTGGATAATCACAATATGAAAATTAGAGTTATCTCACTTTCTCACCTATTATCGCATTTATCATCATACTTCACTATAATACCGTGAGATAATTGCCTGGAGAATAACTATTGTCTTATATGCGTCTGTTATGTGGACGAGCCTTAGAAGCAATGGACATTTTTGGGGGGTTTCTGAAGAATATATTAAGATTGTAAAGAGTTGTATAAACACTTGGATAAGGTGAAAAATAAGTTCTTCAGTAGTAGTAGTAGTAGTAGTAGTAGTAGTAGTAAAATGGCGGCGAGGGTGTAGCTATTGGGGGAGGCAGGAGGAGGTCACGTTTAAAATGATAGTAGTAGTAGTAGTAGTAGTAGTAAATACCAGTATATTTGTATTGCATGTACAGGTGTATTTCTAATATAAAGTCTTTGTTGTTTCAGTTTCAAGACCTGGTGAGGGACTCGGAAGATGACGAGTGAGGCGTGACAAGTATGGTGACATCTGGTGAGTGTTGTCTAAGTTTCTCGTCTTTTATTTCATTATTTATTCTCATTTCTCCCTTTATTCTTGTCTTATAGTTATCCGATGCTCTTAACACCGTAAAGAACGTCTCTGGTATCAAAAACTTTATATTTATTGAGGGAAAATGAAGTTTACGTCAATGTTAAGCGCCGTGTTTTGAGGATGGAGACAAAGATGGCGGCGGGTGACCCAATTCGTCCCCTCGTGTTGATTTTCAATTATTTTTCTTCTTACGTTATTTATTTTCATCGTCTTGTGGTTTATTTGTACATTTATTTGTTTCTTATATATTGTTTTGTTTATCTCATTATAATTCATTAATTTGTCTAATTATTTTAATGTGTCGAAAGTAGGAAATTAAGTTAGTGAAAGTCATAAAAATCCCAGGTAATTAATTGAGTTAATTAGTGACTGATAACAGGTGAAAAGTGGTGTAATTTACCCGTTTAATTTTTATATGTTCATACCCACGAGGGAGCTATAATTGTTATGGTGAAATTTGAGAGTAGTTATAGCTACAGGTTTCTCTATAACACCAGTTTTGCCAATTTTCGTTATTTATTGTTTTTGGGAAGTTAAAGCCTTATGTGCGGTGTTTTATGTTTTCAATTTTATTTTGATTTTTTTTACTTTTCGTTGTTTTTCATTTCCATCGTTGGTGTCACTTTTTTTCATCACTTATTTTGTTAAGTTTATTTCAGATTTTGTTGTTATTTTCATTATTTTTCTGTTTTCATCGTTGATTTCTTTATCATCGCCGCCATTTTCTTGTTTACATCGTCGATTTCACCTTATTCTCGAACATATTCCAAGTTTCATAGGATTTTATTATCCTTTCCTGCTATTTCCTGATTTAATTTAGATATTTCGCCTTTTATCCGTCAATATCTCGTTTCCTATTGGATTTTCTTATCTGTCATCCCAATGGACGAGTTGACGGTTCTGGGCAAACACAAGACATACACTCTGCCACGTTCGTAGTGATGCGGTGTATATAGTTTGTAAGAAAAGTTTAAAGTTCTGCTATAATAGTCGAGATAAGTTTAGTCACATAGAAGCAGGGCCGCCACTTGCAATGACGTCACTGGTTTCAAACTCATCGCTGCAGTCGGAGGTAGTGGAAAGGATGGCCTCTTCAGCCCCCAAATGCCGCGTTCAGGGAAGTTTAAAGGGTGGTTTTCTTATGGTCTAAGTCATGGACATTTCGTAGGAGAAAAAATGCCCGTGAAGAGCAGCTTCAAACATAAGTTTGGTGGATATATGAGCAATAGGGGTTGGGTGTAAATGGGACTGCCCAGTATGGCCCGCTGCAGTTTCCTCCATTCTTATGTTCTTTTCGACATAAAAAACTCCCATGTTCACACCAGCTCAGCTGTCATGCACTCTTACATGGTAGACTTTCTCTTTTTTTTTCAGTCCATTTACAGAGTATATCAGGACTAGATGGAGACACGAGTAAATTTAGAAGTAATGACATTGCCTGGATTTGTTTTGATAATGCCTGGTGCTAGTTAACATGACCACACAGTGCTGTTATTGTTTTGATGATTCTTTAATTAACCACTGGGATATATTATCATTTATATTAATTAATGGATAAATTTTACTTTAACTACCATAAGTATTTGGATGCTAAGAGTCGAGTTAGGCTTTATTGGGTAAACTTTAAGTGTTGGTCTTCCCTGTACTGAGACACGCAGAATGTTTTTTTCTGATGGTTTGCGATGTGTTATGAACGATCTAGACCTTCATATCTATCGGAAATCACTCGTTTTGAGTTACTCCCTCCCTTACCGGTGTATGTTAAGCTAACCTTATAACTCATCATACCCTAACCTAACCTAACCTAGCCTAACCTAACCTAACCTAACATATGATCTGTATTTTCTTATGCGATCGAAAAATGTTTTGCGACAGAAATTCAGTAGAGATAATGTGTGTTATTGTTTAAAGTTCTTAATCCCATAGTTAGAATCTTAAGGTTTCCCAGATGACCAAAACCAAAATAATATTATTATTGTTTGGAATGTTATACTTTGAAATTTGTTTTATGGACATCTAATATCCATTGAATTAGTTAATGTGCTTAGTAATATTTATATATTTAAAACAATATTATTGTGTTGCACAGTAAAGCACAATTAATTATCAAATGATATTTATGTACAGAGTCCATCAGCCGATAAGGTTGGACAACTACAGCTGGCTGCCGCCAGCTGGGAAGCTCGACCCCAACCAGTGACCTCACAACCAATCACAGAGCTTTTCGCAGTCACGTGGCTTTTTAGCAACTTTAACCCTTATTTTTTACACTTTTTGGCCCAATTTATTTTAAAATATCTTCATCATAGTGAATTAAGCGTTTTCTTTAACCATTGACCTGCCATCTGACGAAAAAATTACGACCGTCAACTCGTCCATTATCGCTCTATATCCCATTTTCAATTCACATACTGTATGCCCTATTTCCCCTATATACGTCATAGGTAACATTCAGTATCGTATTTACCAATTTTTCCCTTCCCTAACCTATTCCGTAATTTATTCCCCTATCATCAATTATATTTCCCTTTCAATCCCATTTACCATTTGGCTTCTATTTGTATCAATTTCCTCTCAATTTCCGATTTAATGCTTCCTATATCCTTGTTTGGGTGGTTGGTAATGTTGGTGTTGTGTTGTAGAGAGTAGTGATGATTGGTCTTGTGTTATAACCTCACGTAATTAAACCTAAAATATACCAGCATTATATGTGTCTAGTTTCACTGTGGTTTAATGGGGGGAAAACCCCACGGTGTCGATAGCAGAAACCGTATTTAACCGTATTTAACTTTGCTCATATGAAAGCAAAGGAAATTACTATTATTATCTCCACAATAGAAACCGTATGGACGTTTTCACACCTGGAATTCTCTTGAACATAACCCAGTTTTACACGAGAAATAATTAACTTCCCATCATCACAGGTATAATCCTAATTATAGGTGAATCCCAACCCTTTTACGTTCATCACAGGTAATCTTAGCTACTGGCGACCTACCCCACACCTTCTCCATTATGCTAAAGCAAGGTTCAGTCACATCATTACCTCACATGTCACAGCATTAGCAGGTAACAAACATTATCTCTCATCATTAACATACAGGTAATCACAACAGGTAAACACGTCATTGTGGAGTTATGTTTGGTTAATTTGCTCTGTTGTTTAGCTTGGTGGATAGTTTAGGTTAGGTTTAGGTTGGGTAAGGTGGGGCTAGGTTAGGTTACTGATAGTGTTCATTCTGACTGTTCCAGTTCCTTAACACATAAGAACACATTCTTGCGATAAATCAGCCTCTACCTCCTGTAATGACAATGAACTTAATAGAACGGAATTATCGTGACAAGGTGATATGATTTACTTACAATAATAATAATAGTAATGATAATAATAATGATAATAATAATAATAATAATAATAATAATAATAATAATAATAATAATAATAATAATAATAATAATAATAATAATAATAATAATAATAATAATAATAATAATAAACACTGAATCACTGAATTACAAAGTATTTTCACCTTCACTCGCCCATAATTCCCATCAGTAAATGAAAAAAAATAAGTAAATTTCTTTCCTAGGATGAATCCATGTCTGCCTTAAGCTATATATTACATCCCAAGTGGACAATATCTCTTCTCTTTCTTCGTCCTGGAGTAAATATAGCCTCTATTAGCCTGCACAATATTTGGCTGATATATCACCTCCGTGTTTCCTTTTGTAGCTGGTGCTTGACGAAGGACGACCTCTGTGTGTTGGAGGAGGAGGTGTAGGGGGGAGTGGAGGGTTGGAGGAGGAGGTATGGTGGGGGTACAGGAGATGTAGTGGGGTGGGGGTGAAGAAGGAGGTCTAGGGGTTGGAGGAGGAGGTGTAGCAGGTGTAAGAGGGAGGGGTTGGAGGAGGTGGTAAGGGGGGTGGAGGAGGAGGTGAGGGGGGGGGATAGTAGAGATGTTGCATGTGTGTTGGATATCCTTCTCCTGACGAGGTAGTTGGGGGAGGCACTGAAGGGTTGTGTCTCTCTCTCCCTGGGTGCTCTAAGCCTTTGATAATGTCTGCTGGTGATTCTGGTCTATATTTGTGTGTGTGTGTGTGTGTGTGTGTGTGTGTGTGTGTGTGTGTGTGTGTGTGTGTGTCATTTAACCCTTTCTTATTTTTATTTACTCACAAGTCAACAAATATCACTGACTGATCCTCCCTAACCCATGACCACCCTCACCCTCACCCACCCCTCCCAAACCCATACTAACCCCCTACCCACAACCCCTTCCACCTCCAAACCCACACCGATGACCCCCCCCCCTCCCCCATCCTGGAACCATAAGCCAACAAGACTCTCCATATATCACAAAAATTATACCAACAACCTCCCCTCCCCCTCACTCCCTCAGCCCACCAGTAGGCCGAGACTGAGCCACATACCACTCTTATGTACCACAGGACACCTCACCATATAAACCACCTTGGAAGAATACAGTGTGGTACATATATTACAGACTGTGTTGTTTACGGGGGTCTCTGAACATAGGCATTTGTGTATCAGAAATCGAGGGAGAATTATGAGCTTGGTTTGTGTGTTGACGAGTATGGTGATGTATGGTGAGTTATGGTGTTTTGTATGTATGAATGTACGTATTTATGTTATGGTATATGTATGTATGTATGTATGATGTATGTATGTATGTAAAGTTCGTTTAGAGAGAGAGAGAGAGAGAGAGAGAGAGAGAGAGAGAGAGAGAGAGAGAGAGAGAGAGAGAGGGTAACCTACAATGTAAGGTAAAGACATCAGTCACGATGCCACAACGTGTGCGAGAGTAGGCACCACCCATCACCCACCGCCCACCACCCACCACCCTACTATTGATGACTGCCGGGGCCACTGCACACAGGGGCTCCATGTCTCTGCACTAACCACCTCAGCGTGATAAGATATACTATCAATTTATCTCTCCTCTTGGCGCACGACGGGACAAACAGAGTAATTGTCAAGGTGTGAGAGTTTCACTTTCTTGGCACATGCGAGGCTCGAGCGCTAATTGGTCGAGCCGTCTGCCAGGTAAACCCGTGATTGGTCCGAGCGCCTGGGAAGGAACGTGGGGGTGGGAGGGCTGTCTGACACCTAATGATCTATATTTGTCGGCGTGTCACCAGGTACAATTAAAGTGTCCTCATAAACTAATGCCCCTCTCCCCTCCCGCCGCCCCCCCCTTCACCCCCCAGGTAATTACACAGGTGAGGGTGCCAGTTGCGTATGGTAATAGAGTGATTTACCGCCTCCAGGCCTACGGGAAGTGATATGTCTAACATCTCGACTTGGAAATAACTGTGTTCCTCACCTGTGCACGTATTCAGCCGTAAAAGTACAGGCCCAGGACCTCTGTTTCTGACGTAGATATAAATAACGAGAATTCATTACCTGCTGGGGGGGGGGGGACTCCGGCAGGCAGGTGTTGATGGAGGCTTCCGCTCATAACCACTAATAACAGAATTACAGTAGTTGTCGTCATCGTAATAGTAATCATAATAATAAGTGTAACAGTAGTAGTGATACCCAAAAGAAAATTAATAATGACAGTATTAATAAAAGCAGTAATGGTGGTATTAACAACAGAAACAATAATATCAGTGAGTGTGTATCCCCCCTCGTCGCCACGGCCAGTAAATGACTTTTATTACGTCACGAATATGCACTTCGATTTGCGCTCTCTCTCTCTCTCTCTCTCTCTCTCTCTCTCTCTCTCTCTCTCTCTCTCTCTCTCTCTCTCTCATACACACCTGTCGATGTGAAAAACTTGTCTCCTTACCTGTAGTGTCTCCTGTTACCTGTAATATCACCCTGTCTTACCTGATCTTACTCACCAGAAAGTAAGATCTAATTAAAATTACTCACCTGAATGTTCCTCATTTAACCCTTCTCACCTGACAGTATTTCTACCTTGTGTTTTCACCTGCCGCTGACCATGTTAATATAACCACCACTTTCAAGGATGATAAAGTGACCCACACACTAAATTATGGTCAAGACTCCTTTCTCATTATGCAACTCAACAACAACAACAAACAACAACAACAACGACGACAACAACAAGATACTTACTTCTCCTGGCCTCTGTTTGAAGTTATGTACATCGTCAGCAGTGTTGGAGACGCGTGTGGGGGGATGTGGGAGAAGTTTGGTGGTGTAGGGGGGAGAGGTTAAGGAGTGGTAGAGAGGGAGAAGGAGGGAGGGAGGGAGTAGGGGAGGAAATGGGGGAGATGAAGGAGGGAAGGAGGGCGTAGGGGAGGAAATGGAGGGAAAGGTCAAGCAGTTGGGGGGAAGAAGGAAGAAGGAGGGAGGGGAGAAGAGGGGTAGGAAGAGAGTAACGGGAGGAAATTCGGAGAGGGACAAAATGAAGTGAGACAGGGAAGGAATGTGAGGCATGGTTTGAGTAGAGACAAGGAAGAGGAGAAGGAGGAGGAGGGGGTGAAAAGGAAAAATCGCAAGAGAAAGAAGAGAAGGGAAGGGGTGTAGCGAAAGAAGTGGAAGGGGCAGGTAGAGAGTAAAGGTAGAAAGATGGGTGAGGCAACATGAAGCCAGAATAGTAAGAGAGGGAAGGAGGAAAGGGGGGGGGGAGACAGGTGGGGAAGGAAGGGTGGGGGAGGAGGGGTGGAGGGCGGTGAGGTTGGGGAAGTGGCAAAGGAGGGGGTAGAGAGGGGAGGAGGGACGATCACTAACACGACAAGGAACAATAAGGCGGAGGATGACGGTAGGCAGGTCTCCTTGAGCCTGGCTGGTGGCACTAGTGAGGGTCGATATCTGAGGTGTAGTGGCACTCCCTTGGTGGTGGCCGCTCAGGTGTGTGGCCGCTCAGGTGTGTAGCCGCTCAGGTGTTGTGGCTGTTCAGGTGTGTGGCCGCTTAGATGTGTGGTTGGTCAGGTGTGTGGCTGCTCAGGTGTGTGGTAGCTCAGGTGTGTGGCGGCTCAGGTGTATGACGTTTCCACCACACCTGTGTCATGAAGTACTACACTGAGGCTACCATGGTGCCATCACGCCCGAGTGTTCATCACACACACACACACATACACACCTTCGAAAGAGGACATTTTTTCCCCCTGGCAGCAGTTTTTTTCCCCTTCTCAGTTGGTGTGGGCGAGTTTAAGGTTTTTCCCTCCCGTAAAATCAACCAAACAAAGATATCTGGTCCCTGGAAGTGCACGGAGGCGTATAGGTGTCGGCCATGCGGGAAAATTACCATTATACTTTTTGTAACTCTCTCTCTCTCTCTCTCTCTCTCTCTCTCTCTCTCTCTCTCTCTCTCTCTCTCTCTCTCTCTCTCTCTCATTCAGTCGTCTTACCTGGAATTAAAAAAAAAGGAATAAGTTACCTGAAGGGGTGAATTTACCTGTGGGTGGAGGGAGGGGAGAGGGTACACCTGAGATAGTGGTGAGGTTGTGTGTTGGTGATTGGTAATTGATTGTGTGTTGGTGATTGATTTGATTTTGTTTTGTTTATTTTATTTCTTCTCCTCTTTATGTTTTTGTTTATTTCTTTGTCTTCTTCTCCTGTTTCTGTTCCTACTTCCCTCATTCATCTTGTCTTCCTTATCATTCTTCATCATCCTCCCCTCCTCCCTTTCTACCTCCTCCACCTCCTCCTCCTCTTCCTCCTCCTTCCTCTCCTCCTCCTCCTCCTCCTCCTCCTCCTCCTCCTCCTCCTCCTCCTCCTCCTTCCTCTCCTCCTCCTCCTCCTCCTCAGACCAACAACAACCTTGAGGAGAGATCAGTTCTGGGAGCGGAGTGTCTGGTCGAGAGGTTGAGCCATGCCCTCACGATTTCATGCAAACTCTTCAGGAACTTGTGACGAATCGTGAGTGACATGTGAAGCGGAGGAGAAGAGGAGGAGAAGAATAAGAAGAGGACGAGGAGGAGGAAGAGGAGGAAGGAGAAGAAGAAGAGTAGGAAGAAGGAAGGAGAAAAAGAAGAGGGAGAAGGAGGAAAAGGCTTTAGTTCCAGAATAAAACTTGACTCTGGTGAATTAGGACCTCAAGTAGGACCTCAAAAGATACCAGAAAGGTCTTGCTTCTTCACTTGTTTGGTAAGGCTTGAGAAGGAGTATTTGGACTCTTCTCTGGGGATGAAGAAAACACTTGAGTACGACCTCGATGAATTATCATTTCGAAGTTTTTATTTATCTTTAGTTTGCCAAGTTTGAGTACGAGGAATTAGACTCGCCCCTCTGTTAAATTCAGCTTCTTGAGTACAAGTTTCTTTGTCTTCACTTCGACTTCAAAATATGTTGAGTACGGGACGTAATAACGTTAGTACGATTCCTCGATTTGTTATGAAACGTTTGTGTAAATGTTTGTGTCTGTGAGAACGTTTTGGGTACGTTTGTGAGTCTTTCCTCGCCCCGACACACACACACACACACCCGAGGAGGACCCCGAAATTGAATAGTGCACTCAAGAGTTACCTGGAGTTACCTGTGGTCGCCTCCAACAGTCACCTGCTTCTTTACCTTCTTCTTAGAACCAATTTAACGCCGAATTTGATATTTTTCGGAGGGAGGGGAACCACACACACACACACACACACATGGGCATCTCTCTCTCTCTCTCTCTCTCTCTCTCCCTCTCTCCCATACCCTTTACATAATGTATAATGTCAACTTCTCTACCAAACTTACAAAAAAACACTCATAAAATAACACAAACAAAATCAATCTAAAACGGTAGAGTGATTCCTTACGTTTGTCAACCAGCGGCGTCGGAAAAAAACACACGAGAGGAAAAGAATAAGAAAAAAGGAACGACGTCTTTTCACAGGAAGTCAAGGGAGGAAGAATCTTTTTACATGAGGGGGGAAGGAAAAGGGCAAGTCACCTCTCCGTCATCTAGGAGTCACAATGAAGTCTTCAAAACATTGCAAAAGCCTTCAGGGGGATTTTGTTGTACATGTATATAGCTATGTGTTGCAAGGACGATGTGTTGCAGGGACGATGTGTTGCAGGGACTGTGTGTAGGTGTGTGTTGCAAGGACTGTGTGTAGGTGTGTGTTGCAGGGATTGTGTGTAGGTGTGTGTTGCAGGGACTGTGTGTAGGCGTGTGTTGTAGGGATTGTGTGTAGGTGTGTTGCAGAGATTGTGTGTAGGTGTGTTGCAGGGATTGTGTGTAGGTGTGTGTTGCAAGGACTGTGTGTAGGTGTGTGTTGCAAGGACTGTGTGTAGGTGTGTGTTGCAAGGACTGTGTGTAGGTGTGTTGCAGGGACTGTGTGTAGGTGTGTTGCAGGGATTGTGTGTAGGTGTCTGTTGCAGGAACTGTGTGTAGGTGTGTGTTGCAGGGATTGTGTGAGTGTGTTGCAGGGATTGTTAGTCTCTGTTGACGTATTGTTCTCAGGTCTTGTGTGTGTGTGTGTGTGTGTAAGGTCTGTCTCTCACCTGTTAATTACACACGCGTCACAGTACCTGTATTGACCTAAGCCTTCGAAATAGACCTTTAGTGGACCATGAAAAAGATCCTTATTGAAGTAGGGTAGAGTAGGTTTGGTTAAGGTAGGGTAGGATAGGTTAGTGTAGGTTAAGTTAGGTTGGATTAAGTTGATTAACGCTAGGTTGGTTGATTTTGAGGTGAATAGGCTGAGGGTGAAGCTTCAGGTGATCCATTTTACCTAATTACACACAGGTAGTAGGAGCAGCTTACCTGAGAGTTATATCCAGTGAGTGATGAACAAATAGCCAGCCAAGGTGATTGAGGGAGATAAAGAAGATTATCATGTTACCTGAGGGAAAATATATTACAATTTCACAGGTGAGGATGATGATGATGTGTGTGTGTGTGTGTGTGTGTGTGTGTGACCAGATAACTTTATTTTACCATAATTTCTATTCCTTAATGACAAACTAACATGTTGACTAACTTATTATACATGCATTAAAGCCTTTAGTTTAGGTTATAGTAGCGTAGTAACACCTTATAACTCATCACGTGTGGTAAATAATGGGAAACACAGAGAGATAATGAGAAGGGCATGAGTCTTACAGATAGATGAAAATAAGATCAAGATGTTGGGAGACAAAACTTCACATCCAAGACTCACACAATGACCACAGACAACACACAATGACCACAGACAACACAGAATGATCACAGACAACACAGAATGATCACAGACAAGCAGTAGTGTTGTCAAGTTTAAATAATATACTAACACAGACTTCAAAGCCCCTTTTACCTGGAATGATATATACAGGCGTTATATGTTAGTGGTTTAGAGTGAATAACAGATATTAGTGTCTTCTGTCTCATCACTACGATAAGAAATGTTACCTGTAATTATCCTTCGTCTTGAATATTTTATTATTTTTTGGTCAGTGTATTAATATTAACATTGTATTTTACCGGAACAAGTTTAAAATATGTTCAGTGGTAATTTTTTGACTGAGGAATGTTAATTTACTTTCTGACGGACCCGAGTGTCTCCCCAGCCAGGTGTAGTAGAGGTGTTGGTGATGTTAATTAGTGTATATGTTAATTGTTCTTCTCATAGTTGTTGTATCACTTAATCATTTCTGTCATGTTTTGGTTGGTGGGTTTTGAACTTGTTGTGTTTAGGTTGATAGTGTCTAATGATTTGGTTCGATATAACATCAAAATTATTTCATTATGTAGATGTATGCCAGAGAACACGTTATTTACACACAGCTGCGCCAACTTACAATTAATTTCTTCTCCATCAATGAGTGAGTGAGTGAGTGAGTGAGTGAGTTTCCATATTTCTCTCATCAGAAATTCAACCACAAAACTGGTGACACAGCTTAACTAAAATCTCTATTGACAAAAATCCTCATAAAAAAATTTCGGTATATTTAAAACTCGCATAATTTTATCCAGTATCTAAATGAAAAGTATAATCTTATAATTATACAGAACTTCTAGCAGTATGGTGACACGTGTACTCAGAACGGTGTCACAACTCTCACCTGTGGGGCCGTGTGAGCAGAGCGGCCATTGTCGTGTGTGTGTGTAGGTCTTCAGTCTGTGTATATGTTAACGGAACTTAAGAACACGAAGGCTTATATTCTCAATACAAGGCCGAAATTATCTTCCAATTTTAACTATAACTTGGGCTATGTTAAGTAATTATATTATAAGTTACCTGAAAAAATACCAATTATGTAATTTTCCGTTGTATAATATATCTGTATCATAACCTATACATAATATTATAGTGTAGTAAACTGTATAACTGAAGAAATATATTGATTTTAGTTAATAGTTGTATTTGTCTATCACTTGGGAAATAGATTCTTTAATTGTATATGAATGTAATGAATGAATCTCTCTCAAACTCGATGACATATTCACAGTCCTTTTATGGTGAGAGACAGAGAGACATTATCAATCCCCCGTTGATCACCAGAGCTATAAAGATCCTCACTGACGAACGAGATATCACATAAGATAGCTAATTAACAAGATAGCCAACGAGATAACTAATTAACGCCCTCCGTATCCTTAATGAAGTTCGAGAAGGTAAAACCATTTATTTGACCTTATCGTTTAGATTAATGTTTTATGATCCACTAGAGACGCGTGGTTATGAGGAACAGACAGACAGACACACATGCTTTTGGTACGATAACCCTTTCTGGGGATCATAAATGGTGTTTATGGTTTCTATATCGTAAGTGGCATCTGTCTCGCTTACAATTAATTGCTTAATCAACGTTTTCCTGTTGTTGACTGAAGTTCTGCAGGGTGAGTAGTAGGAACCTTCTCTGTTTTTTCTTTAATGAGTTAATGTGAATAAAACTGAAATAAACATAAAAAAAACACCTTTGTAGATTAAATATAATGTGAAAAGGAGTTAAGCTATTGAATAAGTGAGAAATTAGTACATGTGATAGGCCTATAATCTTATATAATTATAGGAGAGCGTAGGCCTACCATCACCTCTCTCCTCACTCCTACTGTTCCCTGATCACACACACACGCACACACACACACGCACACACACACACACACACACACACACACACACACACACACACACACACACACACACACAGTTTCTTTCCTTTTATATTTAAATTTTCTTTTTGTATAGAAACTAAAACTTGTGAACGATATTGCTTAAAGACCTTTATAAAACTTGAGTAGTTGATGGACATGTGGGATTATTAGACTTGTTACACGGTTAAAGACCTTAATTGTTGATGTGCAGTAACAGCAATATAACGCCAACAAACGAGCCTTATTGTCGAAGGACTAATATACACTTACGACAACAACATCACCTCTGTATAAGTAAGATTTTCTCAGACGAACAAACTGCCGATCATTCGCCTTAATCCCGTACATTGTTACCAAACATCATCTGGCTTCTGAATGAGAAGAAGGATCCTTCAGAATAAATAATTACATTCATCTGCCCACACATTCCTCAACACCCAAGCCAGTCTTCCTTTTTTACCTGGTGGTCGAGGGATGAATGCCAAAAGTCACATCTGTTATGACAAACGTAATAATAACGTTGATTACTGCCGAGGCGCCCCGTGCTGGCCAGATGGGAGCCCTTCTGCGTCTCCTGCGGGCTATCTCACACCTGTTCACTAAAGACCATACTTGTGAGGTTAATCCACTACATCCTCGACCTTACAGACATATGGTTGTTAGGACGGTGTTTCCCTGCAGGTGTGGCTGATATAAGCATCACAATTAGCACCTTTTAATAACGAGTCGTGTAAATCAAGAGGAGTCTCTGGGCGCTTGTACCCCCTCCCCCTCCCTCACCCCCCTCACCTTCCCCTCCCTCCCCCTCCCCCCTCCCCCACCCCCTCACCCTCGTAAAGCTGAAGTTTTTCCTACATTAGCGTCTCCTTATAACATTTTCATCAGCATAAAATAGATGGGCGACGGATGATCCTTCTACCACCTCCGCCACCACCCACTACACTACACCATCCAAGGCATGAACAGATGGAGAGCAAATCAGAGAAAATAAATGCCCGACTCATCTAGGGTAGCGAGTGAGTGTTGGTAGGTGTGACGTCAGAGGGGTTGGGGGGGTTGGGTTGGGGTGGGTTGGGGGGGGAACCTGAGGGCATCAATTAGGCGGATACCCACAAAGGCCCCACGTAACTCCCGCTCCGCCCATTTCCAGCCCGGGCATAAGAATACCCTCCTGGGTTTATTGGGTCTTCGCTTGATCTGTCGGATGAACCTAATGCTACATAATTGTTCCGAATTGTAGGCTTGTCTGTATGAGCTCCCTGACTACTGCCGACTGTCTACACATACATACATACAGACATATATACATACATACATACATACACACATACATACATACATACATACATACATACATACATACATACATACCAGGTTGAGCCGCGGGGCCGGGGGTCTAATATACAAGAAATTTATATCTAGATGTTTTATTTAGCACGGTGGGCGTGGGGTGAGGGCGCGGTGGGCGTGGGGCGAGGGTGTGTTGGTCGTGGGTGTGGGGTGTTGGTGGGCGTACGCGGCTGATTGGATTTGCGTGATAAATTTGAGAAGTAATTGTAAATTGTTTAGGGGCATGAGTTGTGTGTCGCCAGGCGGGATAGTGGTGGCCATGGTGGAGCATGTGAGCATAGCTGGAGGAGGAGGAGGACGAGGAGTGGTGGCTATGGTGGAGCATGTGAGCATAGCTGGAGGAGGAGGAGGACGAGGAGTGGTGGCTATGGTGGAGCATGTGAGCATAGCTGGAGGAGGACGAGGAGTGGTGGCCATGGTGGAGCATGTGAGCATAGCTGGAGGAGGAGGAGGACGAGGAGGAGGAAGGGAAGAGAGGGAGAAGAAAGGATTAGGGGGAAAAGAGAAAAGGAGGAGGGGAGTAAAGGAGAAGGGGAGGAACAGAAGGAGAAGGAGGAGCAGGAACAGGAGAAGAGGAGGAGGAGGAAGAAGAGGAACAAGGGAAGAGGAAGAGTAGGAGTAGAAAGAATAGACGAAGAAGGAGGAAGATGTGTACTCGTCCTAGTTGATAACACCCAAATTTACACTTACTGTATCGCTACTCTCAGTTCTGTATTTTATCTCTCACTTGTATATTTTATCTCTCACTTGTGTATTTTATCTCTCACATGTGTATTTTATCTCTCACTTGTGTATTTTATCTCTCACTCGTGTATTTTATCTCTCACTTGTGTATTTTATCTCTCACTCGTGTATTTTATCTCTCACTTGTGTATTTTATCTCTCACTCGTGTATTTTATCTCTCACTCGTGTATTTTATCTCTCACTCGTGTATTTTATCTCTCACTCGTGTATTTTATCTCTCACTCGTGTATTTTATCTCTTGTATTGTTTTTCTCTCCATTTATCTTATAGTTTTATCTCTTACTTTACCTGACACTGTGGTCGTCCGGGTTGCCAAGTGACGTACATTAACAGCTGTATTTCCTGTTTTCCTTTAAGAGTAAAATTATCACTAATTACTAGATAATTACCCTTACACATATTTAACCAAAAGACGCCTGGTGTTAATGAAGGAACCTGCCCTCCTCATTAAATAGCTAATCAGACGGCTGATTAACATGCGATTCGGAACGCCAATTAAAACATCCTTTGTGACCCCGATGTAAAGAGATTATTTTACCTGAGCTGATGTATGAAGGTGACGTAGATGTTGGGGTGTTAATTATGGTGTTCAGGTGAGGCAGGTGAGGTGCTTAGACTCATACTATCACCTAAAACCATCTATACCCCACCACACTCTCTCCCCACACCATCTACCCCACCACACTCTCTCCCCTACCCCACCGCACTCTCCCCCCACACCACCTACCCCACCACACTCTCCCCCCACACCACCTACCCCACCACTCTCTCCCTCCACACCACCTACCCCACCACACTCTCCCCCCACACCACCTACCCCACCACACTCTCCCCCCACACCACCTACCCCACCACACTCTCCCCCCACACCACCTACCCCACCACACTCTCCCCCCACACCACCTACCCCACCATACACTCTCCCCCCACACCACCTACCCCACCACACACTCCCCCCACACCACCTACCCCACCATACTCTCCCCCCACACCACCTACCACACCACTCTCTCCCCCCACACCACCTACCCCACCACACTCTCCCCCCACACCACCTACCCCACCATACTCTCCCCCCACACCACCTACCCCACCATACTCTCCCCCCTCACCACCTACCCCACCACACTCTCCCCCCACACCACCTACCCCACCATACTCTCCCCCCACACCACCTACCCCACCACACACTCCCCCCACACCACCTACCCCACCACACTCTCTCCCCACACCACCTACCCCACCATACCCTCCCCCCACACCACCTACCCCACCATTCCTATCTTATACTCACCTTCCCCCTCCCTCCTGCATCCTCCCTCTCCTCTCCCTCCATGCTCTATCCTCCCCCGCCATGCCTTCTCCTCCCCCACTATACCCTCTCCTCCCCCACTATACCCTCCCCCCCTCCTCCATGCCCCCCCTACTCCCCCATCAGGTGAAATTACTGACACATAACATCAGCGAGCGACGCCCAGTCCACTAACAGTAATCGAGTCAAGGAATTGCACATGTCTCCTAACAAGTCACTGCCCAGGTGACATAATGAGGCCGCTACAGGAACCCCTAACTCCTGCAGGTGTCAAAATAACCACCTGGAGGAGCGGAGAACACCTGATTGTGTGTCCACCCCGGTGATCAGACCCCGGCTATTAGGACAATTTGTGCACTTTAATTCATAGCTAGTGGTATTGCCTGCATCCCCTCCCCTCCCCCCTCCCCCCCCCCCTTCTCTCTCCTCCTCTTCCCCCCCTCCTCGATAATCTCCCTGACAACCCGATCCTCCTCCCTCCTCCTCCTCCTAACCTCCCTCCACCTTCCTCACAACCCGATCCGATCTGACTGTCTCCTCTGCCCTCCTCCCAAGCTTGACAACCTGACACCCTCCTCTTCTTCTCTCCCTCCTTCCTTCCCTCACCCCCCCCCCCCTCCTCATCATTTAATCCATTTTATTCCTCTCCTCCAATTCCTTCACTTATCCATCCTTCCCACTCCTTCTACCTCCTTATTCCCCTTCTCTCTCCCTCCTTCTACCATCCCTGGCCCCTCTCTGCTCCTCCTCCTCCTCCACCAACTCTCCATCCCTTCTTCCCTCCCCACCTCCCTCCATCTCAGTTACCAATTATTGTTTTTTAGTGATATTTTGTCTTGTTCTTGGTGGTAGTGTCGGTGTATGAGCCTCTACTTAGGATGGCACTTTTTTCATCTCTCATACTTCAATCTCTGGCTTTTTTTTCTTCATTCTTTCCATCTTCTTTCATTTTCTTTTTTATCTCCTTATTTTTTCTTATTTTCTTCATTCTTTCCATCTTTCATTTTCTGTTTCCCCTCCTTATTTTTTTTTCGTATTTTTCTTCATTTTTCCATCTTCTTTCATTTTCTGTTTTCCCCCTCTTATTTTTCTTTATTCTTTCCACTTCTGTTTATTCTTATTTTTTCTCATTTTCTTCTGTTATCTTCATTTCTTTCCGTATGTAAAGTGACTGGAGAGTCTAAGAACACGTGAGGGTCGTTGGAGAGTCTTTCTGAAGTGTTAAGTCCGAAAGAGTCTGTTTGATATAGACTCATTAAGAGTACAGGAGTCTTGGGGAGTTACTATCATGTAGTCCAGAAGAAAGTTAAAAAAAGTCCAGGAAGTCTAATAAAGTCTGAGATTAAGGCCAGCAAAGTCCGATAATTCCAGCAAAGTCCGATAATTCCAGCAAAGTCCGATAATTCCAGGAAAGTCCAGCAATAATCCCAGGACTTCACTAGGTTTACATACTAGGATTCAAGAAGACAATATTACACTGGGACTCTACCTTAAGCACATACGTTCACTTAGCACCAGTTAGGAGACAACTTTAACGTAACCTAACATGGTCTGGTGCTGAGTGAACGTGTCTAGTTAAGGTAGAGTCTCAGAGTACTAGCGAAGTCATTTTTTTTCAGACGTAACTCGTAGTTTTTACGTTAATTTGTCTGAAGTTGGGGTCATTCTTATTTATCTCAAGTTAGGGTCATTCCTGTTTATCTCAAGTTAGGGTCACCTTTATATCTATTAAGTTAGGGTCATTCCTGTTTATCTTAAGTTAGGGTCATTCCTGTTTATCTTAAGTTAGGGTCATTCCTGTTTATCTTAAGTTAGGGTCATTCCTGTTTATCTTAAGTTAGGGTCATTCCTGTTTATCTTAAGTTAGGGTCATTCCTGTTTATCTTAAGTTAGGGTCATTCCTGTTTATCTTAAGTTAGGGTCAGTCCTGTTTATCTTAAGTTAGGGTCATTCCTGTTTATCTTAAGTTAGGGTCATTCCTGTTTATCTTAAGTTAGGGAATTAATTTTTGAAAACCTTACGATATATTTTTCTTGTAATGGAAAATAAAAGAATAATTTATTTGTTTAATTATTTATTTATTTATTATATTAGAGTTTAAGTACAAATTTGTCTCTCTTTTGGTTACCATCTTTGTGTCGTAAGATAATTATGCCATCTCAGATTTCAGGGAAAATATTGGCATATTGACAGTGTGAATCTGCGTCCAGGAGGTAAAGATAAAAATGTAAATAAATAAGTCCGTCCGTCTGTCCGTCGTTTATCAACTCCCTGGCTATTTACATCATTCAATTACACGTCCAGGCGTCACCGTTTCCATTATTTGGGCTATTAATTACCCGTCAACTACCCACAGGACAAGGACAGCGTGTAGTGTGGCCGTGAGACAACTCGATCCTGCCCTCAACAGGAAACAAAAGCGAAACAAGTTGGGCGCCTTGTACAGCCCCCTCCTCCTCCTCCCTATAGTGTTGCCATAAGATGCGTTTTCATTTTAATTGTTGCACAGTCATATACGCGCGATTAATCTTCACCCCGAGAGAGAGAGAGAGAGAGAGAGAGAGAGAGAGAGAGAGAGAGAGAGAGAGGCGCCCATTTTTCTCTAGTAATTAGCATTTCTGGAATTATTTTGGTCGTCTCACTTTCCTTTTTTTACACCAAGGCTCACAGGTAATTGGACAGCCATAAGTTCCCCCCTGGGTGCTGGTTAGGACAATACTAAACACATGATGGAGCAAATGGTAATGGCGCCCCTGAGTTTCCGTCGCTGGCAGAGGCTGAGTATTACCGATGGCGTGTGACCCTTTTGAGTGAATGTGTCGCAGTGGTCAACGACAGGGGGAGCAGGACAAGATGGTCAGGGTGTCGTGGAGGAGGAACAGGGGGAGCAGGAGGTGGCGTGGAAGACGACGGGGGATGAGAAAGGAGAATAAATTAGTTGAGTTCACTATCTATCTATCTCACGTTGTAACAGCTATTTGTATATCTATGGTATACTCTCTCTCTCTCTCTCTCTCTCTCTCTCTCTCTCTCTCTCTCTCTCTCTCTCTCTCTCTCTCTCCACACCTTGGCCAGATACCGGCTTCCACAGTTAGCCATTGTGCAATACTTCCTTTCTTCTTGTGTTTGAGGAAAAAATGGTTAAACTTCTCAAACCAAACATCAGAAACTGAGGAATATTTTCAATTCTTGGCTCCTTTTGGTTAGGTTACGTTACGTTACGTTACGTTACGCTACGCTACGTTACGCTACGTTACGTTAGTTCATGAGAGAATTTTGTAATAAGTGAAAAAACGAAAAAATTATGAAAAGCAGATGTCACAGGCTGCAGTGACAGGATCGTAGTCAATAAAACTGTACGCTAACTAGGTCATTACTGGTGTTGTGTCTTAAACTACCGGCCAAGATGGAAATAGCAAGACAGTGTTATACCAACTACCCCACACAACACCACCGCCTACCCCTACACACACCTTCCCTACCCACACACACACACCACCGACCGACCCACACACACACACCACCTATCCTCCCCACACAATTTCCCACGTTCCTTCCCTCCCTTCCCTTCACCCCCATTCCCACAGTCCCTTCATCAACACGCGCCCCCTTCCCTCCCCCTCCGCCCCACAAACACACTCCTTTAGTCTAACCATTTCTCAAATCTCACCCATTCTTCCTTTAACCCCTTCCCGCTCCTCCACCCCCCTTCCTTCTCAAACCTATACCTTACTTCCTCCCCTCCCCATTTCTACCTAATCGACTCTACCACCCCTTCCCTCTATCTCACTTCCTTCCCTCCCTCCCCTCCTCTCATCTACCTCACTCACCACCCCAACACAAACACCCCCCCTCCCCTTCCCCCCCTCCCCCCCCCTCAATCGTGATAAGAGTCTCAAGAGAAGATGATTTACACATCCCTTAAGTCTCTTAGTCTTCATTATGTAACAGGTAATGATATCACCTGGGCAGCAGCGGCAGGTAATGAGTCTTTGTCAACACTGACTTATGTTAGTGAGGCAGGTGTGAGTGATGGCTGGAGTGTGTCTTTCCCCTTTGTTACACATGAGGGCCTTAAGGAATAAGTGTATTGAGGGTGTGAGGAAGGAGTGTGTTGTGGGTGAGAGAGAGAGAGAGAGAGAGAGAGAGAGAGTGTGTGTGTGTGTGTGAATGTGTGTGTGTGTGTGTGTGTACAGCATTATATCATAATTCTCAGCGTCTGTCTTCGTTAATTTTTGTTTTGATCTGATATCCAATATGGCCGCCATGACGACCATTTTTAAAATCTTTCAGCCTTAAATTAATGGTTCGCTTTATGGTTCGTTTTCATACCATATCTCGGATTCGTTTCAATAGATTTCAATAAAAGTTAATATACACAGTTGTTTTGACGCCTCGAACACCTTATTACACGGGGAACGGAATTCATGCATACAGATTAGGCAATGACGCTCCCGATTGGCTGAGATCCTAAACGCTCTGGAAGTCTTATTAAGCAGTGAATCTTCATGTAAATTAGACCCTGTGAATAACTTACTGCATAATGAGTAATATTTATGCATACTGATGACGCGTTATGGCATCTGATTGGCTGAAACCTTATCCTCACGTGTAAGTCTTATTAAGGAGCGGGTTTTCATAATGCTATATCACATACCCTCGTCTCATCAACTCCATGTCATTCTTTATTTTTTTTAATAGTTTTTAGTGGAACTGTGAACGTGAATTGAATGTTATAATCTTAAACAGTTTATTACATTTCGATGACTGACCAACTTTGGTGACTTGTTGGATGACAGTTTCTGCATATGACGTATTATTGTTTCGGTTTAGTTTTTTCATTATAGTTTATTTGATGTTTAATTATGTCTCTCTCTCTCTCTCTCTCTCTCTCTCTCTCTCTCTCTCTCTCTCTCTCTCTCTCTCTCTCTCTCTCATCTTGTCTGTTTGACAGAGACGAGAGGACTACAACTCTCAATGTTCCTCACGTTATAATATCCCTCTTCAGCGGGTTATGTGAGAACGTATCTAATTGGCTGTTTTTTGGAAGCCATTCGTTGATTGGTTGTGGTAATTGCCTGTTGTTGCTGCTGATGTTAATGTTGTTATTATTGTTGCTGTTACTGTTTTTCCCTGTTGTTATTGTTAGTCTCTGTTGGTGTCACTGTTGTATGTTACTGTTACCTGTTGGTGCTCTTGTCACTGCTGCAAGTGCTGTTCTTATTACCTCCTCTTCTGCTGTACTTTACATCACATCTTCTCCAGGTGACAAAGTAGACTGAATCTATTACGTCACACGGTGTAAATCTTCACCCCTCAACCCCCCCCTCCCATCCCCTCCACTCCTTCTCCCCCTCCGCACCCTCTACCTCTCCCTCTCTCACTACTCCCTTCCCCTCCCTCGCTCCCCCCCCATCCCCCTCCTCCTCCCTCGGTCCCCCCCCCCCCATCCCCCTCCTCCTCCCTCGCTCCCCCCCATCCCCCTCCTCCTCCCTCCCCCCCACCCCTCTCCTCCTCCCTCGCCCCCCCCCCATCCCCCTCCTCCTCCCTCTCCTCCTTCCCTCCTGCAAAACAAATCGCCACACGCTCTTCGTATTGTTGAATCTGCCGCCGCCTCACCTGCTCAAAGAAGGAATTAGGTACTACACTTAAGGTATTTTAAGTATGTTGAGGCTAAATGAATGGAATAAGTAACAAGTTAGGTCTTATAAGTGTATTTTAAGTTTAGTGATTAGTATGACCTGGTGTACTGCTAAGATAGGTAGCACTAGGTTGAAGGGATAGTCTAAGAGTAGGCAGAAATTACTAGGTTAGGTTAGGTTAGGTTAGGTTAGGTTAGGTTAGGTTAAAGGCGATTGTCTGTGAGGTGAAGAAGGTGGCGGAGGAGGAGGCGGCGGCGGCATTGCAAACGACCAATTTGTCACTACAATTGACCCAGGATTGATAGTGTTCAATGGTCCATCTATTCGAGTAATGGCCGCCATTATCTCAATTACGCCTGAGATTGTCAAGAAGAGGCGCGACCACCTCGTTTGTCTCCCCAGGGTCGTTAAGGGTTGTTGCTGCCGGCTGGTAGTTAGCGGGGGTTAAGGGTGAGGGGGTGAGCCAATGGTAAGGATGTTTTATGTTTTGTCGCCTGATTGGTTTAGAATGGACGTGAATGAGTAATCAGGAATCTTTTTATCACCATGTTTGGGAACTACTGCTACTGGGGTTGTTAGGTCGTTATTGTCCGGATGGTAGTTAGTGAAGGAACATACAGCAGGTTGGGAATTAATAATCCAAGTTCATTGGATGAAATTACTCCCCAAAATAACCAACGAAGGAAGTATTTTTAACGCTATTTACGATCTACTACTGAGGGTCATTAAGTAGTTAACTGCCGGGTGGTAGTTAGTAAATGGTCATCGGATGAGCTATATACCTGTGACATGCTTCTATTAACCATTAGATACGACAGCCAAGAAGGTCATTCATTGGTTGAGTCGCCTGGACACCTGTGGTAATTAAACACTCAGGTACCGACTGGTGGTTAAGCAATTACTCTAGGCTGGCGTTTCAGGAATGACTGTCACTGATGCTGGATGGCCACTTACGATTGGTGCTTAAGAGGTGTGCTGACGAGCAATAGTTAATGGCTAGGGCTAGTGAAGGTGTGTGTGCGTGTGTGTGTGTGTGAACAATTTCCCAGAGATCGCGATATTTCCGACCCTGAAAATACCTATAAGGGGTAGCCCGTTGGTGGTAGTGTGCTGGTAGTAGTGATGGTGGTAGTGGTGGTTGCGTGTCTGGCCCCACACAGCCAGGCAGGAGCCCCGGGGACCAGCACCAGCGAGGTATAATATTGACGCTTTAGCTTCACACAACACCTCCATTACCGCCGCCTCAGATCAAACGAGAGATGTCCACCTGATTACTGGAACGACGGCAGCCTCCAGCACCCTAACCTCACCCTGACCCACACCCTGACCCACCCTATCCTCATCCTGACCCACCCTACTCTCACCCTGACCCACCCTCATCCACACCCTAACCCACACTGACCCACCCTGAACTACGCCCTGACCCGTACCAGAGGTCATCAGCACCTATCTTATCCCTGATTCACCCTGATATGATTAGATATCTTAAGGAGGGGTAAAGAGGGGTGGTGGGGGTGATGGAAGAGGGGTATTGGGGGGTGGTGGGGGTGATGGAGGAGGGGTAAAGAGGGGTGGTGGGGGTGATGGAGGAGGGGGAAGGAGGGGTATTGGGGGGTGGTGGGGGTGATGGAGGAGGGAAGGAGGGGTAATGGGGGTGATGGAGGAGGGGGAAGGAGGGGTCATGGGGATGGTGGAGGAGGGGGAAGGAGGGGTCATGGGGGTGATGGAGGAGGGGGAAGGAGGGGTGGTGGGGGAGAAGGGGTAATGAGGTAGGGGGGGAAAGGCCAGATAGAACTTGATATGTTCTTTTTTTCTTATGTATATGTTTGTTGCAGGGTAGAGTGCCCACGTGCCCATAACCATTAGCCATGCCCGATTACACGTTATACCACCTAGACGGCACTCTCTCTTATAAACCAGGAAAATTATGTATAATCTTGAACCGCCATAAATCGTGGGGAGAGAAGATTACTGATGCAAGGGGAAGAGAGAGAGGGAGGGAGGGATGGAGGGAGGGAGTGAAGGAAAGAGGTTAGGAGGGAGGAAGTGTAGGGAGGGAGGGAGGGATGCAAGAGAGGAGGGAGGGTCAGAAGTGTAGAGAAGAGGGAGAGGATTGGAGGGAGGGAGGAGGTAGGGATTAGGGAAGGATAGAGGGATGCAAGGGGAGGAGAGAGATGGAGGGAGGGAGGGTTAGGAGGGAGGGAGAGTAGGGAGGGAGGGATGGAAGGAGAGAGAGAGACTTAAGGTTGTGGGGGCAGCAGAGAGAAGTGCCGCCACCTTTAAAAGCTGACCACCTCGGTAATCACCAGTTCTGCCACGACCACCATGACAGAACCAATCAGAAAGAGGAATGCATTAATCACGCGGTTTATTATTGGTTTAAGGTGTCCCGCGGCGGCTTGGTTTCGAAGGGAGGGACTGCATGATTTTATGTCTATTTCTCACCTTTCTTTGGGGGAATTGTGTGGGTCCTTTGGCCTCCGCTCGCATTTTTCTCTGTGTTCTGGGGAATATTTGTTTATGTGTGAAAAGGAGGATGGAGAGGAGAGGAAAGGAGGAAGAGGGGGCAGGGGAGGAGAAGGAGTAAGATGGAAAAGAAGAGGAGGATGAGGATGGAGTGGAGAAGGGGTAAGATGGAGGAGTAGGAGGAGGATGGAGAGAAGTAGGGGCAACATGGATGGGAAGAGTAGGGGGAGGAAGAGGAAGAAGAGGAGGACCAGCAGCAGCATTAGTACAGGAGGAGGAGGAGGAGGAGGAGGGGATGGTGGTGTAACAGGAGGGTTGAGATAAAATAGCCTTTACCGCCAAGGCTATCGTTAGAGGCGTTGTTATATGCATTGTGTCCACGGGTAAGAATGTTCACTGTGTGTTTATTAAAGAGAAGACTTAACCTACAGGTGTTTTTGTGACGCAGGTGTGAGCATAATATAACTAGATGAGGTTTTTTGTGTGTTGCTGTTTCTGCTCCTTACCTGTACATACCTGCACACTCTTATTCCGTACCTGTATACACCTGTTCCGTACCTGTATATACTCTGTATTCTCGACACTTCTATCACCTTGTATGAATGAAAAACCTGTATTAACTTGAATGAATGAAATCAAGTCGCAAGTTCCTATATTGTAGACTTATCACTTTTATCAATTTGTATGAATGAAATCTCAAATGCATCGTATCAATTAACGCTTCTATTACACGAGGTGAATGAAGACACAAAGTACCATCATTACGTCTTGAATTATTGATTACTTCCATCACATAACATGGAGAGGTAAGTACCCGCCCCTCCCCTCCCCGATCCGACCTCCTTACCTCACTTCCTCCCGTTTTTGCTCCCCTATTTTCCCGTTTTCTCCCCTTCTCACAATTTTTCCTTCCTCCTCCTCACCCTCTCCCCTTCTTACCCTCCTTCCTCCCTTTTTATCTCATATCCCCCCTCCGCCTTACCCTCCTTATCATCTCCTCCTCTTCTCCCTCTCCTCCTTTTCTCCTTCTCTCTCCCATCCTTCTTACACCCTTCTCCTTTTCCCTCCCCCTCTCTCTCTTCTTCCCACTCGCCCCCCTTCTCCCCATCCTCCTCGCCCCTCTGCCCCCCCCAAAAAAAACTTTACCACCACACAATAACATCTGACGTCACCACCACACTACGGCACCCACAGCGCACGACACTCGGATTGTCCACTTGGCTCACCAAATCGCTTACTTACCCCGCTCTTATCTGGGTGATGGCCCGGAGATATACCCAGAGATCCTTCCCCTGATACAACCCACCGAAGTTTTGTCGATGGTCTGAACACATGCAGGGGAGGGGAGGGTGGGGGCTGGAGTGGGGAGAGGGGAGGGGTGGGGGCTGGGGCGGGGAGAGAGGAGGGGAGGGGTTGTATTATAGGTGAGAGTTATCTGTCGAATCTTAAGATGGTAATATGGAGAGTGAAGCATGTGGGGGGAGGGGGTGGTGGGGGGCGAGGGGAGGTGGGGTGATGAGGGGCGAGGGGAGGTGGGGTGATGAGGGGCGAGGGAAGGTGGGGTGATGAGGGGTAAGTGGGGTAAGAAGGGAGGGATGGAGTAAGGATTAGATGATGGTAAAGAGGGGGAGGGGAGATGAGGAGGGAGGGAAGAGGGTAAAGATGGAAAGGGGTCGATGTAGTGTGATCGTTGTCGTTATTGTCAGTCGGGTGGTCGGCTCCCTCCCTCCATCATCAGTCGGGTGGTCGGCTTCCTCTCCCTCCATCATATGTCCACTAGTCGGTTCCCCCTCCATCATCAGTCGGGTGGTCGGCTCCCTCCCTCCATCATCAGTCGGGTGGTCGGCTCCCTCCCTCCATCATCAGTCGGGTGGTCGGCTCCCTCTCCCTCCATCATATGTCCACTAGTCGGTTCCCCCTCCATCATCAGTCGGGTGGTCGGCTCCCTCCCACCATCATCAGTCGGGTGGTCGGCTCCCTCCCACCACAAGGATATCAAGAGCGGTGGTGGGCGGCGGAAGGACACGTTGTTGCGGAACACATTACCGGTAGTTAGAGCCGAGGAAATGCGCCAGAGAGTGCACCTCGGTGTCGGGAATGGCGTGTAAGAGAAGGAGGGAGATCATGCGACACGCCATTACCTATTGTAAATTATCCTCGGGCAGGTTATTGGCAGAGGCAATCATGGAAGGAAGCTTGACTGGACGGGGACGGACTAGGGACACTACCACCTCCTTCTCTTGCTTAGGTGGTGGACACTAGGGGACATGTCTTAATCGGATGGCTGGGCGGACGGTGGACATTTTATATTGCTTGAACACGGGCCGGGGGGGGGGGGGGTACATGGATGGACGGGCATACAAACAGAAAGACAGAAACAGTAATAGAAAAACAGGAAGGAGACAGACAGACAGACAGACAGACAGAGAAACCTACTATCCAACGCTCTATATACCACCACCACCACCATTACACACAACAATGTAATACAACTCAAGATAAAAATATAATAAAAAAAATAAATTGCTCCAAATAATTTGAGACTGACATCAAATTTACCAAGCAACAGACAGCGGAAATTGGAGTGAACGACAGATCGGGTGTTGAGAAGTAATTGTTTTGATGGTGATGATGACAAGGAGAATCGGAAAAGCGGATAACCGATAGTGGATAACCGATACAGGGGTGGATAACCGATATAGGGGTGGATAACTGATAGAGGTGGTGGATAACTGATACAGGGGTGGATAACCGATATAGGGGTGGATAACCGATATAGGGGTGGATAACTGATAGAGGTGGTGGATGACCGATACAGGGGTGGATAACTGATAGAGGTGGTGGATAACTGATGATGGGGTGGATAACCGATACAGGGGTGGATAACTGATACAGGGGTGGATAACCGATACAGGGGTGGATAACCGATATAGGGGTGGATAACTGATAGAGGTGGTGGATAACTGATACAGGGGTGGATAACCGATACAGGGGTGGATAACCGATATAGGGGTGGATAACTGATAGAGGTGGTAGATAACCGATACAGGGGTGGATAACTGATAGAGGTGGTGGATAACTGATGATGGGGTGGATAACCGATACAGGGGTGGATAACTGATACAGGGGTGGATAACCGATACAGGGGTGGATAACCGATATAGGGGTGGATAACTGATAGATGGGGTGGATAACCGATACAGGGGTGGATAACTGATATAATGGATAAGCAGTGGAGACGAGAGTGAAATAAACCTTGAAAAGAACTGATTATGTATTGCAATATTCCTGATCAGCTTAGACAGTGCGAATAATTATACCAAGAACAATAAAAAATATAATAATAATAAAAATAATAATAACAATGATAATAATAACACTACTGACAATAACAATAATAAGACTAGTGTAATAATAATGATGGTACTACTACTACTACTACTACTACTACTACTACTACTACTACTAATAATAATAATAATAATAATAATAATAATAATAATAATAAAAATAATAATAACAATGATAATAATAACACTACTGACAATAACAATAATAAGACTAGTGTAATAATAATGATGGTACTATTACTACTACTACTACTACTACTACTACTACTAATAATAATAATAATAATAATAATAATAATAATAAAAATAATAATAACAATGATAATAACAACACTACTGACAATAACAATAATAAGACTAGTGTAATAATAATGATGGTACTATTACTACTACTACTACTACTACTACTACTGCTACTAATAATAATAATAACAATGACAAAAGCAATAACAAGAGACGTGTGTGTGTGTGTCAGTTCAGAGGGTAACGAGGCGGTGGAGGAGGAGGAGGAGGTGATGGTCTGCCCAATATGGTGAATGAGAAGAGCTGCCCCGACACCCATCACGGTAAATAATATGGTCTAGAGAGAGAGAGAGAGAGAGAGAGAGAGAGAGAGAGAGAGAGTGTCTGCAGGCAAGGACCGGCCGCCCCGGCAGCATCCATTCATCTCATCTCCGGCCATGATACCCGCGAAGATAATTACACCTCCAATTAACCTCCACAAGACGCAAATTGGGGGTTAAATCCTCACGCATTCTGCACGCGCTGGACCACGCCCATTCCCTTCTTGTCTCCCTCCTCCCACTACCTCCAATACTCCCAAATGCTTCTCCAAAACTAGGAATTTGAGGGCCTGGAGACGGTGGTGGGAGGTTTCGCTAAAATATACTCCCGGAAAATGGTGAGAGGGTGATGGAGGCGGTGTGTTCTGTGTACCCCGTGATATTAATGCCGAGGACAAATTACTCTGAATACAATACTTACATCCCTCTCTTCCTCTCTCCCTCACCTCACCTCCCTTCCTGGCTCGCTCGCTCCTTCCCTCTCCCTCTCTAGCTCTTTACTTGACCCCTTCCTCGCTCTTTCCTTGTCTCCCTCCTTCGTTTCTTCCTCGCCCTCTTATCTCTTTCTCTCTCCTTCGTTCTTTCCTTGTCCCCCTCCTTCGCTCCTTCCTAGCCTCTTCCTCGTTCTTTTCACCACTCTTGCATTGCCACCTTCCCCTCCTCCCTTCCTCCCTCCCCCTCCCTCCCTCTCTGCACCCTTCTCTCCCTCACCTTTCTCACTCGCCCCTCCCCTCCCAACCTCCCTCCCCCTCCCTCCCTCCCTGCACCCTTCTCTCCCCCCACCTTTCTCACTCGCCCCTCCCCTCCCAACCTCCCTCCCCCTCCCTCCCTCCCTGCACCCTTCTCTCCCCCCACCTTTCTCACTCGCCCCTCCCCTCCCAACCTCCCTCCCCCTCCCTCCCTCCCTGCACCCTTCTCTCCCCCACCTTTCTCACTCGCCCCTCCCCTCCCAACCTCCCTCCCCCTCCCTCCCTCCCTGCACCCTTCTCTCCCCCACCTTTCTCACTCGCCCCTCCCCCTCCCCCTCCCTCCCTCACCACCACCAATTCTTATTGTTGTTTATGTCTCGTCCCTCACAGGTAGACAACAACTGTAGGTATAGTCTATTACAGGTGTGTATCATCTTATTGCAAATCTTTTTTATTTATCTTTGTTTTAAATATATTGATAAGTCTTATTGCTATCTGTATTTCCTTCCTCTACAAATATTAAGTAAAATAAAAAAAGATATATTGTTTTAAGTGATAAAAACATTTATCAGAGAAAAACACTAAATAATAAGATAAAAAACATATTATTGACGTCATGTAATACCACAAACAACCACATCCACTACACGTCGTCCTCACCAATTTGTCACCAAAACACACAGGTAAAAACTGCAACCTCGACTGTCGCCTCTGAGCAGCTGCCTGGCGAACTGTCTAGGCGTCGTCAGCACACAAGATACCTGACGACCTGGTGTTCCACAAGAGGTTTACTGTCTCCTCGGCTGTGTATCTGAAGGGAGTTTACCGTCCCCTCATCTGTATAAGTGGCAAAGTGGTGTTCTAGAGGGGGGGTTACTGTCACCTTGTCTGTGTGTATATTATGCACCGCGTGGTATCCTAGATGATGTAACGAGCCGTGCAAGATCTGGGGGGAAGGTCAGGGAGAGCGAATGGTAATATAGTATCTCGGATGATCATTATGTTCGTGTCCGCTCATTGATATACCGACTGAGTGAGATGGTTCAGTGTAAATGTTATATATATCCTGATGTAAAAGTAGTGTTACTCACCACTATCACCTTCGTCATCACCACCACAATAAAGATTAATACCATTATTATCACCACTTACCAACCGCCACCACCATCACCAACACCGCCACTAACACCACCACCATCACCATGAACACCACCACCACCATCACCAACACCGCCACTAACACCACCACCATCACCATGAACACTACCACCACCACTAACACCAACACCACCACCACCACCAGCATCACTACCAGCAGCAACACCTCCACCATCACCACCACTAACCCTCCTCGAACACGTGATTCCCAACAGCAAAAATCTTTGTCTTCAGAAAAGCCGAATTTGTGGATTGCAGGACCCGGGTAGTTGGCCGCGGGGGAGACAGACATTGTTTGAGGTCAATTTCACTGTAATCACTGTAACTGGTAATCGCTCTCCACCCATGATAACTCAGGCTGCTATCACCCCAACCTCTCATCTCAGGAATTTCGAGATACATTATTCCTTTGCCTTGCTATGTACATATTAAGGTTGCCATTTGCTGGGGACGAGACCATCACGAGGCGACCTTGAGCAACACGACTCATTTCACGTTGAGTTGTCGTGGGATTATCGACTCTGGGAAGCGGTGCAAATAGCTCGTTTTTGGGGTGGTTTGATGGCGGGCCGCCTCGTCTGTATCACCGTAGGCCAGATGGCGGTGGTGATAGTGGGGGTAAAAAGTGTGATAATAGCAGGGCCGGCCACTAGATGGCGGTGATAGCGACGCTGCGGACCGTGGGGGAGGGGAGGAGGGCGGCGGGGAATACTATCAAGAAATTATTTGTCTTAAGGAACATTAACTCAAAATAAACTTATATCCATTAAATCATCTCCTGACGGGGATATTACTTACGTTGAGATAATAATGACACTTAAGGAATATCACCTGGTATATATTAATACTAAGTTACTATAAGTCGAAAAAACACTTTATTATTGAAATACATTAACTTCAGGTGAGAATTCTATCATATATTATTAGATATATTATTAATAACTCCAGGTGGAAATACTATCAAATATATTTACGGTGGTATAATTAACTTTGACAGGAAATACAATAAAAAATATGTAAACTTTATGAGGACAGCGAGTGTTACTGAGGACACTGTCATGGTATTAGCTGTCACAATAATATATTATAATATGATTCAATTTACACAGGAAATAAAAAAAATTATATTTTCAACAACAATCCTTAATGACAACAATAAACGTTAATAGTAACAACAACAACAAACGTTAATAACAACAACCAACAACAAACGTTAATAACAACAACAACAACAAACGTTAATATTAACAACAACAACAACAAACGTTAATATTAACAACAACAACAACAAACGTTAATACTATCAACAACAACAACCAACAACAAACGTTAATATTAACAACAACAACAAACGTTAATAACAACAACAACCAACAACAAACGTTAATATTAACAACAACAACAAACGTTAATATTAACAACAACAACAACAAACGTTAATATTAACAACAACAACAACAAACGTTAATATTAACAACAACAACAACAAACGTTAATATTAACAACAACAACAAACGTTAATATTAACAACAACAACAACAAACGTTAATATTAACAACAACAACAACAAACGTTAATATTAACAACAACAACAACAAACGTTAATATTAACAACAACAACAACAAACGTTAATATTAACAACAACAACAACAAACGTTAATAACAACAACAACCAACAACAAACGTTAATATTAACAACAACAACAACAAACGTTAATATTAACAACAACAACAAACGATAATAATAACAACAACAACAACAAACGTTAATATTAACAACAACAACAACAAACGTTAATATTAACAACAACAACAACAAACGTTAATATTAACAACAACAACAACAAACGTTAATAACAACAACAACCAACAACAAACGTTAATATTAACAACAACAACAACAAACGTTAATATTAACAACAACAACAACAAACGTTAATATTAACAACAACAACAACAAACGTTAATATTAACAACAACAACAACAAACGTTAATATTAACAACAACAACAACAAACGATAATAATAACAACAACAACAACAACAAACGATAATAATAACAACAACAACAACAACAAACGTTAATAACAACAACAACAACAAACGATAATAATAACAACAACAACAACAACAAACACTAATATCAACAACAACAACAAACGTTAATAACAACAACAACAACAACAACAAACGTTAATAACAACAACAACAACAAACACTAATATCAACAACAACAACAAACACTAATATCAACAACAACAACAAACGATAATTTCAGACAAATTATCAAAATATTTATTATTTTCCACAACTGAGAATACTGAAGGTTTCTCGTGGATATCAGAGTAAGAAGGACATCCATGTCGTGTACTTACCTGGGTAACACCTGGATTAGCAAGACCTCCTAACAATACAACATTCCTCATCAATTATGCAAGAATGTATTCAATTTATTAACTTAATCTCAAAAATACAAAAAGAATGTTAAAAATGTTATCAAAATACCCTCAACTGTCCTCATTGTCTTCCCCTTCTCTCCACCCCTCTCCTTCCTTCCTTTCTACACCCCCTTCCTTCCTTCCCTTCCACCCATCCCTCTACCTCCATCTATCTTCCTCCCTCTACTTCTCCTTCCTCTGTTTTCCTTCGTTCACCCCTCCCCTTCCCCCCATGCATCCTTTTCTCTCCTATCCTTCCTTTCCTTCAACCCATCCCCTTCTCTACCTCCCATCCTTCCTTCCCATCCACCCATTCCTCTCCTCTCCTTTTCTCCTCCACCCCTCCACTCTTCTCTTCCACCCCCCCCTCCCACCCTCCACCCGAGACAGTCCATCATACATCGCCACAATCTGTTACCACCCCGTCAAACTGTGACTAAAACTCCACGACATGCATCCGGTGTACGACCCAGCCAAAAGGAGGAGGTGGTCGTCTGCAGGGAGTCGTAGTTGAGGGATGGGGGTAAGAGAAGTCGTTCTGATTGCTTAGTTTATCTGTTGTTGCGAGGTGGTCGTCTGTATTGAGTCGTTTATGGAGTTATATGAGAGGGGTCGTTCTAATGGTGTTACTAGTCGTTTATCGCAGGGAAGAGATAGAATAGATGGTCGTTCCCCTCGTCGACTTTTACAGGATACCAACCACCAGTCGTCCCTATAGCTATGAGACAGTGGTCGTGTACATCATGTCGTGGTAGATAAGAGGAGTGGTCGTTCAGTCTCTTCTAATGACCAAACCAACCATCAGTCTTGGAACACACACACACACACACACACACACACTGGTCGTCTGCATCAGGTCGTGGAGGATAGAAGGAGGGGTCGTTCGGTCGTTCTAATGGCCGCACCAATCCCGTAGCTCTCTTATTACTGGTGGCCGGCGTGTAATTACCCCCACACCGCCCCATGGTCGGAGGGGCGGGCCTACCACGGGGCGGGGCACGGAGGGGCGACCTTACGTGCCAGGTGCTGGGGGTATCACTGTCATGCCCCGCCACCACCATCTGTCAGGGGCACGTCACCCAGTGTGTTAGACATGAGTTAGACTCCTGAGGTGTGAGGGTCTACCTAGGTAGTTGTGTGAGTCTTACCGGTAATTGTGTCTCACTTGTCGAACCTCACTTGTATCAGCTAGTAGGTAGATTCCTCAGTGGTAGAGTCTCAGCCGTAGAGCCTCGCCTGTATCAGCTCATCAGTAGACTTCTCACCTGTTACAGCTCTCAGGTAGACTCCCCACCTGTAACAGCTCTCAGGTAGACTCCCCACCTGTAACAGCTCTCAGGTAGACTCCCTACCTGTAACAGCTAACAGGTAGACTCCTCACTGGTAGAGCCTCACCTGTATCAGCTCGCAGGTAGACTGGTAGAGTAGGAGGCTCGACTGGTTCAGGTGAGACTGTGATCAACTGATATCGTTTGTTGGCAACAAGTGGTATTTTCTTGTTTATTTGCATGTGTCAGGTATTATTATCTTTGTTTACATCACCTGGGGTGTTGACACATCAGCTGATATTGTTTGTTTACATACGTCAGCTGATTACATAAAGAAGTATTGATATATAAGTACGCAATCTGTTAAATCCCACAAGAATACAATAATCATACAATACTTGGAGATTATTGTATGTACTCTATGTATGTATGTGAGTGTGTATTAGCAGCAAAACACACACACATACATACGGATTTAGGGTATCCCAATTAGGCTACACGTAATTGGGTGACCTCAATGCAATATAAAATAGTTAACCTAAAATTGGGTAATGTATGGATAATATAATGTATAATGAAGCGAAAGACGAAGGTGAATGATGATGAATTAGTGTGGATTGATAGGTGGGAGACAGGTAGTGTAAGGTATATTTAGTGCACAACTTTATGCCTGCCTGATACCACTTATACCAGTCACCTGTCTCACCTTACACCATGAAACTGTTCTCGTTATACCTATTTTTAAACCTAATACTTTTGATATCATCTTCCACCACCATAGCAATCACCTCCTCCTCCACCTAATGCCTCTGATCTCCACCACTACCATCACCTCCACCACCACTACCATCACCTCCACCACCACTACCATTACCTCCACCACCACTACCATCACCTCCACCACTACTACCATCACCTCCACCACCACTACCATCACTTCCACCACCACTACCATCACTTCCACCACCACTACCATGATCTCCACCACCACTACCATCACCTCCACCACCACTACCATCACCTCCACCACCACTACCATCACCTCCACCACCACTTGCCCACCTAAATCACCTGCCCTCCCCCCCCTCAGTACAGGTGGTGACGGGAGGCTCATACCTCAGCTGACAGGTATATGTCATTAGTCGTCAATGTCTACACCTTATCACTGTGTTTACTGCCTAGTGCTCCACAAACAGGAAGTGTTGTTGGTCTCTCTCTCTCTCTCTCTCTCTCTCTCTCTCTCTCTCTCTCTCTCTCTCTCTCTTCCCATCTTCTATCTTCTTCTTCCTCTTCATTTTTGGTATTCCATATCTTATCTCTGTACCTCTCCCACACTTATTTATTTTTTTGGGTGGAGTAAAAGTGTGTGTGTGTGTGTGTGTGTGTGTGTGTGTGTGTGTGTGTGTGTGTGTGTGTGTGTGTGTGAAGCGTCCCTATAGTAGAGTGGAACATTTTTGTGGAGCGTTATTTTGGTAGAGTGAAGCACCTGTACGGAGCATTGTTTATGGTAGACTGGAACACCTGTGGGGGGGGGGGGATCTCTGGCTGGCTCAGTTATAAAATTAAGGCGTAAAACACTTTGTCTTAATGTTGGTCCGCCGCTTCATCGACCTTACACACGCACCTCCACACACTCACGTTCACCTGTGTGGTCCCGCTTGTGCGTCTACCTGTGTACACCTGTGTAATCTTAACAATGAGTGGTTTGTGTACGTTTTTATCCTTTTCTGTGTGTATTTATGTGTGTTTATTTTTATAATAGAGTGTACAATCCATACATACATACATACATACATACACCAATGAGTATTTATGTGTAACTTAGGAAAGGAGACGATTACTGTATCCTGTGACACATTTGGCTTCTGTTGTAACTCACGTGACTTCTGTAAACGGCGCCGTGCTTCTCAGGCTCTATACTTATTGATAACTGTATTGAATGTAACTTATTTCCTTCAGTTGTCTGTCTGTTGAAGATGAAGACTCTGATGAACTGTGATGCTTAGTAAATTAATTAACCTCTTCTTTACTACTTACTCCTCTCTATGTAAACAATTTATCTTCCCTGATACCTCACCTCCCCCTCATACCCCTCTTCCCTTCCCCCCATATATCTCACTTCCACCCCCCCTCTCCTTCGCACCCCCCTCCCAAATTGTTAATTATATATTCATCTATGATCACATAAACCCCATAAAATGTAGTTCCAATGACACAAATATGTCAGTTTGTGTATGCATTCATCTATCAGTATAGTATTGTACTAAACTGTTCATTATAACATCCACACATTAATATTATGTTTATTTACCTTGTGAGTGGTGTCGAGTTCTTGACAAAAATGTCCGGTGTTGTATCCGTCTGTAAGTGGATTTGGTATGAACGAGAAGCGAAGTGTGGAAGGGGGGGAGGGTGAACTACTGCCTTCACTAATGTCTATCTCTTTGTCAGGATCATAATCACTGTCATATTCCTCTAAAGTGTCACCTGGCAGATTATCGTCACTTTTTGAGTAATATTCAAACTGATCTTCACTATAAGACGTGTCTAATGGCGCCATGACTGCAGAGAATAAAGCAAGTCTTGCCCAAACATATCACAACAGAACACTGGCCAGCTACATGGCGTGAACTACATAGTCAAACACGAGTCATTTTCAGGGTCTTGTAAAGTAGAACTCTATTCAGATTTAGAGTCAATTAAAAATCAGTTTCAGGTATTCCAAAACACTTTCAGTCAAACGCCTCCTGAAACTCTCATACAATACTGAAATTTATCGCACTGAAGGGAAGTTTTCATGAAGTTGGCACCCAAAAAAATATATTGCGATACCTGATACTGCTTCAGTTTTTATAAAGAGCAATTACTGCATTCTATTACAGCTGTCTATTACATTTTTTCCCTGATGGTAGTGACGAACAGGTGTGTAATTTTACCTGGGTATCGATTACTCCTAAGTGGAAATATAATGGCATTTGTCCTGCTAGAGGGAGAAGATCTTGTGGTTAAGGTGGAGGAATGTGGTGGACGGAGGCCTTTGGGATAGAGGAGTGGAAGAGGAGGAGGAGGTAGAGAGCCAGGATGATGTACAGAAGATGCTGAGTGATGTGGAGGAGGAGGGGGCAGAAGAGGAGGCTGAAGATGAAGTAACTTGCCGGAGATGGATTTGAGGAGGTGGTCCTTGACCTTTGAGAGAGAGAGAGAGAGAGAGAGAGAGAGAGAGAGAGAGAGAGAGAGAGAGAGAGAGAGTTATGCATCTCAAACAATACTCCAAAACAAGAACCATCCCACAATTACCCTACAACTTACCATAAATTCCTACCCACCATCATGACCTCAATCTACCTTACAACATTTAAAGGAATTACAAGATGAATTACGTCCCTGATAGTGTCTTTAATACATGTTATACCGTCTTTGAGTCAATGTGTGTTTCTTAATGACAAAAATAAATCCATGGACAGTCGGATACCTTGTAGTTGTACCTGTGTCCTCCACTCACCTCCGTTTGGGTTACCTGGAGAGAGACTGAGACTGAGTGAACGATGCTTTAAGACCATTGGCTTTAGAAACACTTAAATCCATTAAAATCCACACTAATCCACTTCATATCTCCGGTTTTTTTAGCTGACATTTGAATCCAGATTTCTCTCTCACTCATCTCCCAGAGTCACTTACAACACACACTGACACTACTACTTACACAGCCAAACAGCGCCAATGTAGATGAGGTCATTAGCGATGTACTGGCAATAACTAACTATACCACAGTCTCCTGCACCACACTCAACGATCCAGTTAACAACATAAACCGACTCTAAGATAGTTAATGCGCTTTAAAAACAACTTGTAATATCTGTTAATTACTGGTTCCTCTCTGAGTGCTTGTATAATGTACCTGTTTGCCGTGGCTGTCTCGTCCACACCAACACAACAATCGTAATTTTTTTCGCTGTTTTCGTTGCATGTAAATTACTGTTCACAATTTTTTCATGGCTGTCATTGGCATTATTTTGTGCCTTTGTTTTTCTTTTACAAATGTTATTATGTGAAGAACAGACCTAATGTTGCTGTTATTATTACAACAAATTGGAACAAGTAGATTCTGGCTTTTGTTTATATATATATATTTGTAAACAGTTGTGTACAGTCGTGTATATCCTTTTAACACTGTCACAACTTAGGAAAAATATATATATATACTTTTATTTCTCCTCATAGAACATAATTTACAACAAAATACAACCATTCCTGTGATGTTATTAGAGGAAATATAATTGGTATTTTTAATATGAAGAAAAATATGTATATTATTATCAGGTTAATATACTCGTATGTGAGAGGAAGGAAGGTATTTTCTTTTGTTTCATTAAGTTTTCATATGGATTTTAATGTGTAAATTTTTATATTATTATTAAAGGAGGATTGAAAATATGTACAGGTTAATATATATATATATATACTGTATATATATATGTTTATATATATATTTACTTATATTTTTTCAACATTTCGTAACTATTTGGGTTAATTTTTAAAGCGTTATTAGAAGGAAGAAATTTATGTATACAGGTAGTAATTTGAGTTAATATTTTGTAACTGATTTGGTTTGTTCCTAAAATGTTATTAGAGGTATATTAAGTAAGATATTTACTTGGTAAAGTAATATTTTTTAATTGTTTTTCTTTATATATTATATTTATTTTCCTTTTTCATAATTTTAATAATTTTTGTATCTATTTTGTCTTTTTTGTTTCTTTTTCTTCATTTTTTATTTGTAGTTTTTCCCCTTTTCTCATTTTTTACTTTTCATTCTTGTTTTTCTTTTGCTTATTTTCCCCTTTTTCATTTTCTTTGACTTTTTAGTCACCAGTTTCTCTTACAAATCTTCTTCTTCCTGTGTGTCTACCCGTTCTCCTCCTCCTCCTTATTATTCCTTTTCTTATTAATCATAAAACAGCTGGTTGTCTCTTGCCCACAGAGCATCGTATCATACAACAAAATTCAATAAATGTATAAATAAAATAAAATATAGTACAGTAAAATGATCAATTAATAAAATAAATATTTACGTGTTAATAAAAATAATACAAAAACAAAGGTAAAAATAATATATGAATTTATTTATGATATTCAATACAGTAATGTAATTAAATAACTTCAAATGTGATGAAAATAATAATAAATAATTAAATACAAATAAAAACTTAAAATAATGGTGAATAAAATAGAAATTAAGGATAACACGTGGAAATATGATGACAAAATATGTGAAACTTAAAACAATGGGGTTAATTCATGTAGATAAATAGAAGGTCTTTGTTTATAAGTCTTGGGACATATAAACATACAGACAGGGAAGACCTCAAGCGGCGGGGGTCGGAGTGAGACAAGTGTTGCTAACGAGGAACTCATCAACCTCCTCGCAGGCTCCATCGTTCACGCCGTAGGTATCCGCGTCCAGTTCCTCACGCCAGCGTTGGCTACACTACTTCAATATTCTGTGTTAATTAGTGTTTCGTAGCATTGTGTATGGTGATGTATTATTATGGCAGAATAGGTGCAAATTTACCTGAATATTGGTGTATTTTTGGACGAATATACACACACACTCAAGCCACTCAAGCACACACACACACACACACACACACACACACACATACACATGAAATATCCTTTTAAGATAAATAATAATTATAATCATTGAAACCCTTAAAGATAGTATTCAACCTAGCCTAACCAGAGGTAATCAGGAAGTAGATGTATACAAAAACAAGTCTAATTTTATAAACATTTGTCAACAATCAAATTTAACAAAATCCACATAATCGCACATATTAATAAATTACACTTTAAATTATCAAAATATTAACAATTAAAATTCTAAACTTCATAACCCCAGGAAGTAAAAATTTGCAAAAAAAAAAAAATAAATAAATAAAAAAAAAAAAAAATAGACTACTTTAATCTCAAAATTTTGGCGAAAAAAAAAATCGCAAACCAAACACACATTCTTACACCTGAGTTAACTTAAGTCTCTTCCGGGTAAGATTTTCACTCCAATACCGGCAGTAATATATAGGTAACGATGACACATACAGAGGTGCAGTATGTATCATGTATCACCTACACTTGTTATCATTTAATTATGGTCAGCTCGAGTGTACATTAGCATAATACCACAACAATTTCTCTGACAGCCTTTAATGGTTCACTTGTTACCAAATGTTGCCTACAAGTTTTTTACCTCAGATGAGTCCGTGGTTGGTTGACAGCGTATGTGGGGAGTTGTGTGTGTGTGTGTTTGAGGTAGGTCCGTGTTCGTGGTTGCTTGTGTTTGTCCGTGGTGGGTTGTCAGAGTCCGTATTGAGGTGTGAACGTCCGTATTTACACATACATACATACATACATACATATATACACATTTTCTTCATATACACACTCAGATAACATCGTCTTTACACATACACACAGTCTGTCTATCTGTGTGTGTGTGTGTGTGTTGTTGCTTCCAGCCATCTTGCGTTATCTGGGAATAAACATAAAAATAGTGAAATAATTGTGTTTCTTTTTTTAAGCAGAAAGTCTACTTGTTTTATATTTGGTTGTACACTACATGCCGTTCACCTTGTGGGTTTGATCTGGGATGTGATGTTAGGGTAGGATAGGCAAAGCTACTTTAGGTGTTGTTACGTTAATTTGAATTAGGTTTGGTTAGGTTAGGTTAGAGCAAGATCAATAGTAATCGATGTTGTTGATTCTCCAAGACGTGTTCTTGCAGGCGAGAGCAACTGATATTCCTACTCCTAAATAATTACACACCTGGCAGCAGTGGTCTATTTTACGACGTATATTACATTATTACCTGATGAGATTAATCGAATATCTGACTCGTAATTATCTTACCAGGCTGAAGGGATTTGCATTGTTACCTATATTGACTCTTAGGTGGCAAGATTAATCGAATACCTAAGACGAGATTATATCACCTGGTAACACTGGTACAAGTTGTTACCTGTTTTACCTGTTACAAGTTGTTACCTGTTTTACCTGGTACAAGTTGTTACCTGTATTGCCTGTTACTTGGCAAGACTAGTCATAGCATTTATTTTTAATTCCTACTTTATTTACTAGGCGACACTGGTTTATATTTCCTATAATAACTTTACGTGGCAACAGTGGTTAATACACCTATTTCTATTGGCTGTTACCTGGGGAAAATAGTAGCTAATTATGTCTCTATATGCAGTTAACTGTCGAGAACGGTCAATTTTGGCGTTCATTATATAGGCTGTAACTTGGCGGGAGTAATCGATATTGTTGACGCAGTGTTGTGGTTGGTCCTGGCGAGTGTGTCCGATAATCCTCTCTGGTAACGCTGATCGTAAACAAAGTAATGAATAGTGTTGTTCAGGTGACTAACAAACAAACAAACAAATACATAAATATAAATCAAGGAATAAAAAATAATATAATAAATTTAAATGTTATAAGTGGATTAACGTTAACTATAATAATAATAATAATAATAATAATAATAATAATAATAATAGTAATAGTAATAGTAATAATAATAATAATAATAGTAATAGTAATAGTAATAATAATAATAGTAATAATAATAATAATAATAATAATAGTAATAGTAATAATAATAATAGTAATAATAATAATAACAATAATAGAAATAATAATAATAATAATAGTAATAGTAATAATAATAATAGTAATAATAATAATAATAATAATAATAATAATAATAATAATAATAATAATAATAACGATAAATAGAGAATAACATTAACACTTCTTTAACATTATATACAGCTATATATTGCAAATAAAACTCTTCAATAACATGTATATAACTATTACATACCTATTACATATATAATTATTACATATATAGCTGCCTTGTATCTACCTAACACGTATATACAGTATACGTACCACATATCTACCTATCACGAATATGTACCTGCCACGTACATCTATCTACCACGTATCTACCTACGATATATCTACCTAGCACGTATCTACCTAGCACGTATCTACCTACGATATATCTACCTAGCACGTATCTACCTACGATATATCTACCTAGCACGTATCTACCTACTATATATCTACCTAGCACGTATCTACCTACGATATATCTACCTAGCACGTATATCCCTGCAGGAAACACAAGAGGTTCCCATAGTCTACCTTGGTGTACCCACTATTACCTCTTAACCTTTTACTTCCCTATAAGCACTTAAGGGCACTATGGCAGGATGCGCGGAGTTAATTAATGCTGGAGTTTACCTGTGTACCGTGATGTATGATATGGCACACACACACACACACACACACACACACACACACACACACACACACACACACACACACACACACACACATTTTTGCAGGTTTGGAGGTGTTGGAATTGGAGGACGTTGTTTATTTTAGTTTTTGGTTTAAATTAATTTGAAGTTATTAAAATTGTTGGAGATATTTAAAGTTTGTTCTTGTTTTGGTTTTAAGTCGTGTTGATAAAATTTATATTGGGGTTATCAAGATTGATCATGATAATTTTGGAGTTGTGTTTTCAGTCGAATCGGTCCAAACTAATTTAGGTTAGAGTGAAGACGATTAGATATAAAGTATAATTTTGTTAGTGCTTTTTAAACTAAGTTGTTAAAATCGGAGAAATTATACTTTGAGTTATAGAAAGTGGGTCGAATAAAATTTTAATTATTGATATATAAATTGTACAAGTTTGACTTGTAAAATTATGAGTTTCTCATAGTTAAAGTTTTATAGGACTACGGGTAATAATTTAGGAGATATAAAAGTTGGAGTTATCAAAATTTAAGTTAATAGCATTGGAGCTCTTGAAATTGAAGTTGTTGGAATTAGTTATTAATCTTACTTCAGAAAATTTAATATTATTGTAGTTAATAAAACGAGTTAGTTTATGCTGCAATTTTAAATTTTGAGCTTTTAGAATTTTAACTTATTATTATTAGGTTTATAAATTCACAGAAATATATACTTTTGATATCACTTTTAGCACCAGAGCTATTAAAACTGCAGCGACTAAAATTAACCCATTCACTATAGGGACGCCAGTTTTAATATTTTATTAGGTTAGGTTAGGTTAGGTGATTTTATTCAGCTCAGAGAGGACCCTGCACACAAGAGGTTAATAATTATCAAACTCACTCTTATATACTGGATAAAATTTGAGTTATAATTTATAATTTATGGAGCTATTACAACAGGAGACGTGACAGGAACCCATGGAGGCTGGCTTGTACGTGTTGGCAAATTAATAGGCCTACACGGACCATTAGGAGGTAATTGGGGGGAGGGAGTATGGTGAGGGAGGGAGTATAGTGAAGGAAGGAAGGGATCATGAGGGAGGGAGGGAGGTAATGGTGAGGGAAGGAGTATAGTGAAGGAAGGAAGGGATCATGAGGGAGGGAGGGAGGTAATGGTGAGGGAAGGAGTATAGTGCAGGAAGGAAGGGGTCATGAGGGAGGGAGGGAGGTAATGGTGAGGGAAGGAGTATAGTGAAGGAAGGAAGGGATCATGAGGGAGGGAGGAAGGTAATGGTGAGGGAAGGAGTATAGTGAAGGAAGGAAGGGATCATGAGGGAGGGAGGAAGGTAATGGTGAGGGAGGGAGTATAGTGAAGGAAGGAAGGGATCATGAGGGAGGGAGGAAGGTAATGGTGAGGGAAGGAGTATAGTGAAGGAAGGAAGGGATCATGAGGGAGGGAGGAAGGTAATGGTGAGGGAAGGAGTATAGTGAAGGAAGGAAGGGATCATGAGGGAGGGAGGAAGGTAATGGTGAGGGAAGGAGTATAGTGAAGGAAGGAAGGGATCATGAGGGAGGGAGGAAGGTAATGGTGAGGGAAGGAGTATAGTGAAGGAAGGAAGGGATCATGAGGGAGGGAGGAAGGTAATGGTGAAGGAAGATTAAAAGAGGGTAGGGAGAACGGGGGGTGAGATAAGAAGGAGAGGAAGGAGGGAGGGAAGATGAGGATGAAGATGAGAGAGAGAGAGAGAGAGAGAGAGAGAGAGAGAGAGAGAGAGAGAAATAAATAAATATGCCACACGAATAAAAACAAAACTGAAGAAAAAATTTATTAAAAAGACCATAAGTAAAAGTTTAAAAGGAAGGGAGTGTAGTTAGTGTAATGTGAACCAACAGTACCTGGATAATGGCCAACAGACTCACTATAAAGTAACAGGCGTCGACCATCTCATCACCTGCTACCTGTCCTTAATTACTTAATGTGGATAAAGCGTTGATAAATAATTCCGGTATTTATCTCTCACGCTTCAGCATTTGTTACGAGGAGATAGGAAACTGCAGGAGACCAGACTAACTTACTGATGGTGGTGGTGAGAAGTGGTGGTGTCTTTGGTGGGTGGTGCTGGTGTTGGTGGTGATCGTGGTAGTGGTGGTGGTGGGAAAAGTCAAAACACTCTGATTGGTTGATTATTATGATGATTTTGTCAAGAAAGGTTCTAATTCCCTGATTTCCCAAGATGTTTTATCTAGAACGAATCAAAAGTGGTCTGTTAATAAACTGTTATTGTCGAGAAAAGAACATTTAGCACCTCGCTATAAGAAATATTTGACATATCTACCAGTGTATGTGTTAAAACTTCTTAGTTAGGTGATGCCCAGGTGTTCACTTCAATCAGGTGACCACTCAGGTGATACTCAGATGTTTACTTCAATCAGGTGGCCATTCAGATAATACTCAGGTGTTTACTTCAATCAGGTGGCCACTCAGGTGATACTCAGGTGTTTACTTCCATCATGTGGCCACTCAGGTGACACTCAGGTGTTTACCTCCATCAGGTGGCCACTCAGGTGATACTCAGGTGTTTACTTCCATCAGGTGGCCACTCAGGTGATACTCAGGTGTTTACCTCCATCAGGTGGCCACTCAGGTGATACTCAGGTGTTTACCTCCATCAGGTGGCCACTCAGGTGATACTCAGGTGTTTACTTCAAGTGATGCTCAGGTATTTACTTCAATCAATTAACCGTTGATTCAGGGTGTGTAAATATCTTGGCTCTGATCTGATGAGAAGAGAAGCGTGTGTGAGTTAAGGTTGGCCGGTGTGAGGAGCAGGATGCTGGTGTGTGATACAGGGGGGGTTATATTAATAAATTTATATTGTTTATTACCGCCCGGGCATCGCTCCTGTCGTCTTGTTGATTATAAAACAGTATATTTGGCGATCTCTTGGTGTTCGCCTTTATCTAAGTTTATATTTGGCGATCTCTTGGTATTTGCCGTTGTTTAAGTTTATATTTGGCGATCTCTTGGTGTTCGCCTTTATCTAAGTTTATATTTGGCGATCTCTTGGTGTTCGCCGTTGTTTAAGTTTCTATTTGGCGATCTCTTGGTGTTCGCCTTTACCCAAGCTTGTATTTGGCGATCTCTTGATATCCCCCTCTATCCCTCTTTCTACTAGGTTCGATATTTATAATATTTGCCTACAAAAATTTAATGTTAGGAACCACGGAAGACGTCTTAAGTGACAGGAGATCAGAGTTACTATCAACAGACGGCTGGCAGACAACATCATCCACTCACCTTGTTTACTTCTTGTCTAATATTTTCCTCATAACTTTTAACATTGATCAGACTCGTGTGTTAAGAGAGGACGTATCAGTGCCTCCGGTCCACCCTGTGTTGTGTGTTTCGTGATGGTAATGCGTGTTAGGGTTAAGACTATAGTGGGGTTAGTGTCTCTGTATGGGAGTGACCGCCACCCCAATGCCGTCAGCGTCCGTCCAACAGAGACACGCCGCTGAAGAAGTCACACCAGGTGGTTAGTCTCCCCCCACGTCCACTGCCTCATGTCTTCACTCACTACTGCAGGAGTAACTAAGAGTCAGGATAATGTGAGATCCTTTTAAAAATTAAATTAATCTTTAAGACTTTACATGGTCTTAAGTAGCGACATTAACATTGACTTGATAACAACTTCCTGTGTACGAGTCCTTGTATTTATGTAATAATATATGATAATTATGTAAAAAAAATTGAATCGTAGTTTGTGTTGATAATTTCTGTGAGAATTAGAAACTAACCAAGTGTGAACACAAGTGATTTTATTTATTATTATTTCTTAAAGGTTTATTTTTCTAGCTGTTCGCCCTCTCTCAAAGTATAACTTAACATGCGGTGTTGAGGATGAAATTCTGAACCAGGAATAATTTCTGATTATTGTTATGATTGAGATAAACAGAGACAGTGGAGGAGGGTGGCCTTGTGGTACCCCAGCTGACCAAATTAGGAATTTCTCTCGTGTTAGTAAAGGAATGTTTTAAGTTTCTGTATAAATTGTCAGACACGGCCGTATGCATACACTCATATTAATGGTTAGATATTTGCGTGTCACATTATGTATTCATGTGTGCACCTGTGAGCGTAACAACAGATTACCTACATGACATGTACACATATTATGCCGCCTATATCCGTCTCATGCAAAATTAATATACATGTGCACGCATATATGTCCATATTTTATATATATATATATATATATATGTATATATATATATATATATATATATATATATATATATATATATATATATATATGTATATATATAAAGTTTGCATATGATTGATGGATCTTTTATCTTCGTTATTTATTAATCATTATTATTCGGCTTTACTACTGTGGATATCTCAAACAAATAGTTTGTTTGGAAATTATATTATGGATTCTAAAAATTATCTATATATATATATATATATATAATTTATTAATTTTTAAATACATAAGTTTAGGCTCTAGGAGCTTGAGTGTACTCCAATATGGCAGGTAATAACGAGTAAATAATGAAGCTAACAAAGGTAACATAATTAACGTCGTATAAATAACTAATCTTGTTTCTTTAGTTGTGTTAGATAATTTTGAGATACATAAGTTGATAGTTAATAGTGTGAGAGTGTGTTAATAGTGTGTTGAGATGTTACAAGACACTTGAGAACATTCCCTACCCTCAGGTGTTAGTTACACCTCGCTCCTACAGTACACCTTGATCACGAGATATATTAATGCATACTTACATACATTATAATATACTGTACATATGTATAATTCAACGTCATTGAAAAATGTATACAACCTCTGTATAGCTCACATAATATACACCAATATAAGAGTACAGACGAGGTTCTGTTTTCATCCCGTCCATATCAGAATTTTTTATCAGTTCAACTTTCCCGAGGGGACCAAATTACGCTTAATATCTGTAATATTCTGCCAGTGATATATATTGATAATTTATATTCATAACACTCCATCAATAATGGCAATATCATCGTCTTTATACAAATTATCAGATGCAGGAAATTGCATTGAAACTTCACACTAGAAAATTAATAGTTTCTACAGAAGACAAAAAACAATATCTGTGTTGGTTACAGGAGGAGGAGGATGAGGAGGAGGAGGGGAAGAGGAGGAGGAGAAGTACTGAAACATGGATAAACAGGTCAACAATAATTTATTTACGATACTTACATCAAAGGCCAATAATTATCACCACAGAGACACAAGTGACTTAGAGAGAGATGGTTGGTAGGTTTGTACACTGAGCCAGGAGCACACTTGAGCAAGGAACTCATCATTACAACTTAAGCTGTAAGACATTCTCATCCACCCAGTCAATTTACTCAACCCCGTGTGTGTGAGCTTCCAAATGTAGGGATTTTTTTGTGTCGTTTAATCTCACTATCGTGGGTATTCACTGAGACCGTCTCATGACACCGATACATTTTATATGACAGTCAAACGGCGGGAAATTGTCCATAAATGTCACTGACACTGTCGAAGGTAACATTTACATCTAAAATATTCTCTTTCGTGACATGGTATTTCTTATTCATGGAAGTAGGTAGCCAGGGCTGAGAACTCCACATTCAGGGAACACCACAGTCAGGGAACACCACACAGCCACTCACAGGAAAGTTCTCAACCGTCACGTCAAGCAGGACTGTCTTGGGCTCCTACAGTTTCTCACTGAGGCTGACTGGATAAGGTGTGGTGGTCCAGCTTGCATCATAATGACCAGTCAGACATTAGGAACAAAGGCATAGCTTTAAGTCGTTTCTCGAGGCGTCAGTGAGAGACTTGTCACTCTCCTTTAACAGTAAGTGTTTATAAGAGGACAGATGCAACTCGCTTCACATGCCCGAGAAATAACGGGAGACTGAAACAATCAACTTATTGCATATTTACAATATACCAGAGTAAGTTCTTCTCGACCCCAACCTTAGTTTAGTAATGTATCATGACGTCAGTGATTGCACGCACACGCACACTCACACGCCTCACGATTTTCTGAGTTCCTCGTGTGTGGGTGAGATGTGAGGAGGGCTGGGGGAGGAGGGGGTAGGAGACACTGAAGGCGGCGCTGCAGGCGGCGACCAACACGACAGCTGCAGCACGCTGTACACTACTGACCACCAGCGATCATGTTCACTGTATCACCTGCAGCGTCCTGCAGTGTTGCACAACATGTTGACTTGTGGTTAGAAACACTGAGTTCTCCCTCCGTCTTGTTTACGTTACACTGAGGACTGCCAGCGTCCAGCGTGTACCCTAGGGCTGGGCTAGGGCACCCTGGACCATGGTGTAAGCCCTGGGCGTCGGCTGCTGCCCTTCGAGGCGGGCAGCGCGTGCCCCGGGCCTTATGTGACGCCTGTGATGCCTAAATTTAGTGGCGGCGGCGGCGGCGGGCGGGCCAGCACGGGGGTAGGCTTGATGGGTCGGGGCAGCACAGGCGGCAGCGCGGGCGGTAGTGGCGGCGGCAGGTAGGTGAGGGAGTGTAGGAAAGGGGCCGCCCCCCAAGTGCCAGGGTAGATGAGAGGCGGCGGGTATAGCAACGGGGGCGGGAGGCGGGCGAGGCAAGGTGGCGGGAGGAGGTGTAGATGCGGCGGGATCTCCCCGTGGCAGGTAGGCACAATCACCTCACTCGGGGGCTTGAGCGGCGGTGGCGGTGGAGGTGGCGGCGGCACCCGCTGGGGAAGTCTCACCTGCTCTTCCACGGAGCGTGGTGGAGTGCTGAGCTGCGCCAGGCCGGCCTCGATGGCGTCCTTCTCGTCCCTGGGGATCTTGAAGCGCTTCCTGCGGCGGAGGAAGCTGCCGTTCTCGAACATGTTCATGGCGGACGGGTGCAAGGTCCAGTAGGCGCCCTTGCCGGGCCTGTCGGGGCGACGGGGGATCTTGATGAAGCAATCGTTGAAGGAGAGGTTGTGTCGCAGCGAGTTCTGCCACCGCTGAGTGTTCTTGCGGTAGTAGGGGAAGTTGTCCATAATAAACTTGTAGATCTCCGCCAGTGTACACATCTTTTCCGGGCTGCCCCAGATGGCCATGGCGGTCAGGGATATGTACGAGTACGGCGGCTTCTGGTCCCCGTAACTTTCTCTGGTAGGGCGAGGCATGGTGGGCACGGAGGGGGGCAGTGCCCCCTGAACCTGTAAGTCCTAACCCACCCACTTATAATGCCGCGGGCGTGGGCGTATGTGCGAGCAGTTTTGTAGCGTAGGGCGCACTGACTCTTGCAGATGCCGTTGCAGTTGACCGCCGCGCGAGTCACGTGATCAGGTGGTGGCCGCTGAATGGCTGGCGCCGCGGGGGGGCGGGGCTAGTGCATGCATGGCCATGACGCCCGGCCCCTGCATGGCAGCCGGGACCCGCGGGGGCGTGGCGTGGGTGCCCTGCACGTGGGTGTGGCCTGGTGTGTGGGCGTGGCGGCCACGACGAGGCAGCTCAGGCAGTGGCGGGCACAATTGGGCAACATTTGCATAGTAATGAGGTTCTTTGAGCTGCCCGCCCCATGCTGACGGTGTGAGCCCGTCCACCACCGTACTCCACCTGCGGTACTCCACCACCACCACACTCCACCTGCGGTACTCCACCACCACCACACTCCACCTGCGGTACTCCACCACCACCACACTCCACCTGCGGTACTCCACCACCACCACACTCCACCTGCGGTACTCCACCACCACCACACTCCACCTGCGGTACTCCACCACCACCACACTCCACCTGCGGTACTCCACCACCACCACACTCCACCTGCGGTACTCCACCACCACCACACTCCACCTGCGGTACTCCACCACCACCACACTCCACCTGCGGTACTCCACCACCACCACACTCCACCTGCGGTACTCCACATCTATCACACTCCACCTGCTCTACCCCACCATCACCGCTGCGTGATCAAACTCAACCTAAAGTATTCCACCTCCATTGATCCATTATCCCGGTGCTACATCCCCACCACCATACTCCACATGCAGTACTCCAGCACCACCACACTCCATTAGTTTTACGCCACCACACTCTACTACAGTTCACCACCACCACCACAGTCCACCCTACCACATTGCGAGAGTCCACCTTCCGCTTCCGTCGTTACCACCACACTCCACCACCTCCGACGCTGAATACGTCTACTTTTCTCCATCTACTTCCTTCCACCTTACAGCACTCCACTCCACTCCACTCCACCACCAACCATCCAAAACAATCACTACCTCACCACCACTACCACCACCTACTCACCATGACCAACCATCCACCATTACTATCACCACCACCACCTATCCATCACCTACCCACCACCTATCCATCACTCCTAACCCACACCACTTGGCCTTAGCTCTACCATATGCCCCTCCTGTGTGGTCGCTTTCAGGTATAGTTCCCACAATACATGAATCTTCCACCTCCCATCCACCTCCCATCCACCTCCCATGCCCTGTCTTCCACCTCCAGTCGTATACTCCACATCCATTTTGACCATCGTTACTCCGCCTCTAGTTCCACCACCTTCTCCTTCACCTCCACCTCCACTTCCACACAATTTCCACTTAGCTTCTACTTCATCCTCATCCCTGATCTCCACTTTACTCCACCACCAACTTCTCCATTCCACTCCACTCCAGTACACTCCACTCACTACCTCCACGACCAACACAACACATTACCTCCACCACCTACTTCTTCACTCCATTCCACTTCACTCCACTCACCACTACTTTTGCCACTATGCCACCTCCACACTTCCACCTCCACACTTCCACCTCCACCCTACGACCGTCCACACTCCCTCCTCGGCCAGCACTGGAAGGTTCAACAGCAGGTAACCCACACCCCATCTTCTTCATGGTGGTAACCCTTTATAATCACATCATTACAGAGACGCACGAACACTCACCATCCCGACACGAACGTTGCAGCGTCCTCGGTCTGTTGCAAGTCAGATGGGCTCCAGTTCTAATAGGCCCTAGTCGTGATAGATCCCAGTCCTAGTAGGCCCCAGTCGTAATAGACCATATTCCTGATAAGCACTGGTCCTATTAAGTCTAAGTCCTTACAGGCCCCAGTCCTATTAGACCCCAAGTGCTTGTAGGTGTCAGTCGTAATATTCCCCAACCCAATATAACCTAACCTAACCATTTAGGGTGATGCTCATTAATACTTGTTCTCAGTCATAATGGGTAGGTTAGGTTAGGCTAGGTTAGGGTGTATTAGGATTGGGACGATCAGTAATGGACGATTGGACCCTATTAGATCTGGGGCCTATTACCAACGGAGCTTACTAGGACTGGATGCTATTGGGATCCACGGTATTTTTTCACCTATTCCCTACAAGTTATTCCGAATTATTTTTCACGCCTTTGTGACTGAAATTATTTTTTCTTCAGGTATTCCCTGCAACAAGTTCTACTATTACTATTTTGTATCAAATATTTCTAACAACTATTACCTCATACAGACAATACCACTATTCCGAAATATTTTGTTTAACAATTTTAATAGCCAGTATTACTATTACTTATTACATAAGACGATATCAGCTAATGGTCTCGCTAATGTAGCGATTCCAAAGTATTAATCAATGCTTTGTTTTCAACTTTCCACTGCGACTCATAGAAAGTATTACAATTCCAAAATAATTCCGTTTCCCTTTACAATAATAACTCATTTTCTTTATCTTTCACTTATATAATATTGTTTAAGTAGCTCCTGTAGTAACACGTATGACAGCAGAGTCTTGAATAACACACCGTAAAGCCCTACCACCAGCCGTCCGCCCCAGCGCCGACGAACATCTGGCTGTACTGGTGTGAAGCTGTCGTGGAAGATTTCATTAATATTGTAGTATATTTTCGGACTCCATAAAGGCTTTGAACGCTTACAACTAGAAATTATATGTTTTTTAATCGTATTTTAAGTAATTTTATTATTATAGTTTTTAGATTATATTTAGAATTATTTAGTTACTTTATACAGCGACTAGTGCTAGTAATTCCAGGTATTTTTCAGTTAATTCGTGCAATAAGAACTCCCTTATTTCTACTTATTTCCACGATTGAAGAATGTGTAATTAACTCTTGTGGATAATTTCGACTTTTTATAATATATTTCATTTAACCAATACAGCTATAGTTCAAAGTTGCTGTTATTGTTTTAGTTAATAATTAGCTATCTTCTAAAATTCCCAATTAATTTTAACTAATACATTATAATTATTTTTCTGTAAGGTAAACTGTACCACAAATTAAAACTCAATTCTTTAACTATTGCGATCAGAAATTCCCAATCATGTTCGTATTATAATTTTAAGGTATATTTTAATTAATTCTTAACTGGATTATATAGATCAGAAGAATCTCCCCTTGTGTGACGCCTCGGTGTTGCCCTGGACACACTGATCGGAACACCATCAGGAGGGAACAAAATAAGAAGAGGTTCCTGGCTTTCCCCTTGAACGACGCCGCCTTAATTATAACCGTGAAAATAATCGAATGAAAACTTGTGATCCCAGATATACGTAACTTTCTCCCTCCTTCATTCTATTCCTCTTTTTTTGCAAACAATTGTCAATTATCAATTAACGGCGGCCATAATTCAGGGTGGAGAGACTATCGTGAGATAATCCGATCCGTAATTAATGAGAACTTCACGGCGGGAGGCAGCGAGCTTTTCACACAAGGATTTTGGCCCCGTCCTTCATCAGGATTTAGCGGGTTAAGGTGTCCGTACGTCCGTCTGTGTGACTGTCTGTCTTTGTCAGTGTTATGAAGGTAGATTTATGAGTTCCCTGGCGTGAGTCTAGTCATTTATGCTCACAGGTGTTCCCAACTGACGACGACCTGCCGGGGACTACCTGACGCTTCATTTATGATAACGTGATGTATGTTTTTGTTAAATTTATTCGATGTTTGATGGTTTTTCAGATTGTATTCAATGTTTGTGACCATTTTAATTTGAGGAACCATTTTTTTTTGTAATACTGAAGGAAAATTAACATGTATTCGATGTTAATCTCGTAAAATATTCCCGACAACAGAGTAATAGTAGAGAATATTTATATGTACGAGCGTTTATATTATGTATTACTCAAAAACTCACCCAAATATAAAATAATACCCCATACGCCCATATATTAAGTGAAGCACAAGACTTATTGAAGATACTCGTATGATCACTTCCATAACCACACTACCATGCCTCAGTACCTCCTCTTATACGGTAGTTATGGTGTTCCCAAGGGCCAAGCGTAATACCCTAGGGAACCTCATGAGACAAGATGCTGCTGGTGGTGGTGTCGGCCCTGTCGGCTTCTCCTCCTCCTGCTTCCTCTTCTGTTTCTTCTCCTGCTTCTTCTCCTGCTTCTTCTCCTTCTCCCCTGGCCGACCAACATACCTGACCAATCAATCAATAACCCACATACATACATACACGCACGTACACACATAAGCACATACACAAACAGGCCTTCAAAGATTATTCCTCAACACACACACACACACACACACACACACACACACACTTGACTGACAACTTCCTCCCTCCCTCCATCTGACCATCCCTCCTCCTGCTTAAAACTCTCCTAATTAGCCATCATTATATCTCCGATGCATAGGTTAAGGTCCATTCGATTCTCTCCCCTGTAAAGAAACCCTTAGGGAAGTGGGTTAAACTGAGGGAGGCGCTGAAGGGGACGCTACGGAGGGTGAACCTGATCTATGGAAATTAATATTATAGATTGTGTTGTAGTGAGGGAGGTGGAGGTAATGAGAGGCCAAGGGAGAGGTGAGTGAGGCCAGGGAGGTAATCAGAGGGAGAGGTGAGTGAGGCCAGGGAGGTAATGAGAGGCAGAGGGAGAGGAGAGTGAGGCCAGGGAGGTAATGATGTGTTTACCTCCTCTGTTTAGGGAGGTATATTTTAAGGTTTATAGAGGGAGTTTAATGGTGTGTGTGTGTGTGTGTGTGTGTGTGTGTGTGTGTGTGTGTGTGTGTGTGTGTGTGTGTTGTTTATGACTTTTTATTTGTGTATTATGCGTGTATGTATAAATTCCCATGTAAACACCTGGCGTAGTATATGTACGTGTATAAGTTACCATGTATACACGATTATTGGCATACATGAGTGTATTTATGTGCACATGAATGAAGAATATCACTAATGCACAGATAGAAAGAAATACCTGTAAGTTACGGATAAAATAGTTACACACACACACACACACACACACACACACACACACACACACACTCACACACACACACACACACACACACACACACTCAACTAGCCAACAAAGTAATCCTTAACTTCCTGTCATAGTGAGGCATAATTTCTCTTGTCCAGTTTGTTTGTTTATTTGTGGTATTGTGATATTTAAACCTAGAGACGACTTGTTAATGATTGGGCAGATCAAGATGTTGTGAATAATGCAGGGCCCTTAGTGTAATAGTGGTTGTAGTTGTTGTTGTGGTAATAGTAGTCATATTAATAGTAGTAGTAGTATTGTTAGTAGTGTTAGTAATAGTAGTAGTATATCCTTGTTGCCTCAGTCCACAATATACATAACTAACCCAATAAGTTACTGAGTGATATATTAGTTCTTACTCAATAGTCTCTTGTTTGTATGTAGGTACAGACGACCATCATCAATAGTCTTTCACTGAACTCTTGAATGATGTGACGTTTGATACATGTTTTTCTCTTCATAGATTTGCATTTTATAATATTTTTTTTTATTAATTTTTAACTCAACGTCTCTTTCAGTCAGAAATTTATTCAGATTGTTTTTGTTTTTATCTTCTGTAAGTCTTGACTACAACAACAACAACAACAACAACAACAACAACAACAACGACGACGAAAACAGCAATAATAATAATAATAATAATAATAATAATAATAATAATAATAATAGTAATTTACAGTAATTACCCTTTAATATACGTATTGAAAGTTAATATTTATTTACTTAAGCAATTTTTTACAATATTTACACTAATACATTTTCTACTGTATTCAACCTTTAATATGCGCTAAGAAAGTCAACGTTAATTTACAATATTTACACTTTCATACATTTTTTACATAATATTTACCCTTTAAATATACGCAATAAAGGTTATGACATTTTATAAGGCATTTCAAGTAACCAGGTGTAGCATTAAAGCTAAATGGCCATAATTAACTAAGTCTTAAGACAAATATTTGCGTCTTAAACCTCAGGAGAAACACACTTACGGTCAGTTTTGAGGAGCGTAATCTTCATCTCTTGTGTTTCTGGTTAAGTTAATAGACAAGGAAGCAGTTAAGTAACTTATAATTATGAACGCACTTACAACGAGTTCCTCTGAGCGTGTTTCTTACTTTAGTTTTATATAAAGTGGGAATGTGGTTAAGTGTGTGTGTGTGTGTGTGTGTGTGTGTGTGTGTGTGTGTGTGTGTGTGTGTGTGTGTGTGTGTGTGTGGGATATACCAGCGACAATTATCCTTCATCTCAACACAATTACTGAAGGTAAGAATAACAAGAGCTCTCACTATTACAGGTAACATCATCAGGTATAATTAACAAATATTCATGTCACCTGTTTAGAAAGTGAGGTAAAGGTGAGACAAACTGCTGTTATTTACCCAAGCAACTCACCTCTATGGTATTAGAAAGTATATCAAGAATAATGTTAATATTTTCTGGTGATATTGACCATTGCAAACTTCTACTTTGTTTATATTATCAAAGTATTTTTATTCGTAAACTATCAAACTGTTTATCTTCAAATATAGTTTAAAAATGGTCACTTGGAGTATATAAATAATGTATATATTAATGATTCAAATATAAGATGTATAGACTTATTATGAGTTGATATATGAATGTTTATTGTTGTTTTTGTCTAAGGCGTCTCAGCTGCCAGGGTTATTAAGCACCGTTCACTCTCTCTTGCTTTCAACAACAGACAACCTTTCCTGATTTATTTGACTACACAGTTTCTCTCTAATATAAGAGAGAGAGAGAGAGAGAGAGAGAGAGAGAGAGAGAGAGAGAGAGAGAGAGAGACAGTGTTCCAACTTGTTTTCAGCAAAAGGAAGTGTTGCAAACGTCTCTCATTATGTAAATTACTCGTAATAAATCCCGTGTTGGTGGCGCTGTTTACACCTGCGCCCGGACCCCTCAAAACACCTGCCTCTTTTACCTGATATTAATTACTATGATCCGTCACCGTTGCCTTTAATATAAGGTATATCAATCGTTATATATCATAGGATATATCACTAAAGATATATCTACAAATAGCTACGTATTAGTTTTCTTGTTATGGTAATAATTTGCATATATAAACGTAATGTTATTCTCTTTAGTATTTTCTTTGTAATTATCAGTCATTTATATTAACTTCAAGATTGATTAAGAACAACTAGATATTTTGCTTCGTTTTTGTGTCTATTTTTCTTTTATTTTAATACTTAAATTAACGAGTCTTTAACTAGCATTTAATGTCAAGGAAAGAACCATTTAATTTCTTCAGTTTTTAAATATTAAAATTCTCTCTTATGATAATTTGACACCAAGATATACCACTATGAGCTATTAATATAACACAGGAGCTATTTAACATAACACCGGAGCTATTTAACATAACACCGGAGCTATTTAACATAACACTGGAGCTATTTAACATAACACTGGAGCTATTTAACATAGCACTGGAGCTATTTAACATAGCACTGGAGCTATTTAACATAACACTGGAGCTATTTAACATAGCACTGGAGCTATTTAATATAACACCGGAGCTATTTAACATAACACTGGAGCTATTTAACATAACACCGGAGCTATTTAACATAACACTGGAGCTATTTAACATAACACCGGAGCTATTTAATATAACACCGGAGCTATTTAACATAACACTGGAGCTATTTAACATAACACTGGAGCTATTTAACATAACACCGGAGCTATTTAACATAACACCGGAGCTATTTAACATAACACCGGAGCTATTTAACATAACACTGGAGCTATTTAACATAACACTGGAGCTATTTAATATAACACCGGAGCTATTTAACATAACACTGGAGCTATTTAACATAACACTGGAGCTATTTAACATAACACCGGAGCTATTTAACATAACACCGGAGCTATTTAACATAACACCGGAGCTATTTAATTTACTCTAAGCTACATAGTAATATTTTCTTTATATTCACCAAAAGAGCCAAAAATATCTTCATCATTATCACTATTTCTCTTCAGGTAATCATCCAGGTAAGATAATTATCTCATACCTGTCGTTAATTAGGTACCTACTTTCCGGTTTTCATTGATATTAAAAAAACCATATTCTTATTTAGCTCTAAAATGATAAATTTCGTTATTTTCTGGTGATATGTTATTTTGTACTAGTTTGTGAAATATATCTAGTAGTTTCTATTGCCCTATTAATAATACTATTATTTCGTAGTTGTTTATGTAGTATTTAGAGGGAAGAATTATCCGTAGGTATATTTCTGTAGGTGTCTTTAGCTTTCAAAGGGATTATTAGGCTGTGTTTCTGTCTGTCTGTATGTATTTGTGTATGTGTATGTATGTGTATGCAAGTTTGTGTGTGTGCGGGCGTGTATGTGAATGTGCTCAGGTGTGTGTACTAACAATTTATATGTGTAATAAGTTAAAATCTAGGTTAGTTATTGAGGTAAAAACATGATGATAAATTTAACTTTCCCAAGACTAAATTTATGAAACAATAAGACACAAAATTATATAAAAAAAAAAAAAAATACGACTCATAAATTAAATAATATTATGGTTCATAGAGTAATTACGAAATACGATAAATCAGGTAATAAATACGTATATTAGTGAAATGAAATAAGGGCTAATGTAAGAGGAGGTAGAATAATGTAATGTTAGTTATCATTAAGGTAATATGTAGAGAATATAAAGTAACAATAATATAACAACAAGAACAAGACAACTACCAACAATAATAATACAATAATTAAACAACAACATCAACAATAAAACAAAGAAAAACAACTAAAACAATGCTACCACCCACAACAACAACAATCTTACAAGGACATTAAAGAAGTATAAACAATCACTACAATACCAACACAATTACTGGTTCCTTTATTATACAGAAGAGAACAAGATTATGAACAAGACAATAAAGTTAATAAAGAAAATAATCAATAATAAACCAGGATTTAGGTATATTATTAATAATATATTAAAGGAGAATAATAAAGTTTGATAATAAAGTTGTAAAAAAAATGTGAAGAATTAGTTAAGAAGTTTTTTAAGGATAATAACCGATAAATTGAAAATAAGATTAAATGAAAATAACAAAAATTGGAATAGGGATTAAAAAACAATAGATAGGTTTTAATAGATAGATAGATAGATAGATAGATGGATAGATAGATGGATAGGGTAGAGTAACAGAGTGAGGTAGGGTGTGGAAGGAAGAGACAAACAGGGTATAGGAAGAGGAGAAGGGAGAAGAAAGGGAGAAAAAGGGTGGAAGAAGAAGGGGAAGAATATGAGGGATAATGAAGAGGAAGAAGGCTGGGAGGAGAAGAGGAAGAGTTGGAGAACTGAGGTGGAGAAAGAGAAAAGGGGAAGATGGAGGTAGAAGAAGTAGAGTAGGAGGAGGAGGAGGAGGAGAAGGAAGAAGGAGGAGGAGGAGGAAGAGGGTGATGGAAGAAGAACAGTAGAAGAATAATTGAGACAGAAGGAGTAGAAGGAAAAGGAGAAGGAAGAAGGAGAAGAAGGAGGAAGACGGTGATGGAAGAAGAACAGTAAAAGAATAATTGAGACAGAAGGAGTAGAAGGAAAAGGAGAAGGAAGAAGGATAGGACAACAAGGATGAAGGCGGTGAGAATTACAGGCTTGGTGTAATCCAATAATTGCACTTTATTACCCCGGATGGAGAAGGTTATAGACAGTACTAGGGAAGGAGACAGACGGGAATCACTGTCTGACGTATGACTGTCTCTTACCCGTCTTAATATTAGGCCATTAATTCATTGATTATCGTGAGAAGTAGATCGATAAAGTTTATGAATCAAATTTACTTGGTAACTGAAGTAAGGATGAGGGGGTAATACCTCCAAGTGGGTAGGTGGTTTTGTTGTGTGATTGTTAAGTAGGTGTTTTAAGTGTTAAGTATACCTGTTTTAAGTGTTATCTAGGTATTGATTAATAGGTGAGTAGTCTACCTCCGGACGAGAGAGAGAGAGAGAGAGAGAGAGAGAGAGAGAGAGAGAGAGAGAGAGACATAACACACCGTGACAGTATTAGCATAAAAAATTGTGACATTGGAGTCGACGACGTGCGGTAATGAAGGGTTCCAATAATGTCCCTCTGCGTCGCTGCCCAATCATCACAGTCTTCCAACCGCCGGCCAGCTGACATCAAGTGAGAGGGGATGTACCGCGGGCATTACCGTTACAGTAGATGTACCGAGGTAATATTAGAAGAAATACAATGATAGCGTTGGGTGTGATTAACGATGTGGGGGAAGGAGGGGTGGGGTAGGGGGTGGTGGAGGGAGAGAGAGGGGGAGGGGGGTGTGGAGAGGGTAGGGAAAGGGAGAGAGAGGGGTAGAGGGAGGTGGAGGGGGTAGGGAGGGGGATGGTAGAGGGAGGGGTAGAGGGGAAGATGTAAGAGGTGGTGGAGGGGATAGGGAGAGGTAGGGGTAGAGAGGAGGGTGTGAGAGGGGGTGAAAGGAGGTAGGGGAGAGAGTGGGGGAAGGAGGGGGGTACGAAGGGGGACCGAAAAAAGAGAAAAACTTAGGTGGGGGAGGTGGGAGTAGGTCCCCCACCTCCCCCACTGTTGTATATTTAGAAGAGTTGTAGTGTAGTTATCTCTCTCTCTCTCTCTCTCTCTCTCTCTCTCTCTCTCTCTCTCTCTCTCTCTCTCTCTCTCATCCAGCATTCCTGAACATCGACCAAAATCATTACATTATTATAAAACTTATCTCCATCCTGTTTAAAAAAAAAAAGTTTGTTATGTATTAAAAAAAAGCCCAAAACAAGGCATTTGTTCCTTGTTGAAGACGCACCAACATCCACTAAAATCATCTTAACATGTTGTCTGTGTAGTTACAAAGTTATTTTCTCCCCTCTTCAACATGTCATACTCATATGTTCATTCCCATCCGCCCAAAACATGACAAATATTATGTTCGTCCTGGGCAAAGATACGACACAAAACTAGATTACGGCTTTGCCAACGTTAATCTACGCCAGATTAATTTCGGCTTTATAATAGTGGTGTGCGTCCTGGGGAGAAAAAAAATAACCACTAGCGGAGAGCGAAGAAAGCAATTCGAACTGTGTAAAGAGGATTACAGGTGAAGTTAGCGGATTACAGGTGAGGTTAGGGGATTACAGGTGAGGTTAGGGGATTACAGGTGAAGTTAGCGGATTACAGGTGAAGTTAGGGGATTACAGGTGAGGTTAGGGGATTACAGGTGAAGTTAGCGGATTACAGGTGAAGTTAGGGGATTACAGGTGAGGTTAGGGGATTACAGGAGAGGTTAGGGGATTACAGGTGAGGTTAGGGGATTACAGGTGAGGTTAGGGGATTACAGGTGAGGTTAGGGGATTGCAGGTGAGGTTAGGGGATTACAGGTGAGGTTAGGAGATTACAGGTGAGATTAAAAGATTACAGGTGAAGTTAGGGGATTATAGATGAAGTTAGAGGATTACAGGTGATGTTAACGGGATTACAGGTGAGGTTCGTGGATTACAGGTGAGGTTACATGATTACAGGTGAAGTTAGAGAATTACAGGTGAAGTTAGAGGATTACAGGTGAGGTTAGGAGATTACAGGTGAGATTAGAGGATTACAGGTGAAGTTAGAGGATTACAGGTGAGGTTAGGAGATTACAGGTGAGATTAGAGGATTACAGGTGAAGTTAAAGGATTACAGGTGAAGTTAAAGGATTACAGGTGAGGTTAGAAGACTACAGGTGAGGTTAGAAGACTACAGGTAAGGTTACAGGATTAAAAGTGAAGATTTTTTCCAGATTCACAAAGTAATCCGTTCTTTAATTGAGCGTTTGGTAACTAGTGATGAGAGATAATGTAACACGTTAGCGTAGAGTCTCAGTGTGATTTTTAAGGTCATTTTACAAGTTATTTTTGCGCTTATAGGTTGGAGGCAGCCAGACAGGTAATTTCATTTATGTCTTAAGTTATGAGAGACTCTAACTTAGGAGTTTTTGAGAAGAGGTCTTGACGAAGCTGTGGTCCTAGATTTCGTTCAAGATTTTAGGACTTGTAACTAAACTTTTTTGGACAATAAAGTCAAAATAAAATTAAATTGAAGAAAAAAGTTAGATTTTTTTATTTATTATATATTTTTTATTTTTACGAGTGGGATATTTTTTTTTTACCTTGTGTGAAGTTAAATTGAATGCCGGTAATTACTTTCTTTGGATCACCTGTAGATTAGACACTCCAGCTTGTTTGACCTGAAGATTAACCACCCTAACACTACTTGGGCTGGGTAGGTTAGGTTAGGTTAGTTCGTTTTAGGTTAGGTTAGAGTAGGATAGGTTTGGTTTAGGTTAGGTTAGATTAGGTTAGCGCGAACGTGATTAATTTTGAGATGAATTAAGTTATTGTATCTGATCTTCAAATGATCATCTTCCCTCCTTGTAAACATAAAACATAGATTAACGATGAGAATAATACTTTACTTTAGTTCAAATTAAAATCGTTTAACTTTAATCACCGATGTATTAAGAGTCATTAAGGTATACAGGTACAGGTAGTCATTAAGGTATACAGGTACAGGTAGTCATTAAGGTATACAGGTACAGGTAGTCATTAAGGTATACAGGTACAGGTAGTCATTAAGGTATACAGGTACAGGTAGTCATTAAGGTATACAGGTACAGGTAGTCATTAAGGTATACAGGTACAGGTAGTCATTAAGGTATACAGGTACAGGTAGTCATTAAGGTATACAGGTACAGGTGTGGAGTCAGTCTCATGTGCAGGTAAAATTAGAATATCTGGTTTTACATTTACTGACCAGTGTTTACATCCAGCGTGGGAAGGACGACGAGCGCGATGAATTAACTCTACGCAGTTTACACACACACACACACACACACACACACCCACACACACACACACACACACACACCTGTCTGTCTGTCTGTCTCACTCTGTCTGTTTTCCCTTTCTCTTTTTCTGTCTATCTCTGCCTGTCTCAATTTTTCTCAGTCTATCTTTCAGCTTGTTTACCCCTCTCTCTCTCTCTCTCTCTCTCTCTCTCTCTCTCTCTCTCTCTCTCTCTCTCTCTCTCTCTCTCTCTCTCTCTCGTAGGTAATAAATATGTCAACATGTGGTAAAGGCATACATGTTATTACTAATTTAAGACGTCCTCGGGGAGCTGGGCGGAGACTTAGCCACATTATAATGAGACCAACAGCGTGATTAGGCCACAACAGCGTGATTAGGCCACAACAGCGTGATTAGGCCAGAGTGATTGGTTCCCGACACCTGCGAATCGTGATTGGGGTGTTGGTCTGCTTCCTGGGCGTGGTTGAGTTGTTAGTTTCTGGGAGAGTTGTAAATTGCGATTAGGAATTAGTATGTTGTCTAGGCGTGATTGGTTTAGTAGTAGTAGTAGTAGAAGTAGTAGTAGTAGTAGTAGTAGTAGTAGTAGCAGTAGTAGTAGTAGTAGTAGTAGTAGTAGTAGTAGTAGTAGTAGCAGTAGTAGTAGTAGTAGTAGTAGTAGTAGTAGTAGCAGTAGTAGTAGTAGTAGTAGTAGTAGTAGTAGTAGTAGTAGCAGTAGTAGTAGTAGTAGTAGTAGTAGTAGTAGTAGTAGTAGTAGTAGTAGTAGTAGTGTTTTAATTATTATTTTCAGATACGAACCACTAAAATTACTAATACTTAAATATAAACAAATAAATACGTAAATAAAAATAGATAGACACAAACGGAAACACGACACAAACACGACACAAACACGACACAAACACGACACAAACACGACACAAACACGACACAAACACCACACAAACACGACACAAACACGACACAAACACAACACAAACACGACACAAACACGAAACAACACAAACACGACATAAACACGAAACAAACACGACACAACACAAACACGACACAAACACAACACAAACACAACACAAACATAACACAAACACAACACAAACACAACACAAACACGACACAAACACAACACAAACACAAACAATATTTTTGATGTATGACCTGAGTTTATGTTTAAATACAAAGATAAATCATTCTTAATCTATTAGTTTATGTCTTTAGTTGTTGAGGCGGAGAAAAATACACAAAAATATGTCCAAAAAATACCGAAAAATGATTCATAAGTGTTGCCAGGTGTATGACGTGTGTTGGTAGCGACAGGTAACGTATTGGTTACTCAGTCGATGACGTCATTTGTAGTATGAATGGTGATTGGTTATACATTTAACTGCGTCATTAGCTTAGATGATGATTGATTACTGAATCGATGACGTCATTTCTAACTTGAGTGATGATTGGTGATGCGATTGAGTGTGTCATTAATAGCTAGATGGTGATTGGGAATACTTATAAGTGCATCATGTAAAGCTACGTTAGTTTTTGATGAAGCAGAAGAATACGTCATTATCAACCAAAATTAAACTTGGTTATATAAGCAACTAGAAACAACCCAAATAATAATTGGTTATATACGCAACTACGTCACTATCAACCAAAATGATGATTGGTTATATACTCAACTACGTCACTATCAACCAAAATGATGATTGGTGATGTAAGCGACTACGTCATTAGCAACTAGAATAGTGATTGGTGAGTCAGTGTATTACGTCATTAACCCGTAAACCTGTCAGAAGCCTCGTGTTTAAGTCCATTTAACTCAGCAGAGGGAAGTGTTTAGATCCCGGGCTCTATTATATTATAGCATCGTTCATAAACCGTCGGGGAAAATATACCAGCGATCGGGATGAATAATATGCCGATAAAGAGTGATCCCAGATATGTTAATATAACTACTGGGTGATGGATATATCCTGCCTGTGTTATATCATGTCGGGTATACCTCCTTCATTTCTCCTTAATTCTTACTCTGTCTTTTATTCTTTCTATCTCTCCTTCATTCTACCTCACTTTCTCCTTTCTTCACACACTCCTTCATCCTTCCTTCCTACCTCCTTCCTTCTCCTTCACCTCACCCATTAAATTCCTTCTTCCCATCTTCCTCCTCATCCCTCCTTCCTTTTTCTCCTTATCTCTCCTTCCTCCTTATTTCTCTTTCCTCCTCCTCCTTCCTTCACCTCCCTCCTTCATAATAACGTCTTTGTGTCGTAGTTACGTCGTCTTCCGTCGTGGTTTCAGCGTCGTGAATAAGCGTCGGCGTTGCGGCGTCGCCAGTCCGCAGATATGCGTCACAGGTGTTGGTCACAGCCGCAGCTTGGCCGCAGGAGCCGCAGGTTGCCGCCGAGGGTATCAATTGCCGCGGCCAGTGAGGTCGTCGCGATTTATCGGCCTGTTTGTCGACGGTGGGGGGGGGGGAGGGGGGAGGGAGAAGGGGGAGGGGGATGAGGGGGAATAGTGAAAAATAAGGGGAATAGGAGGGGATAGTGATGTGTCGAATGGATGGAATTGAATAGTATAAGGGGGGATGGGAAGAGTTGACGAATAGGGGGGAGAGGAAAGGGTTAGGAGGGAAGGGGTAGAGGAAGGGGTAGGGGAAGGTAGACGTGTTGATGGATGAGTAATAATGATGGGAGGAAGATGAGAAATGGAAGAGGAGGAAGGAGGGAGGAAGGGAAGAGAGAGAGGAAAGGTTGAGATGGAGAAGGGGGAGGAAAGGAAGGAGGAAGGGATGTGAGGGAGAAGAGAGAAGGAAGGAGATCTGACATAAGCAGGAGGAGGCAGAGGGGTGAAGTATACTCAGTAGGTAGTATAGTGAAGTATACCTGCTGATATAGCCTTAAGGAAGAACAATTATTTATAGTAATTAGAAATATCGATATAAAACAAATGTATCCAGATATAATTTGTCCCATATTTATTCCCGAGCCTTGAATTATATCGGGGAATATCGTATTATATCTGTCTGTACGTTTGTCTGTCTGTATACAATATATTATTACCCCTTGGAGTACGTCTGTTTGTCTGTTTGTCTGTATATTCTTTGTGTGTGTTTTTGTGACCATTTCTTTGTAATTTTTATCTCAATTATTTCTGCGTTCTTTATTTTGTTCCTCTGTCTTTGTATCTCTCAATTGTTCCCTCTTTTAATCTATTTTTATCATACTGTTCTGTCTCTCTTGTTTATTAATAATTCTCTTTCTTATCTTTATTTATTTCTCTACGATTTTCTGTCTCTTTATCTCTCATTTACTTGTTCACCTGTTAATCTAATTTTATCCTGGCGGGAGATAATAACATAGGTGTCATGTCATGTGCTTGACACCTGGCAAATAATGCAAGAGGGGGTGAGGAGGGTGTCATGCTACTGTTATTACTCTTGACACATCATGACATGTAAATATGACAGCTGAGTTGATGGATGTGACACCTCTGGACAGGTAGATATGACACCGTTGAGTAGACAGAAATGACAGTTCATGGCTGGTAAATATGACAGTTAAATAGATGGATGTGACACTTTATGACACGTACATAGGAGAATGTTGAGCAGACAGTCATGACACCTCTGTAAATATGACACTGTTAAGAGCAAAAGAACGTGACACTTCATGACGCCCCTGAGTTAGATGTGACAGTTCATGACAGATAAATATTGATAACTCTGAACAGGTGGGCGTGACAGCTCATGACAGGTGAACATGGCTGCTCATGACAGTAAAGCATGACACCATTTATTAGATGGACGAGACAACTCATTATAGATTCAAGACATCACTGGCTTTTAGAGCATGGCAGTATGAGGGCATGACAGTCTTAGTATGAGGGCATGACAGTCTTAGTATGAGGGTATGACAGTCTTAGTATGAGGGCATGACAGTCTTAGTATGAGGGTATGACAGTCTTAGTATGAGGGTATGACAGTTAGTATGAGGGTATGACAGTTAGTATGAGGGTATGACAGTCTTAGTATGAGGGTATGACAGTTAGTATGAGGGTATGACAGTTAGTATGAGGGCATGACAGTCTTAGTATGAGGGTATGACAGTTAGTATGAGGGCATGACAGTTAGTATGAGGGCATGACAGTCTTAGTATGAGGGCATGACAGTCTTAGTATGAGGGTATGACAGTCTTAGTATGAGGGCATGACAGTCTTAGTATGAGGGTATGACAGTCTTAGTATGAGGGTATGACAGTTAGTATGAGGGTATGACAGTTAGTATGAGGGTATGACAGTCTTAGTATGAGGGTATGACAGTTAGTATGAGGGTATGACAGTTAGTATGAGGGCATGACAGTCTTAGTATGAGGGTATGACAGTTAGTATGAGGGTATGACAGTTAGTATGAGGGCATGACAGTCTTAGTATGAGGGCATGACAGTCTTAGTATGAGGGCATGACAGTTTTAGTATGAGGGTATGACAGTTAGTATGAGGGCATGACAGTCTTAGTATGAGGGTATGACAGTTAGTATGAGGGCATGACAGTCTTAGTATGAGGGTATGACAGTTAGTATGAGGGCATGACAGTCTTAGTATGAGGGCATGACAGTCTTAGTATGAGGGCATGATAGTTTTAGTATGAGGGTATGACAGTTAGTATGAGGGCATGACAGTCTTAGTATGAGGGTATGACAGTTAGTATGAGGGCATGACAGTCTTAGTATGAGGGTATAACAGTTAGTATGAGGGCATGACAGTCTTAGTATGAGGGTATGACAGTTAGTATGAGGGCATGACAGTCTTAGTATGAGGTGTATGACAGCATTGTATTACAGGGAAATACAAATTCCTTCCCATGTATGATGAGACTCTAGACAGATAATTATGACAGATCATGACAGGTCAGGTATACAGGCATGACAGGTAAGAATGTTTCCCAGGTAATAAATAATTATCCTTTTATCATTAATTAATTTATTGTTTTTGGCTATATCGTTAAGTCATTTTATATTATAGGAAATTTACCTTGATATACGTTTACCTGTCTATATTAATCGTAGTTTCTCCTTTATAATATATAGATTTATAGAAACTAGAATTTATAAATATATTGCTTTTCACTTCTCTTTTTTTAACTGCGAATACCACAAATGGACAGACGTAGTTTCAGGTGAGTAACAGAAAATGAAAAAAAAAATGAAATAAAATAGTTGAAAAATATTGCTTTGTTTTGGCAGCTGTAGCAAAGGACGGTGGCAAAAAACACCTCTTTTAACCTGTCAGTCACACGCCTCACATGTAACAATTTGGCTACATACCGAGGTGGTAGTGTGGAAGGTGGATGGTTGGTGGAGGTGGTAGAGGAGTGCTTTGCTGTGGGTGGTGGAATGGAAATATAAATAAATATTACTAGCAAAATATAACAACAAAATCAATAACTTCCAACAAACAGAATCGGGTTTAGATAACACTAGGGACAGAAAAACAAATTTCATCAAATTCGTCCTGGAAAAAAAAAAAATATATATCACTAGCGAGAAAATATGGAGATAATACTTGGAAAAAAAATTAAAAAAAAACACTGATGCTAAGGGGGAAAAAGTGAATAGTTTATGTTAGGAAAAAAAATAGCATATTCCTTACCACTCATTTATAACGTCGGAAAATTATTAAATGGTAAATATTATAAATTTTGTTATTATTACTTTAATTAACGAAATAGAAAATAAGTAAATATTATAGAAAAATTATGGATATTTTTCATTCATCTCACTTACAATATGAGTGGATATTTAAGTAAAGAAAAATCAGGAAAATTATATAAGTTATATTAATATTACTTACAAAAACTGAAGGAAATAAATAACACCAGGAAAAAATAAGTTTCAGTAAAATCACCAAGAAAAAACGAAGAAAAATTTAAGTAAAACCAGAAAAAATAACAAAATTATTAATAAAAAAAAACTTGCAATAAAAACAATATAATTAATCCAAGAAAAAAATTAAATAAATAACATAACTTAAGGAAAAACAAGTACAAAAAAACGTAATCACATCAGGAAAAAATAACAATAAAATTTTAATCACAAAAATCCCCCAAAATACATACAAATATATAATTAATAGAAGAAAAAGGTTTGAAAGACATCACAAACACACACCATCCAAAAGAACAGGTATGACCCCCCCTCTAGTGTGAGAAGCTGTGGTGTAGGGCCATAAATCCAGTGGTCAGGGCCATGATGGATGGATTAGGGCCCTAGTTTGTCAGGGGTTGTCACTTGGTCATGGTACAGTGAGTGTGTAGATACTGGTGTCATGGTTGTGGTATTCGTATGGTAGATCTAGTGTGTGTGTGTGTGTGTATGTATGTATGTATGTATGTATGTCTATTCAGTCATAATACATAGATACTTATTGTATTGTTGTATATTTTCTTAAGTGTGTGTGTATCTGTTCATGTGTTTGTGTTGTGTGTGTGTTGTATTTCCCGGGGTGTCGTGTGTACACTTTATGAGCCAGTAAAGCAAGTGTTCGCCGTACACACAAGCAGGAAGGAGTGTTGATGACGGTCCGGGAGCTGTGAGAAAAAGCAACAGTTTTATGTTGTAATTAAGATAATTATTATCCTTATACTATATTATATTAGTTGTTATTCCTCCTCTTCCTTATCCTCTTTCTTCTCCTCCTCGTTCTTCTCTTCTTTCTTATATTTCCTTCTTCCTCCAAAGAGAAGATGAAGATGTCTGATGAAAGGAAAACGCCGAAAAGAGACGATTTTTTGTATATACATTTTCAGCCACATTTACAAAGTTTTTACGAAACACTCTCTCTCTCTCTCTCTCTTCCTATATATATATATATATATATATATATATATATATATATATATATATATATATATATATATATATATATATATATATATATATATATATATATATATATATATATATGCACCGCCAACACGTCATGAGAGTTAACAATAAGACAGGACAGGTAACATAACATTACCGTAGATTCAATCCAGGTATTTCTCCTCATAAATAACAATCACCGTTTTTGAAACAATAATCATCCATTTTCCGACACTAATCACGCATTTTCGGCCGGACTGAATGAAAGAATAAACGGTAATGGTCGTCTTCCGATCACTGATAATGTGCACGCCGATGACTATGCCGAAATTCCATTAATGATCGTTCGGGGGAGAATAGTAATAATCCACACCTCGCTGGTTCTTTATGAGAGTACCACAGTGTACCACCCGATGGTGGTGGTGGTGTGGTAGCAGTACCACAGTGTACCACCCGATGGTGGTGGTGGTGGTGTGGTAGTGGTGTGGCAGTGTGATAGTGCAGTGGTATAGTGGTGGTAGTCGTAGTGTGGTGGTTGTGTTGTGTTGATGGTGGTGAAGTCGTGGTGTGGTGGTAGTGGTGTTTTTGGAACTCGGTGGCAGGAGGAGATGGTGGTAGTGTTGTAGTGTGGTGTTGGTAATAGGCGGTGAATGGTTGGGGTGGTTGTCATAAAAGAGGTTGGTGATGATGGTGGTAGGTAAGGGGTAGTTGGAGGTTAAGGTGTGGTGGTAGATGGAGATAGTGGTAGTGGTGGTACTAGGTAGGAGTGGGGGAATAGTTTTCATAGTTGAGGGAGGGAGGATTGTGATGATGGTGGTAGTGGTGGTAGGTCGGGGTGGTAATGGTAATGGCAATATGGTAGAGGTGGCAACTACGATACCAGGAGTGGCAGATGGCGAGAGCGGCAGGTGGCGGGAGCGGCAGGTGGCGGGGGCGGCAGGTGGTGGCGGCGGCAGGTCGTGGAGGTAGTGTGACGCTACTAAGATGGCCGACACCGCCCCGCCCGCCTCAGCTGCCATAATACAGCCAGGCGCTCACCTGGCTGTGGCGGCTGTGTGGCGGCTGTGTGGCGGCTGTAAGGCTTCCCTGTTTTTAACTTATTGGCCGCTAAATATATGGTTAGTGATTGACATACATAAAAAAATATGCATATGTGTATATACTCCTTTGTGTGTTTGTGTGTGTGTGTGTGTGTGTGTGTGTGTGTGTGTGTAATCAATTCAAATTACTACACATCCTATAGTCACCACACCTCATCACTCACGTCAAAGTCTTATAAAAAAATCATGTCAACCCTCCCCCCCCCCGCCCACACACACACACACACACACAGACCTCCCCAGACCCCACAAATTCACACCATATATATCCACACCTTCAACACGGGCTCCAGTAATTGGGTCGTTCCAGTGGGCCAAATTACGTATGGTGAAGCCCCGTCTTGGTCATTACGCCGTTCTGTATTACATCAACGAAAGGCAACGTGCGTAATAAAGTCCAGGTGAGGTGTAATTAGTGAAGAAATGATAGCAGAGAGGGAGACAAGATGGTACTGTCGGTCCATATACGTGATTGCTGGCAGTGTGTGTGTGTTGGGGTGTGGAGGGGGTGTGGAGGGGGGTGTGGAGGGGGTGTGGAGGGGGTGTGGGTGGAGGGGGGTGTGGAGGGGGTTGGGGAGGGGGTGTGGGTGGAGGGGGTTGGGGAGGGGGTGTGGAGGGGGTGTGGAGGGGGGGTGTGGGTGGAGGGGAGTGTGGGTGGAGGGGGTGTGGAGGGGGGCGTGGAGGGGGGTGTGTGGTCGTTAGGGTGGTACGCCGTGTTCACCATAACTACCATCCAGCTGGTCGTTCCGGGACCCAATAAGAGAGTGTGACCAAGCATTAGTTATAAGCTGTGTTAACGCCAGCGGCTCGTCAATTTATCACGGTCCGTCGAGATAGGTATTCGTAGAGCTGACTGACGCAAGTCTATTTTTAATGAATAGTTTAGTAGTTACGGTAATACGACTAGTTACCTGTCTAAACAAGCAAGGTTAAGTAGTTGGGGAGTTTAATACTAATGCAATTACTATCAATTCGACCATTAATGTAGAAAGAAATACGGAAAATAGTTTAACAATGACTAACTGCGACTAGTCATCTACCTAAACAATCAATACAGTGTAATTTGTAGTTAGACGCACAAACAACACTCCGCGAACTACCGACGCCACAGAAGACAAGCAATTTATTACTTACTAAACAACTACCGGTACCTCAGGTGTGTGTGTCTGTCCTTACCTAAACAAGCAAGGAGGAGGTAGTTAAAGCAGTTTGAGCTAAAGTGCGGATAATTGGCTTGCCGAAACGGATGACGTGAGTTTGTTCGAGGAAATAACAGCCAATTGTCTGCTTTAAGACAATTGGCTAAGTGTTATACCGATTTGTTGGTTTAGACAGGTGAGTCGAGACAGGTAATCTGACCCAACCACGGCATAATGACTTAGTATACTGTACAGGTAACTGGGAAGTATACAGGGTACAGTGAGACAGTTGCCGGGTACAGGAGGGCAATTATAGGGTACAGAAAACCAGGTACAGATTACAGGGAAGTATTTAGTATACAAGTTACAGTGAGGCAATTACAGGGTACTATTTACCTTTCAACCGCACCCCTTTGACACCTCTCTCTCCTGACTTTTACCCCCCTCCCTTCCTCTTACCCCTTCCCCTTCCCTTACCCCTTCCCCTGGCTCTCCCTCTCTCCTACCCGTTCCTTTTTCCTTCCCTTTCTCCCTACCTAGCATCTCCTTCTCCCCTACCCTGCCCTTCCCTTTCATTACCCCCTCCCCCCATCCCCTCACCTCTCCCCTTCACCCCCTACAGTACCTCAGTAAATCATCACAGTCGTTGCCATAACCCATCGGGAACAGTGACACCTGTACCACTCAGGTGTGAAGAGGTTCAGGTGTCACGCTGACTTGGTATCAGTGTTTCTGCCTTCAGGTTATAGATCTCCCGAGGCCCACACAGCAGCCCCTCTAGCCAAGCCATATCTCACACAAGACATAAATATCATTCAGGCTCAGCTTATCCGGCCTTGAGAAGACATACTCAGCCGGATAGAAATATGATACAGTACTAAGATAAATGTATAATATAAACTTGTCGAAACCAAACCTTATGAATTACCTAAGTATTAACTAAGACATATGACTCATATCATAGACATACCAAATCTTATGTACTGCTTCATACGTATCAGGTTACAAGGCTGAATTTAGTCATATCAAGCCATACGAATTGCTTCACCTCTACAATAGCCATTTGGGTGACCTTATAGCCATATAGTCTCAGCCATACTAGGGTATTATGGCTGACGATTCATGCTAAAGAACGTCACATGTCTGTTTTGGAAAATGTCTCATCTATTAACACGTTTGGTTGGTCCTTTCTTCACCCCATGTCTGAGATACTGAAAATGTGTACTTTTAGTCTAAGATGATTTAAAAATGTCTAAGATAGATTAAAAGTGTCAAGTGTAAGATGAACTAAAAATGTTTAGTCTAAGATCAATTAAATACATCGAGTTTAATAACACGCTCGCTGGTTTCATCCACAACAGAAGACAAAAATCAGTTTAGTACAAAATTCGCTCGTGGTGTTGTCTGAAAATCCAAAAATATAAGAAATATTTAACGTAAGAATTTGACTCGTTTCTTATTCTGGGGATGAAGACGATATACCTGTGTAGCTGTGTTCACTATAGGTCATTAACCCCTGAGTGGAGAATTATTTAGGGAATGTATTTAGTGTATTACGAAATGAATTAGTTAATTTTATCCTGAAGGTCATTCTTATGTGTGTGTTTTTTTAATGTAGTATCATGTTTATTAGGTTATGATCCCATCTGTCGAGTGATATAATTGAAGTCAAGTATATTTAATTACTATTACTCTTCCCTTTATGATCTTACCTGTCCAAATCGTAATAGACAGGTTAATTAATTACTGTAATACCTTTTCCCTCTATGATCTCACCTGTGCAAAATGTAGATAAACCCAGGGTAATTAATTACTGTAATACCTTTGTTCCCTCTATGATCTCACCTGTCCCAAAAATGTAAATAAAGTCCAGTTATTCTTCAACCTCTCTCTTCCCTCCACAGTCAAAATATATAAGATATACCTTGTGTAGCACCAAGTTGAACAGCTCCGTGTGTGTGTGTGTGTGTGTCTCTCTCTTGTTACAAAAATAGCTGTAAGTTTGTTCCCTCATGCAAGCCAGAATTTGCCCCGACGTACGAGCTGTGATCTGCATGATAGTCAACCACAGAAAATTGCAGAGTGTAATACGATAATGTCGAATATTTACCCTGACGTAAATATGAAGTTTTCTCACGATCCCCGTCGTTGAGAGAGAACACAAGGAGCTCTTTATAGCCTCCCCTGTACATATATCGAGAGCTGAGCCAAAGCAGGTGAACCAAAAATTACACCTGGTGATTTACCTGATGGCTTCTTGTAATTAACTAGTTTTTTCGTGTCCAAGTTTGAATTTATAACTTTCGAGGACATTCCAAGATAATATTTACCGATATCAGGTGGAGGTTTTAGCGGGTGTTACTTACCTGTAAACCTCTTATGAAAAAACCCCTCACCTGTATTTGTAATTTCTGTGTAGCGTTGGAGTTTAATGGTGTCTCTGGCCTACACGTTTCCTTGGAATTGTTACTCGTGGTATTGGTTGAATTACATCCAACTTCCTGTCGGGGGTGAGGTGAACCAATCCCAGGGCGGCGAAACAATAAAAGATTACAGTGTCATTTTGTATAAATTTTCACAGGCGGTAGAAAGAGGAGGAGTTTATCTACGACATAAATCCCGTAGAGCGGTTCTTGTTGGGCCAATCAGGAGCCGAAATGAAGAAGATTACAACGTCATTGGTATAAATTTTCAAGGTGTAAGAAGGAGTTTTGCAGAGTGTGCAAATCATAACCGAGTTCTGCATAATTTAGAATAATAACAATAATTTATACAAGACACATTCAATACTTGTTATCAAAATCTTCCCTGTTGGCTGTAGTTAGTTATTGTGCGATTATCAGAGACGCAATATCACAACAATGACACTCCAACAGAACTAACTTAAAAATCCCTCAACTTTAGATGCATAAAAAAAGATAAAAATTTTCTTCTTTTCGTCGATCTGCTGAAATCTGGTAATTTTTTAGATCGTGATAAAAGTGAACGAATAAGAACATTGTTTCAAATGTTACTTTTTCACTTTCTAAATGATTTTAAAATACAACAACACACAAATTTATATTCTTTAAAAAATATTCTCAAATCGCTGTTCATCCACCAATCAGCTTAAAACTAGTCATTTGGGGAATAATAATACAAAAAACGAACGAACTCAAACTGTTTCCTTCTCGCCTAGTCAATGATTTTTCCAGGTGCTTCTTAATGAGTTTTCAGGTGTTTCATATTTCACAGTGTAAGAGTCATGGTGGCGTCACGGAAGCACCACCTTAAATATACTCTCCGTGACGCTGCTGTGGAAATAAAAACAATTACCCAGGAAACAGTTCACGTTGTTCGCTTGGTAAAAATCACGTGTTATTAAGGCGAGGAAAATCGATTCAAGATGGCCGTCTACCTGTTGTCGATAACCAATAATTGAAGAAGAAAGAATTCAAGATGGCCGCCTGATGGTAACATAAAACAATATGTGAAGAAAATATATCAAAATATGGCTGTCAAGGGGCTATATTAGACCATTTAGTGAAGAACAACGAAATGATTCAAGATGGCCGTCTGGTAGAGGTATTTGAATTCAAATTGAAGGAAAAATTGTTGAAGGTAACCAACCATCCGGGAGAACAAATAACCGATGGAACTGAAGGTAAAAAAAGGGACCCAAAATGGTTGTCTGTTAAATGCCATGAACCACTTAGGAAGAAAATGAAAATAAGGATGGCTGGTTAGATGAAATCGTGAGCCATGAGCCATGAAACAAGGAAATGAAGATGGCTGCATTCTTGAGCTCATGTACCCTACCCTGATTAAAGAGAACAACAAGACCATTCAAAATGGCCGCCTTACTGAACATAAACATAACCAAGAAAAACTAAACAATTCAAGATGGCCGTCTCATTAACCATATGCACCACCATGAAAAGATAACAAGAAAATCTAAAATGGCCGTCTAATTAATGTCAAGCATCACCACAAAAACAACACAATTCAAGATGGTCGCCAGGATTCCCACCAGGATACAAAACTAGAAAAAAAATACATTTTAAAATTGAAGGAAAATTTCTTTATTAATTTTATTCATTCAGGTTATAAAAATGCGTGTTTTTTTCTTTACTCCCAGAAATCCTGAACGTAAGAAAGCTATTTGTAACAGTGGCGTTGAGATGGATGGTCATCACTACCACAACAATGGAAAATTAATTCTGCACTCAGTGACTTTATTATTATTATTATTATTATTATTATTATTATTATTATTACTATTATTATTATTATTATTATTATTATTATTATTATTATTATTATTATTATTATTATTATTATTATTATTATTATTATTATTATTATTATTGCTTCTGCCTTTTTTATTCTGCAGAAGATATTTAGTATATTTTACGGGAATATAAGTATTTTTTACCCTAATATATAATGAACTAATAGATGTATATTTATTCTTTATAAATAAATCAATAAGAAACCAAATTACACCCAGTAGACTTGTGTTTCTGGTGCATTACCTACAGGTGTAATATCACACCTCATGTTATTTCTTCCACTCATAGTATTCTTCACTACTAAATAATTACCAAATTATATCTTCCAGTAACCAACGTAGTAATAACTCGGGCTGTATTTTAGGGTGTGATTAGACCTCTTAAGTACTGCACACACACACACACACACACACACTGAGGTGAATAAAATCGTCCAGCGTTAACTAAATAAAATATTAAAAGTGGCGTCCCTGTAGTGAAGGTGTTAGTGGAGATAGTCTAGTAAATAATTAATTATCTCATCACTTTCACGTATAGTTTAGTTGGGGGGAAAATTATCAATGTATTGACTTTAAGTATGCTAGTAAGCTAGCCCTTGGAGGTGGAGAGTGATTGGCTCGTTGAGTGAGAGAGTTTGTTACCTGTCTCTCTTACCTGTCACCTATTGCTGCACACTCACACAGACTATCATGGACTCATAGACTATCACATGCTACAACATACTCATATAGACTACCACATATTCACACAGACTACCGCACACATCGCCATAATATTACCACATACTTCATAGACTGCCATATGCTACTACCTGCCACATACTACCATTTATATATATATATATATATACATATATATATATATATATATATATATATATATATATATATATATATATATATATATATATATATATATATATATATATATATTACCTTAACATAGCAATAGTAATATTTCTATGTATTTAATATATTTACAATGTAATTCTCAGTGGTGATTTTAACATGGACAGTATAATGAGAAGCAGCATAGTCAAGATGGTTGGTTGATGGTTCATGAATCACTAAATGAAGGGGAGGAGGGGTAGATGAGGGGGGGGGGGGCGAGCTGTATTGCATGTCGGCCCAAAAATTAGTCTTTTTCTATAATATATCATTGGCTCTTACTTGTTAAGTATGGCATAAAGTTCTTGTATGCTATGAAAATTGAGCATACCTATCGTGATAGTCCGCCTGGCATACTTGTCGTGATAGTCCACCTGGCATACTTGTCGTGATAGTCCACCTGGCATACCTGTCGTGATAGTCCACCTGACATACCTGTCGTGATAACCCACCTGGCATACCTGTCATGATTGTCC